>WHYT01015059.1:153649-257375 GCA_009806455.1 Tetrax tetrax | reverse complement strand
TTTTTTTTTTTTTTTTTTTTCTTTTTAATAAAACTGTTCCTCTTGCGGCCGGAGGACGGCAGGAAGTGGGGTGTCCCGGCTGCTATGGCGAGGGAAGGACGTGCCCGGTCCCCTGTGAGCCACCGGAGGGGAGAGGAGAGGGGCGGCACCGGCGGGGCTCAGCCTGTGAAGTTTCAGAAAAGAACTTTAAATAAGGAGCCACTACAGCTGTCACGTTTGGCACAGACCAGATGTTAATCCAAACCACTCTTCTTACCGCATTTGTCCCTAAGCACAGCTGATTTTGCAAAGAAAGTCAAGTAAGGCACAGAATACAGCAGCAGGTATTTTGGCAGCCTCTTTTGAGACATGGGTAAGCTCTCCTCGAGAATTAACAATCATCTGTACGCAGATGTGTCCAGGAGTCCTCTGTATTGGGCAATGTGCTCATGTATGCAGCACAGCAGCTGTGGACCAAGTTCACAAGCAAGAGTGGGAATTAGTGGGAATATCGCTGATGATGATAATTGGGAGCAAAATTATTTTTCAATAAGATCAGATTTCATGAGTCTTCCAAGTTTCTTAGCGTGATGTAGAGGCCAAATTGGCTTTTTGGGGGGTCCAAAATAGGTTGCTGTCATCTTTTGGACTCTACTATCTCAGAATTTTTTACAGGCCAGTGTCTTACCAGTTTGCTAATGACAGTCAGGTTTAGTGGGCCAGTAATAACTGCTGTAACTCATTGTCAGGTGATGTAGGTGGACACTGTTTCCAAACTAATTACGAGCTTTCACCAGATAGGCTTCTTAGTTTTGATTATAGTCATCAGTGTTACACACATTTGTAACCTCCCTTCTGGGACTTAAAGCTGCCTTCCAGGGTGCTTTATAACAAGCAGCATTACCTAGATGTTATACAAACTGCGGTGAGCTGCAAAAAGTCATTCCTGAATTTGCACTGAATGTACCAGCAAAGTTAATGATGCCATGAAAATGCCATAGCTGTGCTTCACTTGAACATAGCCAGAGACATTTTGTTTATACCAAATACTGTGGCTATCAGAATATGTCCCTGTCTTTACTCAGGGAAATCCTATGAAAGATTGTGAACTATGAAAGATTATTTATCGAGAATCCACATCTGATAAACCATTGCCTCTTGACAGTGACTCGTCAGAAATACAAAAGAAACCTTCCATTTCTATAGCTTTTCTGCAATGTAGGTGATTAGACTACAGAAAGTTTCTGCAAAGGTAAAGAGATCAACAATTACCAGGAAAAAAAAATATTGTTTATTTACAAAATACCCAGTGTTTGTTTTCTTCTCAAAGCTCACTCACTTGGTAATGCCTGTGACATTTGAGACTCAGCTTTAACTTACCTGTTCTTTCCAGTCTTCCAGAATATTAGGGGAAAAAAAGCTGCTATCCAAACTCTTTAAGCTAATCTGGTTGACTTTAATTGAAAGGAGGTAAAGAATATTGAAAGAAGTAGATACTGTTGCAAAGCAGAGGGGATGGTAACTTTTTTCCTACTTCTATAACCTGATCCAGAAAATAAATACCTCTGCGCATAACTAGAAGCACTCATGTACGCTGCCCTGATCCTGCATGTAGTTTGTACTCACTCTTAATTATTGGAAAATTAAGGCGGGGCTGTGGGGATTCCTCTCCATTACATCCTGTGTGTTGATACAGCTCTCGTTTCCTCAGCAGCTTTCTTATTTTCCACGAGAAAAGCCAAAAGCCACGAAGGGAGATGCAGTCTCCCAAGCACGTAAACTAAGTCACTCGGAGATTTACGAATATCAGAAAAGAGAACTTGATTTAGTTCTTTGTGAAAACACAAAGGGGGTGATTTTTCAGACTACGGGCGACCCTGTGTTTTACCTCCGGGAGATTTCTCAGAGGATGAGGCTCCGTTCTAGATAGGAGGAGTTCTCATCCAGGCTGAAAGCGACAGAAGCCCAAGTCACCGCAGCCACCTCTGTTGCATAAATGTAGTGGTGATCTCACAGCAATACGGGTAGGGTAAATTAGTCAGGGTTAATTAGTCCTGATGATATTCCTTGTAGGCATAGCTACTTGTCCACCTCTACGTAAAGCGTTCTGTTCACAGCTGCTGTAGGTACAGCAACCCCTTCACACTGCAGTCTGGATATACAAAAAGGCCATTTTCTTCACACGGCTATTCACATTTTTAAAAGCAATGCAGCGTGTCCATTTGGCAATGTTTTAGAAGACTACCTAGAGAAAAAGGAAAAAAAAAAAAGCATCTCTTTAGCTTGTGCTGTTATTCATTTTGGTTGGTATCACAGCACAGCTGCCTTAAGAAAACAAGATATTATGAAAGTACAACCATGCCGATATCATACCTCACTATTTCAAAATTACTGTATTTCAGATTGATGCTGCCATTTCAGAAGGAAGTCTTTAGTAAAGAAAGAAGAAAAATATTCAGATACATAAAAAGTAGAAATGCGTGAAGTCTGGGAAAAAAGAAATTCTATCAGCATGTTCGATTTTAATTCAGTTGAATAGAATTGCTGAGTAGCTTCTCATTGCTTTTAGCTTCTGCACCTACTGTTTAAGGAAATGATCAGCAGGTAAAATATTTTGTGTTACCAAATTGGAAATCTCGTATATTTGCTACGGCTTTTGTTACGTTGAGTTTATTTTATAACCCTGTATTTACATCTGAACGGTTTGAATTAACTGAAGCGAAACTCCCTACTTCTGATTTAATTTTCAGGCATATTTTAACACTGCCTCTTTTTGTGATTAAAGGCTGTGTTGCATGTTTCACAGGGACATGCAAAATCCTTCGTATTTCTTCTTCTCTGTCATCTTTGAAATTGCCCTAGCTGAACATACCTATTGTAATCACACAGCTGATATGATGGAAATAATATTACGCTGGCAGCCATGCTCTAATACTTTTTGCTGAACCACAGCTTTTTACATAATAAAGGTATGAAATCTAGAAAGAGATACCTAAAAATAACAAAGGTTTAACTAATAACTATTACAAGAGATGGGAAAATTCAGGATGCAGCCCTACGAATCCGTCACTTGGACTGTCTTATCTAGTTGTACATTTAAAGTTCATGTTCTGAGGACATCATGCACCAGTGGGAGGAAATATCAGAATTTTAACAAGTAAAGTTGCTTTGCAATTTTTTCTAAAAATATAAATAAAAATATTGAAAAGTTACCATTACATAATGGCACGAAGTCATTGGTCTCAAAATTAAAAGGTATTTTACAGATCTATCAATAATTTGCTGGGTAGTTGTAGCGTCAGTTCCTTTGAGGAACAATTTTAGTGTCCCTGAGAAACTTTTTTGCAGAAAGAGTTTTAAAATTTTGTGGCCCCAAAAAGGTTTCTTTGTGAATCAGTCTCCTAAAGTACAGCTGAGGCTCTGTCTCAGCAGAACATGGTTATGAATAATGGACTTAGACTCTGGTGCATCGGTACTAGCGTGTTACATTCCTGAGCGTGTTTTGGGATTATAACTAGGCAAGCTATGGAGCTAAAAAATATTCGGTGTCTGAGAGCCAGCCGAAAAGTTTATGAAAAGCAAAGAAAAACCATTTTGCTCCGCCACCGTTCTTTTCATAGCTCCCTTCTCCATGTCTATGCTAACGCAAACGTATATTGCTCATCCCACCTCCACCACCTCCTGCTGTCGCCACGCTTAGCACGGACTGACTGCGTAGCATGCGGTTTGGGAAAGACGGAATCGGAAAGCCAGCACATTCTCTAGCGAGCAGAACTGACTCAATGCCCTAACGAGTAACAATGACTTTTCATGAAGTCATCTCTCTGTTGACCTTCCCCCTGCGTTCTTCAAAAAAGATTGACAGAGACTAAGGGGCTGAGCAATAATCATGTTATTTTATGAGTAACCGTTTGAAAATAACTGAGAATCACTGACGTTCCTTGGAGAATCTTCCTTCAAATCCAGACCTGTCTTAAAGTCCCATTGCTACATCACCAGATCTGATACCATTCTGGTGTGCACGTGTTTTCTGCTGTGTACCTGCAGATGAAGTGTAAGAACATGCTTCACTCTCATTAAATGATTTATGTTTGGAGGGAGACTGTCCTTCAGGGGTCTTTGATCTGTATTTTTGATCTGGTATCATCTGAAGAATAAGTTATAGTGTGAGTTCAGCAAAGACATAATCAGAGATTAATCAAGTGCGTTTTGTTTAACTGTAGTCTAATTAATCTGGTTAGCTCTCTGAGGAACAATTACCATGTTATTTTTGTATTGGTTCCATTTTACCTCGGATATGCAGTGCAAATCTCCCAACACTCAGCAGACCAATTCTGAAGAATAGACTATTTCCCTTCTGAATTTTTGATCTTGTGGCACTGAGCTGTCTTTAAAAAAAAAAAGCAAACCAAACCAAACCAAACAAGTGCCTATTTTGATTCTAAATTACTTTTCCCAGAAGGATATATTTTGGCTAAATGTAGGTGCCTACCTACATAATAAATTACGCATATAATGCAAATTCTCTTGATATGACAATGTTCAAACTTTACATGATGTAACAGTACAAAGCTCTGTATCTTTTTATATTTTTGTGTACTCCTCAGATTGGAAAAGACTAGTAATGCAAATATAAAGATTAGGTTCTGCTCACCTTCCAATCCTTCAAGCAGTAACAGGAAAGATACGGAGAGCTGCCTTAACCTCTCATTAAGGAGCACTTCTAAATTATTTGCTCTTGGCACCTGAACAAAAACTTAGAGCAGCTTGAGGTGGTTATAATTTGTGCAGGATTTTAGCTGTCTGGTGACATACAGGTACTAGAAAAGAGACATCACTGGGCAAGGAGAAATTTTTCTCACCAATGCAAGTTTCCAGTTCACATAATGAGCCAATTTTGTCCCTTTTCAAAGTTTCTTACACAGAGGATATGCTGCATGAGCATTGCGCTCAGGCATAGGAAAATTCTGGCTTGCCAAGCAGCTACATCATAGAGAGGCAATTCTTTAAAAAAAAAGGCAGAATATGTATGTTTGAGATGGTTTTTAGCTGCTGTTCTCCCTTCCATATATGTATACACAGCTAGATAGATCTGCATTACAAATAGTTTACATTTACAAAAAGGAAACATGTTTATAATTTGTGAACTTTGCACTTGATTATGCAATTAGAAAATGTGTAATTATCAGGTTATCTTGAAAATCTCTTTCAAGGAATACTGTAGATTGATCTGAAAAATTTCACATACATTTAGGAAAAATGAGTTACTGCAAATGGCTTTTCATAGCCAGTAAACCTACCTCTCTAGTACAAGAAACAAAATATTATGTAAAGCTGAGAAGATTTGTGTTGCACATAGAAAAATTCTCATTAATCCTGGGGTTTATCTGCCTTTTCAGACTCAAAATGGAATAGCTAGTATTAACAAAAAAGTAGACCACTGGACTGCTGGTAGGATATTTTATGACAATCTTTCATCTGGTATGCAAACACAGCTATTTGTTTTCATTTTACACAGAGCGTCTCCAAGCCTGGAATCCAACTGCACTTGCTGGACATTGAAACAGCCGTATCAAATAATGCCCGAACTTCAACTGGGGTCAGCTGTCAGCAGTGCACCCGGTGAGAACGACATAAAAACCTGTCACACATGACCGGTGAACACACAACATTGAGCTTCACAGGACAGGGACTTGATTTGAAAAGGGACATTATCACAAGAATTAACCTACTAACATTTAACAGGACCAATCCAAGTAAAGCACTGTGGTTTTCCTGCGCGCCGTTAAATAACTCAAGTTCTTTTGCTCTTGTTTTCACTTTTCCTCGAAGTGCTCTGCTATCGCTCCTTAGCATTAAAAGCCTTTTCTAGAAGGAACTAGAGGTGCTGACAGAGGTTTTCTGCTGAAGGAGTAGGCAGGTGGAGGTGTTAACGATGCCAGAGGCAAGTCAGCACTGAACTCTTAGCAGGAACTACGCAAACCCCACACCACGCAGCAGCAGATGCCACACTTGCATTTCAGACTTCTCCCAGTGAAGTTACAACCCTGGGCTGCTTTTAGGGGAAATAAAGACGTCCTTTTGCAAAAGACAGCACATTTTAAAGGTTAAATCTAGGAGAAAATTTGATTTCTACCCTCTGATGCTGCTCTTGCATTTAGTCTTCTCTTACATCAGTGTGTTAGAATAATTTTTTAGATGTTGCCTTTTAGTATAGTGCTTGATTTTGCCTGAGCCCCTATATTCTCATTTGCTATTTTCTTCTTTTACCCATTTGAACTGCTTGAGCCAGACAGTAATTTTTTTCTCTCTCACGAAATGTTCACACAGAGTTGAAATTCCTTCCTGAGCAATTGCTTTGTTAGCCGATTCTTAATTAGTTGCTCAAATATGCTCTGCCCCAGTTGTATGCCGTTGTGCAATAAAAGGCTGTACACTGAGTATCTGCAGCATCTACAACAAATCCTGCTGTGGCTGCTGGTATGTCCTTTTCTCTTTCTGTTGTCTAGAGGCCTGTGAACACAGCAGTAGGATGGACCACGCATTGACCATACATCTGGCATGGATGTACATCATCCCTTTTGAGCTAGAAAGACTTACTGATACTGCTGTCATCTTGGATAAATTGTTAACTCTCAAATTACATCCAGCCTTCCGCCCTCCTCACTTGAAAACAAAAATTTATTTGCAATCATTTCAGCTAATTTTTCAGCTTGTTTTTCAAATTGTTACCCTAACCTACTGGTTTGAAGTCACTTTTTGATGGAAGTTAGCTGAAGTCCTTTGGATGACGGTAGGAAAATAAGATTTAGACCACAGCCTCTTAATTAAGCAGTTCTCCTGTCTTTTGGCTACATTCACTCTCACGCAGGGGCCGTTCTCTTGTGCAGTGGGACACTTCTGTTGTACTCAAAAGCTGGAGAGTTCTTGTACACGTGCCCCCTTTATTTTCCATGTCCATTTGGAACCACTGGTTACACTGTATTTTAGCTTTTTTTTTTTTTTGCATTCAAAAATGCAAAATTGCACTTAGAAAAAAAGTACTCTTTAGTTGGAGTGATACTTAAAAACTCACTTTATAGCAACACAGTTTCTCGGAGCGATGAATTGCACAAATTGAAAATCAGCCTAAAATATCCTAAAATGTCCAAAACGTAGTAGGATTCAATGCCTTTCCATTTATAACACTTTGATCATGTTGTACAAGACACTAAAATTACTGAGAGGTGTTCTCGATCTTGGTTTCAGCGCCGGCCCGGATCAGATGGTGATGAAGCCGGAGGCCTGTTGATGTCACTAGGCCAATTTAGTTTCAGTGCTGTCACTCATTTAACACCGTCCCTCGCCAGCCTGGCCTCCCTGTGCTCACTTACAGCCCGAGTATTCCAGATGCCTTGAGGATCCCCTCCCACAAGGCCTGTTTGAATTTGAAACACCACGTAACGACTACTTAGAGAGCTCTAGATATTTTTCTTTTTCATTTTTTTGGAAGTTACCGTGGGATTATTTATAAGATAATGCGCAATATTCTGTTTCTTCCAAAGGAGAGACAGCAAAACAGATCCCCAGATGGCGCAAATTAAAGGTAGTTCCTCTGGCTTCAGTGGCCATTTGCTGATTCACATCAGCTGAACATCTGCTCCTGCGATTAGAAAATAAACGGAGGGCTCCCACATGACTGCAAACACGAAGCAGCAGGCAGCCTCCTATGAAAATTTACGAGCAGAGGTTCACAGCTATCTCTGAAATAGCCCATGAGCCTCCTTCTCATCTCAGTTATTCTGATTTGATATAATTTATATTTAATAAAACCTTGGATTTTGGGATTGCTTTTAATTTACATTGGTGATGTTTTCTACAGTTCAGCCTATACACATTCCATTTTTAATGCACTACATCAGACCTTTTGCAGACAAATTTATAGATCATGAAATGACCATTGCCAAAAACATTTCTTGGTCCCGGAGCCGGAGTTGATCACAAAATCCATCAGCTGCAAAAGCCCAAGAAAAACAGGAATCAATCACAAACCAGCAGATTATGGAGCTGCACTTGCCCTTGCTGCTCTACCTTTCAAACAGAATGATTTCCTAATAAAGGCAAGGGGAGAAAATTCCATTTGAGATAACGAAGAGAGGAAATGGTTAGTGAAATGAGCCATTTCAGCGCTCCCTGCAAGATTCAGGGATATATTGTTTCCATGCTAAAAAAAAAATAAAAAATAAAAAATCCTTTTTAAGAAGCCCCTAGAACAAAGTCATCCTCTGGTAGCACCGCTGATGGTAAGACAGTGAGAGAAAACCAGTCTGTCACAGCTGCTTGTTTTGGGTGGGTTCCATAATATTTCTAGAAGGAAAGGAAAACTTAGTATCTGCTGGCAGGCCTGGGAACTCCGATATTCTGGATTCTGTTCCACTTGACTGTCGGCAGAAGGGGAAGTGATTTGCTGTTGTATCCTTACTTCCTTACATTTTCAAATGGAAGGATGATCCTCAGAGGGTATTAAAAAAATTAATATGTACAATACGCTTAGGTAATTAAATGCTAGTATGAAGTCTTAGGTAATAAGAGTTTCACATTGTAGATAGAAACACTAATAGGATCACAAAGCTAGAGACATTTACAGGAGCATTTAAAATTTAAGCTATCTTATTTCTGGCTGTTAGCACTGCCAGTGAGCAGAATTTAGCGTATAAAATGGCATCAAATCCAAGATGCAGCTTTTATGCCACAAAAATGTAAATGTCCAGATGGAGATTGCTATTGTCAATGCTGTGTTTCAGGCTAATTTTGCAAGGAAACGAGAATAAATAACTGAATAAGGAATTTCAAAAGGCTGAAGGATTGACATTGAGTAGAGATGTGAAAATACCCTAAGTTTGCATCTCTCTTTGTTACACTGAAATGAAGAAAATTAGTACTTCTGAGCAGCCGCACTAACGAGGCCCATTCTCATACGGATTTCTGACTGAGCTCTCCTTGATTTTCTGATGTCTAACAAAGGGCAATATTTCTGTTTCAGCTTTTCTTTTAGGGAGGAATAATGGCCAAATAATTTTCCTGAAATTCATAGCGTTTTAGTAGCTTCAAGCATTCTGTCAGATCACCTCGATCAACCCTTTCTTTTAATGCTCATCACTTAGATCAACCCTTCTTTTTAATGCTCATTGCTTCTTTTTATATTAAAATCTCCTTTTAGTTATGAACCGGTATTCATACCTGTGAGACAGAGCTGATGGGAATTTGTAGTGTTCCTGCAGAAAAATACTGCTGCTGGCATGGAGAAGGGAGCAGGACGGGGGTGAGGCTGGTGAGGAGTGAAGTCAGCTGGGAGAACGGCAGTCTGGCTGTCCTGGATATTTTTTGCAATATAACACGTTTGAGTATGCGTAACGCTCGCCCGCAACTCGGGAAATAGAAAACTGATGCAAAGCTGGCTTGCATTCCCATCTGTCGCACAGAAGACGTCGAGACAGACTCACCTGCCTGAATTTTACTTTGAGTCATAGCTGATAGTGTACATTTCACTCTAACGGTAAAAAATGCTTTTCGGTAAAAAGAAGAAAGAAAGAAGAAGGGACAGGTAAAACTCTCCTTGTGGCCAGTCAGGAAGAGAAGCAAGGACGCCCCAAGACAAGTTTCCTCCTCCGGGCTCCTCGCCAGTGCAGCGCACGTTCTCTCATGGAGCACAGTTTAATCAGGAGTGTGTGTCGTTAAGATTTGGACATCTGTATTACTGGATTATGCTTATGGAATGTTGAAATGATTATTGTCTGCTTGCTTTTTCCCCCTAGCATAAACCAAGAGGTGGGAAAAGGAGGGAAAGAACAGGTCATTCCCATGCTGGTGACAACTGCTTCCTTTAGGATCCCACTGTAATAGCCGTTCCTGGCTTGTAGGCGTACGGCCGTGAGCGTGGCGGCACAGGGATTCTCTTGCCGGGGAGGTAAGTTTGGCTGCTGTCAGAGGGGGCAGCAGGTCGGGATGTGTGCTGTTACAGAACCAATCCTGAAGTTACTGACATGAAATACTACCAGAACCTCTGACTTAACAGTTGAATAGCATACCAAGTTTTTTTTTCCAGAGTTACGTGCAATTCTCATTAACTTCAAAAGATATTTCAAGTAAATATCAGGCTTGTTGTTTCATTAACTATGGCTCATTATTCATCTTAAACTACCTATGATATGAAAATCACTACTCCTTTGACAGAGCAGATTGCAGGAGGGATTCCTGTAAGATATAACTGCAGTTTTTAATCCTTTCAGCATTTAGATGCTGCGAATAAATCAGAACCCTGTGAAAGAAGTACAAAAAAGTTAATACAATTTGTTGTATATTTGAATAACAGTGCTAACATATTTAATGAGTTTTTAGTTACAGTTAGTGAGGCTGGTAATACCAAGACCTCCAAAGCAGAAGAAGAAGCAGAGAGAGTGAGATACTGTGGTACTGATGTAACTAATCACATGTGGAGGGTCTCCTGTTTCAGAGGCAGTCCAAATGAACAGAATAATAGGAATTAGGTTTTCATCAGAGAAATCTGTCAAATACTTTTTTTTCAAAATAATTTATCTTTAGAGAAATTTTTTTTAAATTAATTCCATTCAAGTTGAATTGGAATATTTACTTTTAAAGTGACTCAAAGCAGCATTTAAAAAATCAGATAAACATAATATTAAAGTAAATGCATTTTTTTTTTTTTTACACATATCTTTGAAGAAACAGCAGTTTGATCATCAGTCACTGTTATGAAATTTATGTTCCACAAAATGTCGTACTTTTGAAACATTAATTTTAATGTGGAATGAAAACAAGTGTGGATTTACCCTAAAGTACAGAAATTTTAATGTAACACATTTTTACGATCGGGTTTTTAAATACTTACTATCTGAAAATAAGTCCCATCAATGTTGTAATTAGCTATTTTCTTGTCTGAAAAAAGTAATGTACAGGATTTTTAGCTGTGTGGTTTAAACCTCTGAGAACAGCGCGCTCTCAAGCTCACGTTGTCCCATTTGAATTTGGCACCAGCTAGTTTCAGTTTTATGACCTGCAGTATGTCTCATACGCCACGAGATGGCTCAGGGCGGAAATGCAAAACTTCATACAAAGTGTTTTGCTAATATGACTCAATTTAGGTGAAGGTTTTCTGGTTTTTAGCTTGGGTTTTCCTTAATACTGGACAGGGGCTTTTTAGCAGCACATGAGAAAGAGAAGTAGATACAAATTTACTCATTGACGTAGGCAGTACAATATTATTTTAAGTGATCAATGAACCAAATGACTCATTGGAAAATCTTAACCTTGAAAAAGGAAAGGCTCACTGTAGAGCCCTCAGTAAGTGGTGACGGCTAAGAAATACGAATGTCTTCCTCTGTGGGTTAAATGGAAGAGCTCTTTGAAACTACTCCATTTAATTTCCACAACATTTGATTTTAATAAGATGTTATATATTTTTAAAAATTCATATTCAGGATTATTATTGTTTAAAGTTACTATAAGAAGCCAGTTATTTGCATAATATTATTTGCATAGCACTTTCTCTAAGATTACGTTATCTTTGGGGCTCACTGTTGCTAAATTCTATGAAAGAGTTGCCTTTAGCATGTAATGTATGTTCAGAGCAAATGCACGTGAATATGTTGAGCGCAGGTAGGAATGCTTGCCTACATTAAATGTTTATTTTAAAATAAGGCTTCTGAACACACTACGATCGCAAGAGGGGAATGCAAAAACCACTTGATGGCTGGAACATGATTTTTTTTTTTGCTTTCTATTGCTTTGTGTATCTGCACACACTTAGTGCTATGTCTGCCCTGAGAACTTTTCTCACCTATTTTTCTTTTCTCTGTCCTTTTCCATTGTATTTCTTTAGCTTATCTTCTCTCACTTCCCCTCCTACTTAACTCCTTATATACTTTTTCTGTGGCATACTATTTCTTATTTTGTTTTCCCTTTTCAGATAAAACGGAGTCACTCCAGGCGGATTTGTATGCGCTCACGCTGTGAGTAACCGATGTTGTGAATTACAGATGAGTACATAAGCATTCATCTAGCGAACACCTATGTACATTTTAGGTGTATTGACCCTTACACTGTAGATCCTCAAGAAAGGAAAAAAACCTGTGCATTTAGTCAAAAGCACTGTGTTGTGAACACATGAAGTGACAGCACCCAGCAGCGGAGGCCTGGGCGTGAGACTCGGCTGATAGCAGACTGCCGCGCATTTATCACGCCGTAGTTCAGCTGTTTACAGAATGCCTCCACATTTTGTTTTGCATCCAAATGGTATGAGGGATTTTCACAGGAATCTGTGACAGTCCTAAACTAAAATAGAACTTTTTCGGAATTCTGAATCGGTTAGGATGAGGTTGAGGCTAGCATTCTTTAGTGATTAATGTGTATGCTTTAGATAAAGTAACTGAAAACGATTGATTACAGCACGGTTATCCTTTAACAGCCAAGCACAGTTGTAAGGGAGATCAGCCTTTGTCTGGATCAATGGAGTCGTTGCTGCAGTTCCCAACTGTATTTGCTAAAAAGAATACACATGGTTCGGGTTTCAGAGCTATATAGTTTATTTAAACTCACATGATTATTTTAGCAGGTACTCCACAAGATCCAGGCTACTTACAGCAGCAGCATAAGGTCTAGAAACTCTTCTCATCGATCACGCAGTATATGACACACAGAACAAAAGGATGATCTTTGCACCAAAGAAAGCACATTCTAAGGCTAAAAGGGAACAGAGGAATAAATATGGAGAGAACAAGGAAATAATAAAAGAATACTCATCAAAAGATGTGGGCTAGGGCCTCATCATAAAACCTTAACAGCTATTGTCAGGATTTTTGCATACATCATGGGAAAGGAGTGCTTTAAGGAAGGATCTGAAAGAAAACAAGGAAGTGATTTTGTATGTGTGTTTGGGTAATTCCAAGTATAATAAGAGCATGAGAGCAAACACAAAAACACTCAAAGAAAATCTAACAAAAAGACCGTGAAAACTGGCATCACCGTTTTGCTGACTGGTGAAGGACAAGGGAAGTGAGAAAGCTGTGCTGTGCAGAGACCTGCAAGTGTAAAAATGTAGCTAGGGAGGGGGACGCAGAGGTGGCAGAGGGTGAGGGGAGGTGTCTCTTGATGGCAGCCCAGCTTGGTGTTAGATGTGGTACAGTTAGGCTGCAAACACGTCGTGAGCGAGCGGGAGTCGTACAAGAACATGAGCACAGCTAAGGAGCAGAATATTGCAGAAACTGAAACAAGCTAATGCACAATTTGTTGAAATTGTGTACGTTCAAAATAACATGTGTTTGGATTTGTTACTGTTTTATGAGTTTCTATTTGCACATTGTACCTGCAGTATGGTGTGTGCTCTGTATGTAGGGCCTCCACCCTCAAGAGTTTACAGCCTAAATTAGAGCCCTGGATAATCCAGCCTGTGTGATCCGACGAGAGAGATGTCCAGAATCCTTATGCCTCTGCTGAAGAGGAATATGTGAGCTAATTAGAAGTAGAAAGAGTCTAATTGTAGCAGCACAGAACTTAGCATGGGTCATTTACTTTGGGAAGAAAGCCTGCTTTAAGCAGTTTAATATGCATACAGTGCTTCAAAGTCTTGTCTTCCTTTGCAGGAGCCTTGGTTGATACATGAAAAGCTCTGGTTGTTTCAGTTAATTTGTCAGAAATGAGGAGGAGACAGCAACAGAGACATTCTGAGTGACTTGCCAAGCTCTGCATTACCTGATACTGAAAAAGCCCTGTCCTGCATCCCTCACACACTGCACTTCCCTGTGATTCTGCAGAGAATTCAATTGCTGGGGGAGCCAGGTAAAGGAGGAGGGAGTGTTACTATCCAAATTTGCAATGGTTTCTTATGCTGCTCTGCACCTTCCCTTTAAAATAGCATTTCATCCCACTGGAACTACGTTCAGTGAGCTCCACGACAGCTATTTCAAAACTCAGAAAGCTCATCACGATTGTATACCACAGCAATCTTATCACTGAGTGGTCAAAAGGAGAGTTCCCCATACTCTGGATTTGTCAGCTTTTAAATTGTCACATCCGAACACATCCCAGCGGATAATCTCCTTGAGAGCGCACAGGATATAGCATGCCTCAGGTTCCCCAGATCCTGCCCTTTGTGTTTCACAGTCTCAGATATGTACAATTTGTTTCTTTACAGACGAGTGTTATGTCAGCAGAAATGAACAGGTACAGCAAACTTTGTGCAAGAAATATTAGCAGACACCGGCGGATTTGTACACTTCAGCTACGATATAGTTGTAATGCTTCTACCCCTTCACTGCAGTTGCACAAGACTGCCAGTATGCATCAATAAAAAGGCAAGAAACACCAGGGTGATCAGGGTGTGATTTATTAGGAAAGCTAATGACAAAAGTTCCAAAACCTGAAGCAATATGAACAGCTGAGGGGTGGCCCAGACTCTTTAAGTCCTTTCATCCCCTGCAAACGTTTCAACTCTTAGACTTCAATTCCACTGCCAAAGGGGCCACACTCTTCATATTCTGATTTCTCACCTGCTCAAAGCACCCTGAACCCTAAATTCTAAATAATAAAATAAAGCAAAACTTGATAAAAGATAAAAAACTCTCCACAGCAGGATGAAGCTGTAAAATGGCTTTTAAACTTCTTTGCGAGTGATTTCACCACGTATCACATGATAGCATCAGATATCAAACCATGTCTGGGCTTCCAGCAGGAACCAAACAGTGCCCTGGGGAGAGGATGTGCGTGAGGGCGGAAGGCGGTGGTTCCCGACCTCCCCTGCTCCCTCCTGCCTCTGCCAGCTGACCTTCCCCCAGAATGAACCCCAGTCTGCTTGCGTGCTGGGGAACGGAGCCGCAGCGCGCTGCTCTGCTCTGCGTTCTTGCAGAACTGAGCCAGAAGATCCACTTCCTCTGCACCTTCCGGCCCACGTCATACGCTCTTCAGGGATCCTTCCCAAACCATGGTGAGCAGTCAGGGAGATGCTTTACTCCAGGTGTAGAAAGGACATTTTAAGCAGTGGATTCCATCTCCTCATCCTAAAGAAGCCCCCATGTACCCTATTTACTCATGCAGGACAGAAAAAGGCCAACTAGCTCCAGGGGCAGAGGAACTAACGAAGTCAGGGCTCCGTGGATTTATGTCCCCTTGTAGGCTCTCTTGCGGCTAAAACAGAACATCGATCTCCTCAAGGATTACTCTTTTGGTACCTTATCAGCCTTGCTTTCACTGGGGGCACCAGTATGGTCACTTTTTTCTATCTCACTGATTTTCTTCATTAAACTTTCATCATTCCTTCAGGAACCTGCTTCTCTGTCCATCCCGACTGATATTTGTTTTAAGGCTTAAAAATTATTCCAAAAGGTAGTGGTCTCCATGCAGAGATAAAACGGGCACGGCCTCACTTACTTAGGAGACTAAGCTCTTAGAAAAATCAATTTTTAAATACTTGATATTCCGTGAAGTGAATGGAATAGAGTTTATTTATTCCATCTGAAGCATAATGTAAAAGATTTTCTTCAAGTCAATGTGAGGATCATTTGGATAACCCGGAGAAGGGACTGTGCGCCTGAAAGCTTATTCTCTTTCTTAGCTATATGAGCTGGTCTGTTATACTGCTTTATTTCTCCCTTCAGAACTTGCTGCTTGGCTAATTAGAGACCCCGGTGCACTCTCATTAAAGCTCTCAAGGAGTATTCCTCCCTGAGGAAGTCCTGAGGGCAGTGAACGAGACCCAGATTTATAACAGACACATGATTAGATTAAACCAGTGGGAGAATTCAGTGTGTAGCAGACACACACAAATGTTTATAAATGCATTGATCAGAAATATTGCATTTTTTAACACTGAATTGTTGGGTTTAGCAGAATAATGTTCCCGTTGTTGCAGAATTTTAAAAATCTTTTTTTGGGACGGAAGATGACATTTTATATTGAGCCTAAATCATCAGACCATGACAAGTCTCAACACTTGTCTCCTTTCAAAAATGTAGTCTCAACATGACTCAGGATTTAGCCCATGGTAATTACTGTCAGTATTAATAACAGCTTCTCTTGAGAAACCTTGCTTTGTTTACCGTTTCAGCAAATTCACCTGATGATTTTTGGTCTTTGAATAATATATGCATGAGACAACAGGGTACGTCTGGGTGCTTTTCTTGCTGCTTCACCCTTCTGTAACTTGAAATTCCTGCCTGTTTATTAGTAAGAATTAAATGTAAATTTCTTACGTGAATTACTTGGCATAACCATTTTGTCCCAAGAGAAAGGCCGACAACGTGGCCCTTGCCACAACTTTTTCAGAGCGCAGAACTGGGAAGTTCCTTTTGCCAAGGGACTGTTGAGGCACAGAGCGATTACATGATTTGCCTACGGTCAAAGATTGTGGTAGATGTAGGAAAAAAAAATGATCCAGCTATCTAAGCAAGCATCCTAACCACTGGAGCATCCTACCTCTGCAGACATTGCTCAAGAAGGCAGAAGTAATTAGGCTGGATTTTCTGGGACTGTATAACCAATAATTAGATGCTCTCTTTTCTCCTGCTTTTAAAGAGCAGGCCCTATTAACTTTTCAGCCTTAGTGTTTAAACTGTTTTCATGGTTGATACAGTTCAATTAGTCTTCTAGTTATCAATCCTTTGTTGCTTTAATGGCATTCAGAATACTAATTCACTCCTTCATGAATCAGGAAATCTGAACAGAAATTTAATTTGGAAATCTTTTTTTTTTTCTACAAACGATGCTAATAGGATTAGCGATTTTGTGCCACTTATATCAAATTTAATCAAACCAAAATTTATCAGTAACAAAATTTCAGGTGGCTTCAGTACAGGCAGGACAGGATCCATCAAGATCTAAAAAAAAAAACAATCAAGGAGCCAATCCTCCCGTTCCTCCACCCGCTTTATCCCCCACCCCAAAACCAATGGGGAGCAGCGTTTCGCTGGACTCATCCCATACTGGTTTCCATCGCTCCGTCCTTGGCTAAGGACAGCAATCCGACAGTGCAGAAACAAAGAAATTTGTACGTGGAAATCAGTAACAAAGGGACATCAGACCCACACCTTACACACAGCTCTGGATCTCAGCTCTGCCTCTGGCTTGGTGAGAAACAAGTCCTTTTGTTAAAATCTGTTTGGAGTCATCAGTTCTAGAATGCAATAATATCCAACAACACAGGTTCTCCTGTGCATAACTAAGAGTTTAAGCTCTAAAATAACTACATTTTCACATAAGAAATGCATCCATGGAACATTCATTATGAAACAACATTTTATCTCTCACTTTCCTTGCTGAACAAACGACTTGGCAATTTTGTGTCTTGACAAAATGGCTTGCTTTAAGCATTTTAAGCACTGGGCACCTATTTTGTTTCCACTTGTTAAAATTCAGAAGCTCAACTCCACCTTTTTCATCATTCAACAGCCACACTTCTGAGCTGAACAACCCTGTGTACACTGTCACTAATAAAAGGCTGCAGCGTAGGATCTCAGAACCATCTGCAGGTATCACAGTATAATTTAATATTGTCAAAGTTCTTCATAAATATTTACTTATAAGAGTTCTCCAGGATCCAGTATTTCCAGATTTAGTCTGCTCAACAAAATACATTGATTAAAGTTCACCAGAACTGGATGACAGAAATTCTTAGAGTGTTTCGATTTCCTTAAAGATTGTAGAAGTCTCCTTTGATCTGCTGTACTGTTTTGCAAAGGTGGTTAGTGTTTGGAGAGCTTCTGACAGACCTTCTCCCGTGATAGCACAGCAGGGTTGTACATACCAATTTCTGTCACTGCAGTACTTCTTCACGTGGAATCTCCTGGTTATTTCCTCAGCGTTCAAAGCTCCAGGCAAATCCTGCTTGTTCGCTAGTACGACGACTGGTACGCTTTTTAAAAAGTCATTCTTTAAAATTAGTTCAAATTCTTTCTTGGATTCTTCCAGACGTCGCTTATCAGAGCTGTCCACGACATACACCAGTCCGTCTGTGTTCTCCAGGAAGTTGCACCAAGACTGTCTCATTTTCTGTTGTCCGCCGACATCCCAAAACGTCAATGTAAAATTTTTCCCAGTTTCAATCATATCAACATTAAAGCCAATTGTAGGAATTGTTAGGAAAACATCGTTACACTTGAACTTGTACAACAACGTTGATTTTCCCGCAGAATCAAGTCCTAACATCAGTATATTGGCTTGCTTCACTTTGGAGTGTTTGGTGTTCTGGAGGCCCATTTGTGCCGTGGCGTTCCTGGTGAGCCTGGAAAGCTGCAATTCCCCGTCTTCCGGAAAGCCAGTTTGTGCCAGTAAGATGTCTTTCTTCCTCCAGGATGCGAAGCACAAAGAGTCAGGAAGGGGAAGAAGCAGCTCCGTGCTATGAAAAGTAAGGAAAAGCTCTGGACAAATACACGCTGGCTTTTATCAACTTGATAATACGCAAACAGTATTTATGAAGGAGTAACGTTCAGTGCCAAGCCTGTGGGTGGAACAACCATGAGTAACGTACCAATTGGTCACCAGCGCAAAGGTTACTGTCTTCAAACATGTTTGAACAGTGAACGGCACTTGCAGGATCATTTCAGAACTCTTTACGCTGTAAACTGTTGTGTCCTGACCCAGCAGCAGCCTCGTTACGCTGCCTAATCCCCTGCTCCAGGGAACCGCTAGCTGTCGGCCCCATTTCAGTGTGTTTCCAGAGATAAATCCCTTTGTGACTGCATCTGCATCTGTTCTGGAAAAGAAACAAAGTGTAAACGCAGCCAGCGAGGAGGGGAATTCTTACGGTTTGTCCATACTTAGCCCACAAAATGACAAGGCGCCTGATTTATTGGTGCATCTCATCTCCCAGCAACAAATTAATCTGAAGTGGTTTCTAATGTCAGTCTACATGGGTACATCAAACCAGAGAACTCCACTTCAAAACGTGCTCGGCTCTAGCCGGCTCCCTCCGACTCTGCCAGTCACTCCTCCTGCCCACCCGTGCACGGAGCTGTCTGCTTTGATGGCGTTGTTAGAGTTGTAAAATTGGTGAGTTATGTTTGTACGAACAAGTTTAACTTTACTCTGCATCTTATGACCTGGGCCATACTGAGATTAAGCTACCTGAAATTAAAGAATTCTGTTACCTTTATTATGCTCTATCCTGTTGTTGGCCACTGATTTCCTTCAGGAAAGGAACAAGAAGGGGGAAAGTAGCTGAAACACCAAAAGATATTTTTTTTTTAGCCAGCATTCTAAATAGTAGATAAAAAAGAGGAGGTAGACAATTTAGTCAAATATTATTTCATTCATACCGAGTCTCAGTTTTTTGACAGCTAGCAGACCTACGTTGGGCTGGTGGAATTGCAGTGTTGCAGTATCTACTTGCCCCTACACCCAGATGCACCAGTATTAGTTATTACCATTTGTCTTTGCTTCAGAAAGTACATAATCAGCAAAAAGACGCAAAGGTCTCCTGGCGAATGAGCTGCTGACTGATAGGGTAATCATTTCGATAATTACGACATTGGTTGCTCAGGCATTACACATGTTGCGTAAAATAAACCTCAGCCTTGACAGACAAGTTATGATCTGGTTTCTCTTGAAGCTAAAAGGGTTATACCAGAACTAATTGGGGGCAACAAGCGATGACAGTGACATACTCACTGCTGTGCATTTTTCATATTTAATAACACATTTAATGTGCAGGATTTTTTCAGGAGCGGGTCATGATGTATTAAACCAGGGAAGAATGTGTTTGCTTTTCGTTATAAATAATGTATACGAATGTATACATGTATATATAAATAATGTATACGAATGAATCAAAAGATGGGGAAACTACGCAAAACACATTGTTAACACAGTCAAATGAATCATAATTCCCTGCAAAATAGCACGCCGTTGCCTTGAAGTCTGGTTATCTCCCTTCTGTGTGAGCAGTGACAGAGCAGATGGATGGTCTGCGTCCCTGGGTCGTGCTGTGATTTAAAGATCGCGCACAGGTCCATACAGTCGCTCCAACTGTGTTCGATAACTGTGGTCTCAGCTGTTATTTTATTAAAACAGACTATCACTTTAGTGAAATGATAAGCCATGTCTGACTTTCTACAAGCTAATTACATTTATTTCCAGGACAGAACAGCCAGCTTCTGAAGACTCCATGGTTTTGCAGTTTTTACCTGTACCCGAGTTAATCGCCAGTTTGGTTCAGAGAAAGATTTTATGATACAGAGCCACTTCCAGTAATGATTTCCCGCGTTACTTTGAGTTCTTTATCAGCATGAGATCAAAACAGAGCTGTAGCCAGCTGCACGAGATGGGGCGTGATGCAGCTTTTGGCACGCAGGTTCTAAATCTACATTTGCACTGAAAAGTGAGTATTTGAATGGATGAGCAATCCGCCTTTGATTTCTCCAAAGGTGCATTTGCTTTGCCGGGGTGAGGCTATCTTGCTTGTGTAGGGTGTGCCTATACGTTCAGCTTAAAAACCCCAGAGTAATAAAAAAATGGGGACAGCTGATTTACTGTCAATTGATCTGATCTCAAACTTCACACAATGAACCTTTTGTAAACTATGTGGGTTCCCAAGTTGTCCAAGCAGGGTGTTCCACCACTGCTGCATGCTTCTGTAACGTCAGAAAATTAATGTGGTAACGTGGGAAGCCTTGGGGGTGAATCCTCGCTGTGATCAGTTCTACCGGCTGAAGCAAGAGAGCACGTTCAGTGTGAAAATGCCACTCTGCTCCTCCCTGGAGTCCATAATCGCCCACCCCACAGCCACCCACCCGCGATTTTACCAGCGGGACACAGCCGCGGCCCCGCCGCCAGGCCGAGGGCTCATGGCCGCCATTTCCCGCCCCTCGCCCCCGGCTCTGCCATCCCCGCCGCAGCCGCAGCCGCAGCCCGCGGGGCGGAGGAAGGAGGCGGGCGTCCAGCGGTGCCGGCCGTGAGAGCCGGCTCTGCGCTCCCCAGAGCGCCGGGGCGCCGAGGAGAGGCGGTGGGTGCCCGGGGAGCGGCACGGTAACGGTAACGGGACGGGGGACGGCGGTTGAGGGGGAGCGCTCTGGCCCCGCCGCCATTTTGCGCCGTGAGGGCCGGTCCCGCCCGCTGAGGGGCGGCGGGGGCACAGCGGCTGTGCGGGGGTTGCTGAGGGGAAGGGGCGAGCAGCGTGGGTACGAAACGGCCTTCTGGCACCGTATTTACCTTTTTAAAATTAGAAAAGAGTTAAATGGGTTTAAATCCTTACATGGTTTCGGCAGGGGACGGTAGGTTTCCACTTAGTGCATTTTTACCTTTTGGGCTGTTGCTTCCTAATTAATCTACGCCTTGTGAAAAGTTGCCCGGAATGGAGAATTCAGATTGCTCGGGCGATTTGAAGTGAGAGCAAGTCATTGGTAAAGGTTACTTAAAATAACTTTTAAGTTATTGTTATATTAGATCATCGCAGGCCAGGGTCTTGTGAAAATTCTTCTGGTTTCTATTGTAGTGAGCCATATGAAGAAAACAAGAAGCCGGGAACAGTCATGTATTTCCAAATTATTTCTGCTAGTAAAAAAAAAAAAAAAAAAGATTTATTTTTCTGTACACCTAACATTATAAATATTATTTTTTTAATCTTTAAATTGGACTATCCATTAGTTACTAGTAGACTTTAACGATATGAGAATTTGCCACCCTTTTCCTGTCAAGAACATCTGCACTCAATAATTACCTAGCTATAGCAGAGAGTGAGAAATGTACCTAGCAGTACTATAAAGCATGCTCAGTGCATGTTTTTTAACATTTGTTTGAAAATTGATCAGTTTTCTTTGTCAGACTTCATCCTGTCGTGCCAACAAGCCGTAAACATGCAAGCAAATGAAGGTTTTTCTCTGACAGGAGCAGGTCTGGATAAAACATTTACAAGCCCTGCAGTGATCATTTTGCAGACGAGTGTCCTGATTTCAGCAGGAATGGAGTTAATTTTCCTCTCAATAGCTGGTGTGTTTTGGATTTTGTGTGTGAAGGATGTTGATAAACATCCTGACTATACAGGTTTTTGTGAATGAGATCAAGGACACTGCCCGGCTTTCCAAGTCTCGTTAATGTGCAGATGCAGGAAGCTGGGAGAAAGGCAGACACAATAATTGACCCTGACTGGCCGAAGAGAGTATTCCGTGCCATGAACGTCACGCTCAGTATATAAGTGGGGGTTGGCTGCGGTGGGTATCTGCCTTCCTGGCATCCATCCCTCTCGCTCGCTCGCTGGCATCATTTCCTCCACCTTGCTGGCCCCCTTTTTGCTCCTTCGCTCGCTGCTTGGTTTCAATTCCGTGCTTGCTGCTCGGGACGGGCTGTATCAGTCATTGGGACGTTGGGTGGTAAGAAAACATACACTGTTCATTTTGTATATTTTAATATCTTTATATTCTGTTATTATTGTAGTTTTCCTTTGCTATTTTAGTAAACTGTCTTCATCTCAACCCACAAGTTCTCCTTTCTTCCCAATTCTCTCCCCCATCCCACTGGTGAGGGGGAGGATGAGAAAGAAACTGTGTGGTTTTGGGCTAAACCATCACAAGTTAAATAGTAATTAACTGCACTGTGAAATCGAAGCTTTTGTCGTCCTTACTGTGTCTTTGTGGGCACTTTACAGTGCAGAGTAAATATTATTACTGCAAACATTAGGAATTGTTTGGAACTCCTGCAGTAAGACATTATAATTATTTTGTTTAAAGATACCTAATATGTGTTCACAGCGCATGTGGTTTTAAGGAAATACAGTCAAGGTAAGCGCTGCTAAATGGAGGATGCGAGACTGAGATTCTGTTTTTAAATTTCGTTTTGGAAAGATGTGTTGATTGGGATATCTGACACTTGCAGTAACACATTCAGCATCAGCTCCGTGGGGGTTTGCAAGTACCTGCCTGTCCGGGTTGGACTCCAGACCAAGATGTGTGTCCCTAGCCAAAAAAGGCTTTGGTTCGTCTGCATCTCTTGTGCTGACTGCTGTTTTCCTACCTGCTTTCTTGACTGATTTGCTCCAGCTTATAAAAACTAATAGGACTTCCTTTCTTTGAAATCAATTACAAATTTCCGAAGCCTCTGAACGTCAATTTGCTGAGCACTTTTAGCCATTAGATTTTGTGCACGGTGTTCCGTCCTTGAGATCTGAGTCGAAGACGCTGTGCCGAGATCTCTGGGATCGCAGTGCTTGCCGTGTGATCTTTTGCGGCGATCAGGTTTACGTGGGGGAAATTTCCAGGGTGAAAGCTGTGAGGTTTCAACCCATACCACGCTCAGGAGCAGCTCAGTGTCCTGCTCGTGCTTGTTTCTGGGACGCAGCATTGATTCGTGGGGTACGGGGTGCTGGCTCGCGGTGTCCAATGAGTCTTGGATTTGTGGTGATGATACTAGAGCACGCTTTCAACTGACACTTTAGACGAGATAAGAAAAAGATAATATTTGAATAATAGCATTCTGAATCCTACTTTTTCATTTCTTTTGCAGCAAGAAACATGCTTCAGAACTTGTGGTACAGATTTTGAAGGTCACTGACGCACTTCTGCAAAGTAGTTACTGCCCAGTTGCAGTTAATGTCATGTACATGAGAAAATTAAAATTGATTTTTTTGTTTCTCTTTGTATCCTCTGTCATAACGATCTGGTTCGTAACTTTCCCTTCCAACACCGTGCTGGAGCATACTAACCTCATGTATTTCTACGAATACGAACCGATTTACAAGCAACGCTACCTCTTCACGCTGCGGGAGCGCTTGAAATGCAAAGACATAAATCCTTTTCTGGTCATCTTGGTGTCTTCACGTCCTAAGGATGTGAAGTCAAGACAGGCCATCAGGATGGCGTGGGGATCGCAGAACTTCTGGTGGGGACATCGAATTCTAACCCTGTTCTTAGTAGGTGAGGACACTCAGAGAGGAGCCGATGCCGCAGCGCTGTCGGTAGAAGATGAAAGCATCCTCTACGGTGACATAATCCGCCAGGATTTTGTGGACACTTACGACAATCTCACCTTGAAGACCATCATGGCGTTCAGGTGGTTCACCGAGTTCTGCTCAAACGCTAGGTTCCTCATGAAGACCGATGGCGATGTCTTCATCAACACCGCTAACTTGGTGAAATTTATTCTGAAGCTGAATTCCTCAGAAAATGTTTTTACTGGTTATCCTCTTATCGATAACTTTGCCTACAGAGGCTTTTACAAAAAAGCCTACATCTCTTACGCTGAATATCCCTTCAGGTTGTTCCCCCCGTATTGCAGCGGGATGGGTTATATATTGGACGGAAAACTGGCTCTGAGGGTTTATGAACTGATGAGTCACATCAAACCGATTAAATTTGAGGATGTTTATGTTGGAATTTGCTTAAATATACTTAAAGTGAACATCAGTATTCCAGAAGATAACCAACAATTCTTTCTTTATAGAATTAATTTTGATATCTGTAAGTACAGACATTTGATTGCAGTGCATGGCATTACATCGAGTGAAATAATCGAGTTCTGGCAGGATTTGTCATCAAACACTTCAGTTACTTGCCTGTGATTCTGTGTTAATAGGTAAAATTAAACCGGTTTGGTCTTAAAACATTTAAAGTACAGGGCAACACAAACCAACAACATGGTTGAAGAGAGGACTTCAGCTGAAGGGGGGCTGGGCTGCCGGGACAAAACTGCAGTGGCAGGACTTCTCTGGGACATGCTGATATTCTTACATAAAAAGTACGAGGGATTCACAAAGCACTTTTCCTGTGGGTATCCCACGCGTGCAGGATACTTTGGAATACGCTGACCTGTCGTCTTCGGATGCTTCTCCACGTCATCGGCTGTAACCACGGGGTTTCTACCTGAATCTTCCGGAGTGTGTGAAATGTCACTGAGGAATACTGTTTATGCCAAGAAACTAGCTCTGAAGACACTTCCCAAATTCCTACCTGGATTTTTAAAATTGGTTTGGCAACTGCATCATCCTTTGCTGCTCTCAAGTACTTGTTCTCTGCCCAGCGTGAAGCTAACAAAGACTTTCTTACGTCAGCCTCTCACCTCCGCAGTCCTGCTTATTTAACACAGCGCCTCCGTAAGCGTTCCGAGAGCGCGACGAGCCTGCGGATCTCGTAGCATCTGCAGAAGCCGATGGCAAATTCTGCAAACGCGATGACCTGGTGTGTATCTCTCGGTGCGTACCCATGTACGTACAAACCAGGACTGCTGTGCTGGCTGTGGTGTTCCCAGAGTACGGGAGGGCTCGGTGCTGTACAGTTCGTGTGCAGTCGGTTCCTAGACACCTCTAGCACATTGGGATAATCCACCCCCTCCCCTGCTCCCCATACGTGCGTGTCCTGATGCATCCCAGGAGTTTGGGAACCCCACAGGGGAGACTAAAACAGATGCACTTACGCTGTGACTTTATACCTGTTTTCTAAAATAGTTTTTTTTTCCTTCAATTTTTAAAATAAAAAAAGTAAGACATTCTAAGAGTCGTGTTTCTAAAAGATGACAAACTCTTCTGTATCTGTAAAGACAGGGATTTTAATCACTTTATTCATATCAGCAAGGCCAAGTTTTCAGTAGTTTACACTTCTAATAGACAACGATACAGAATTTGCGATTGCGTTAACATCGTTATTCTCGACACGCCCACTGCACGGTGAAGATGCTATAGTTACATCTGTACATCTGGAATGACAGAGCACTGCCACCCTTGTACTTCGGCTACGACGCTACGATGTATTTACATTTGGCTGTCTTTCAGGTAGTCTCTTAGAGACAAATTAGAAGAGGTGCAGAAACCTCTAGTACCAAGTTTGAGGCTTCACCAGGGTTTTTGTTACCTTGCGATGATGGTCAGTTTTGAATTTTGCCATCTTCTCAACGCCTGCACGCGGTTTTGCGATGGAACCGTCGGACGCGTTGTTTTATTTCAATGTAAAAATGAGGTCTGGGGGAGAAGAATACTCTCTAGAGAAGTACTTCAGATGTTGGTGTTCTATCAATGTACGCTATGATGGTCAGTGTTTTTCAAAACCAGACATTTGTTTTGTTAAACTGAACAGCTAACGACACAGTATTGTGTAACTGAAGGGAGAATGCCATCGTATTTCTACGAACAGGTAGAACTCCAGCTGTTCCTGTGGTTTTAGGATCCATTATTTGGTTGTGGTAGCACTCTGGTCAGATCCTGACCGTGAGAAATGTTTTAACTTGTTCGTTGATTATTTATACATCTTAAAAAAAAAAAAAAACCTCTCCATTTTTTTTTATAAGCCTGCCATGTTACATGTTTAGAAATAAATTGTCACAAGAAGACCAATGCTACAGCCCAGTTTGTATTGCTTTTTCAAACAAAATGTAATTATGGGAGACCGTGCGATCTTCAGAAACTGGATAGATAAAGCCAAGCAAGAAGTGAGTATCACAGAGAAATGGCTGCGCGGGGCTGCAATAAAAATGCAGCTGTCACCAAGCAAGGGGTTTTTTAATGCGTTTGTGCCCCGGAGGGATAACACGGATCAGAGATTGCAAGGCTTTTGCTTTGACAAATGTGGATTTACACACAGTCATCTGGTTATGCCACCTGGAATTGTCATCTAAAGTGACATCAGTTCTGCAAGAAATTTACATTGTACAATACTCCTGCTCCTGTTTTCTTTTTTTTTTTAAAAAAAACCACCTCATTTCCAATCTGGTTCATGTTTGAGTCTGACCTTATTATTGCTTAAAAGACCATAAAAATTCCTAACTAAGCTAATGTTTCTGCTGAAAGCAAATATCAGGAAAGTTTCTACTGTGAGCAGCCATGCAAGAGGTAAAAAAAGCGGAAGCCTGTGAACTAATGTGAGCATTAAGTCCGTGGTGGGCCCCAATTTTACTGCAGCTGCCTACAATACTGTACTAAAAACAAACCCTAAACCACAGGCTAAGGTTTTCCCAAATCCTACAATTCTTTGTCTCGTGCTGGCAAGTGGTTCAGAAAGTCATATTAAATCAGAATTCCAAGCACTTGTGATTTTGGTAGGAACTTGAAAAGCCCAAGGATAATAATAACGCATTGCTCAGGGATGTTTGGAAACTACTGCTGGGCGGGGAGCGAGAGGGGTTTGCAATGTAAAATTTCAGAAGAGTTAAAAATGTTTAAATGTGTGCGTTCTAGAACAAACAAGTTCAACATCAACCCTGAACAGTGATGTCCTGCAAACTCAGGGGCGTTATTCTCTGTGATCAGTTCAGTAGCAACAGGACGCAGAGGGTTTGCAGTATTTTCCTAAGTTTTGTTTTATGTTTTCTAGTTACTACTAATGAATGCAAGGTCATTGCGTTGTTGAGCCCCCATTTTAAAGAAACCTAAAATTGTAAAACCAAACCAAACCCACCTACTCTCTGTACTGGGTTTCTAAAAATCACAAGGCCACTTCCTGTCACAGGGCTAACGAAGGGGTCGTCTCTCTGGAACGCTGCTGCTCCGTGGTTCGTGGCTGGAGGCGGCACCGACCTGCAACTCGCAGGAGGAAACGCCGTGAACAGTCTCGTTACTCTCGCCCGCAGTTACGGGACTGGGGGGCTTCATTTGTCCTCCTACAAAATCA
Source organism: Tetrax tetrax (assembly GCA_009806455.1). Lineage (NCBI taxonomy): Eukaryota > Metazoa > Chordata > Aves > Otidiformes > Otididae > Tetrax > Tetrax tetrax. The sequence goes on along the minus strand of WHYT01015059.1, from coordinate 229,827 downwards.
GGGCTTAAAAATACCAAGCTTACCCCGCGTGACCTCCCTTCAGATGGTTTATATGTCTGAGCTCTCTTTGCCTGTAGCCTCTGACAGCTGCCGGGCAGCACGTTCATTTTCCAGGCCACGTTAAGCCAAATGATGCAAATTGAGGTTTTTTACGGTGTGGGAGACGATGGCGCGTAGGTGTCACCTCCATCGCGGCTGGGCTGGGGCTCTGCCTGCGGTGACCCTCCGCCTCGGCATAAAGTGCAGCCTCCTCTGAGCTTGCCATGAAGATAAAATCTTAAAACTGCCTTTGGCTCCGAGAGAAAAAATGCCACAAGCAGAAGCCCGAGGAGGCTCTTATCTGCGCTAACCCAGCCGCGCGGTACCGAGGGGAAGCTGTCGTTAACCGAGACGGATCGCTCCACCGTTGTGGTTTCGTTATCCGCTGCCTCGCATGGGGTTTGTGTTACTGACGCTCCCCCCTGCCCTGGCAGCTCCACACGTGCAGTTCGCGCTCGCGACGAGGCCGTCTCCATCGTTTCGCAGAGAGCGTTTCTGGATGGGCTGGGGAGGAGTGGTTTTACAGCCGCTCAGCGTGGTACTCACGCCCCACGGGTTTTAACGTTTTTCCAGACGCCGCTCCTGTTAACGTGATAGCCAGCAGTCTGCCACGCGAAAGGGAGACGGGTTTGAGCTTCCTAAAAATGGATTTCACGTGGAAACCCAGCATTGCTAACCCCTGCTGATGGTTTGTGCTTAGCTTTTGCGTGGTTAATGAATCGCATTTTTAACCAAAGTTTTTCTTACCGGGCGGGCATCGGGCTGTCCGCCCACACAGCCGCTTCATGGCCAGGATCAAAGCAAGCGTGGCTGAAGTACGGGTTTATCTATATTGCTCTCCCAACCCGGGATGCAGCGTAGGAATTCCTGGAGAGCACTGTTTGACCGTCCTGCATTTACATTTCTAAAACATGGCAGCCGATGCCTCGTGTAATTGCCTTGGTGGGACACAGGCTGAGGTGGGTTCTGAGCTCCCTAGAGGCACTGATGCGTCTCCGCAGCCTCCAAGGAAGGGGGTTGGCCATTTAAAAGCAGAAAAACGTGCTTTATTTCCCTACGGCGCAGCTAAGCCAGAGCTCTTCCTTACGAGCGAGCAGAGCAGACGTAGGGGCTGACCTGCTCCTAAGTGCATTTCAAATCTTTCCTCAAGAACTGCTCTCACCGTGAGCCCCTGTTCATGGTTTCAGATGAGCTTCAGCCGCTTTGACTGCGCACGTTCTGCGAACAGCGCATCCAGCAATGTACTCCTGTCATTCAGCACGAGGATGCCCTATATTCTGAGAGGCCGCGGAGTGAAACTCCCGTATTTTCAGGATGCGGCGTTGGCGTTTATGTAGCAAACACTGTTCACTTCACGCTGATGTGGTGCTTTAGTACTAACTACTGTATTCTAAAAACTTCACAACTTTTCTTTTATATTTTTACCTTACATAACTTGTATAATACTGTAATAACATCAGCAGGAGCTTTGGTACTGACCTGTGTTCACAAGTCAGCAGACGATACCCCGTGATGTTAGATGGCAATTATTTGTATTTATCCAAGCGTTCTACTCAGTAAAACAGGCTCATTCATTTCAAATTTGGTATTTTTAGGGATTACGGGACTGCAGCGCTGACGCAGTCCTCACGATGTCGTCTGTGACCGTTCCCCCCCGTGAGACAGGATCGATAAGCCCAGACCACTGGTGCTGGCAGCGGCGTAGATTTTATACGACGCAAACCAGCGTCTCCTGCCAGGCCAGCGGTGCGGTCCGGCCTCTCCTAAGCTGTTGCCAAACCTCTGGCTCCCAAAACAAGCGGTTAAAATGCATTCCCCAGCGCTGCGCAGACCCCCACGCGGAGGGCTGAGCCTGCAAGGGGACGCGGGGCCGGGATTGCGTTGTGCCAAACTTTCACGCGCGTTTTTAGCAGCCGAATATCCGCGTTTGTTCGCTGCGTCTGGGGATGGGCGCGTTCAGCCGTAAAATTCCGCTCTGCACTGACCTCGCGGCAAACTTCTGCACAAGGGACAGCGGGCACCCCAACCCACAGCCATTTTTCTCATTTTCTGTCTACTCCTAACCCTAACCAGTACCGCTGCGGCCGTGCTTAGGCCAGCCGCTAGACGGAGCTGTGAGCCCGCCTAACCAGGCTGGGACCAAGCCCCGGCATCCCCGTCACTACCAGGAGCTACAGCGACGAGGGAGAAAGCCCCTCCGTCACACGGCCGAACAGCCTTTCCAGACCGCGCTGGGTCACAGCCAGAGCGGTCAACTCCGGGGCGGTCTGTAATCGGAACGAAAAGCTAAGAGTTAGGATCTCTAAAACCTGCCCCGTGAGTGAAACCGTTCGCTTGTCATACCGCTGGGGAGAGCCTAAATTCTCCCAAGGACTGGCTAAGATGACTAATTACAAGGTAATTTTTTTCATACTGGATCATATGAAAGATGCTCTTTGGCAGCAATTTAATAGATCAGTTTTCTGCCATTAGAAACCATCGTTACTCCATGAACAGATGTCACCGATGGGGCTACTCCGGCTCAAACAACAACAAACTTCCACAAACACATACGGCAAGAATTCGGGAGCTTTCAGCCGCGTGCAGGCCACTGTAACCAAAATGCATCTCCCTTTTTTTTTTTGGAGAGGTGCCCAGGCAGGAAGGCAGGACAGAGGAAGGCCGCTCCGGCGTACCTGGGGGGAGTTCTGGCTGCAGCATCTGGCAGCCCTCGCCAGATGCAGGATGTATTTTTACAGCAGTGGAGGATCCGACCCGCGATCGCTTAGGTTGCGTAAGTGATGTGTGCATTACTTAATCTTGTCATCCAACAGCTGTGTCCATCACAACAGAATTTGGCACAAATCAGCATGCCTGGAAAGCTAGAAATGTCTAAAACTAGATAAAAAAATTTCTTAGGAGACTCCTAGCAGGAAAGTTTGTATGTGGAAGACTGCACAAAGCCTGTCATCTCCAGTAGTCCTTCATCTGTAAGCCTAAGGTAGCTGTAAGTAGGTTTTTAAAGTAATAAAACCAAAAGTGAACAACCTTACCGGAGATCATTGGCATGAATGTCTTTGGCCAGGAAAGGGAGCTATGACAAAGCTGGGAGTGTCGCAGAGAAAACAACTGGAACAGGGCTGCTGCGGTGACTGGACAGCCTGGGAGCGACAGAGTAACTGAATCCTGCAGTAAACACACAGAGAAATCTGCACGCCAGTTCTGCATTGCACTGTGCTACGTCTCCTCCTAAATCCTCACTGCCAGGGCGAGCCACCCTCCCACCGCTTCCTCACGGCCGCGCCGGGGCTCTGCCAACGCGCGCCGCTCCGGCCACCTCACTTCCCTGCGCAAGCAGCAGCCCAGGGTGCTCAGGAGAAGTCGGGCGTCCCCCAGCAACGCTCGCGGACCTGCAGGACGTGAGCTGCTGGGGGCGCAGCGGCAGCCACGAGCTCTTCGCTCAAGTGGCGTCAGTCTATCATTTTTTTTTTTTTTTTGGAGCTGACCATTGTTCCAGTTCCAACTTCTCAACTGCCTGTGAAGGATTAGCAGTGATGTCCCTGCCACACAAATGTCCCTCTGCTTTCGAGTTCTGTAGGCTGCTGGGTCTAATTCTTCTTTTCCCTGGGCAGCTGTTTTGACAAACGTCCAGGCAGTGTCCTACAAAGGAAAGCCTGTACAAGGGAATCATCGTCTGTGGAGGAGAGAGGGAAGGCCAACGCGACGTGGACCGCGAGCTCTGCCTGGAGCAGTTTCGGTGTTGCTGCGGTAGCATTTTGAGTACGTGATTGAGCACTCCCATGAAAATATCACGCAAGGTTTTCATTTTACAGCATTCTGACCTCAAATACCTTTCAAAAGAAAAGAACTCAAGTGCTCTGCAATTACTAACATTTCCTGTTAGCTGCTCAATTTAACTGCAAAGTTGCATTTCAAATTCACTGAATGCACCGTTCAAGAGGTTTTCAAAGTTGGAAACCTTCCATCCTCCCGGGAAGGACCAGTGTAGGCTGGGTGCCTGCTGGTTTCGGAGGATGCTGGACCTTTCATACTTCTGCTTTTCACTTCTCTGCTCCCCAGAGCCAAGGGGCTCTACCCAGCGTGCGGGGTGAGAAGAGGCTGCTAAAGGATGTGCAGAGAATTTGAGTAGTGCCGGTAATAGCAACAGATCCAATTAAGGGCTGCAATTATCTCTGAACAAACTAAAGGAGGGGAAGAGAGAACCTGGGAATAAAACCCGAAAGATGGGAATTCCTTCTCCAGCAGAAAGCAGAATTTGTGCTCTTTCATTTTTGTCTTGAGAGACATCACAGCTGTCCAGCACAACCACACCACACCACAGCATTTTAGCCACCAGCAACCCACGCGCCCCGCAGCGCTCGATAGCGGGGTGATGAGAGACTGGTCACTTTTTAACTGGGTGATGTTGTGTCTCTGCCCCAAAACCAGACAATGGTAATGCATGATATCCCCAGTTCACCTCAGGGCCCAAATACTGACAACCTCCATCACCCCGAAGACAAGAGACTTCAGTGGATCGTCCGGGATCACGTTTTGGGGAAGGAATCCCAAGGATTATTGTAAGACACGGTATGGGTAAGCCACCACCCAAAATACTGACCTCCCACTCGCCCCGGCTCTGCTCTCGCCCTCTGCTGCTGCTGCCTCTCCATGAAGCAGCCAGCTGTTACTGGGCGCAGAGCAACCTCAGAGGGTCATCGTTTAAACTTACAGTGGTCACAGATTCCAAAATACAATTAAATACTGAAAATTAGACCTAAACATATTTTTATCTAGATTTAAAACAAGCGTTCACCTCTACAGTGCGGTGGCACTGCCTAGCATTCACACATGATACCAAAAAAGGGTTCTAGAGGGGTCTTCCCCTGGATCAACACCACAAATTGATCTGCAGTGGCACAAGGAAGGCTTTAACAGGCTCGACTTCCACCTAGGTAGCTGTAAGGAATGCCCTGATTCGATCAGTTTTCCAAGCAGTCACTAATGAGATTAATTTTCTCTTGCATTACTTTACATGCCTATGAAAAGTCCATGCCAAAAAACTAACGTGAGGGCGAGTCTCGGTGAACGACAGACATCCTTCCATCACAACAGAGCTGGGGTTTGGTATAGAAGGTGTTGGACCTCAGAGAGCTTTGCTGGAGTTTAACATTAGCTGGTTTGGATACAATTAGAGTAAAGCACAGGCTGGATGAGCACGTGGCCGCAGGTAATCCGGTAACTATACCTCATCACGCGCTTGGCGGGGATTTATTTAAGGGAGGGGGGGGTTAAGGAAAGTGAGAGAGCCAGCTCTGTGGTAGCAGGCCAACAGTTGGCTCCTCTTCCTCCTTCACATCAATAATGGCAAACCTTTTCCTACGCAACCTCATCGCTGCAGGTGAAAAAAGAAAAGGGATGAGAAACACGAGAGCGTGGTTCTGAAGTGTCCCACCTGCCAGTGAAACGCGGCCGCGTCAGTATCACACTGACCCTGCTGTGCAGCTGAAGGAACCTCTGACTACGAGCAAGGAGAGGGGAGGAACCAGATGAAAAGTCTGCACAGGATTTGTAAAGAAAATTTGGAAATGGAAGATTACAGTTAGTTCCTAAGGAGCAGCAAGGTCACAGGAGACGGGAACATGTGAACAAACTTAATTCTTATAATCACTCAGAGAGTATTTGTTGTATTGCTCCTTTTGTCAGGCAAAGAACAAAGACCAGAGGGACCTGTTCCTTTCGTGTAGAATCTTAACGGTATTTACTAGAGCTTTCTACTGTGTTTGAAATGTAAGAGTTTGTTTGAAGTTCGGAGTTGGGCAGAGAGCCACCGGTAATTACTGTTCTTCCGTTTTGCTGCTATTCCTGAACTTCACCACCATCACCGTGATGTTATCAGGACACCCTCTGTAGAAGGACTGCAGAACTATGCTCTTTGCACCGAAGTGCGGTTCATCCAAGCGTTCCTTGATGAATCGAACGGCCTCCTCGTTGCTGAAGGCGTCCCACAGCCCATCCGACGCCAAGATCATGAACTCTGGCTGCAGTTTGTCCAGGTCAAAGGTGAGGATATCGGGGTCAGGGATGACAACATTCAGGTTCTTCAGAGGGTAATCTCCTAGGGAGCGGGACATGGCCAGGATCCCCTGGACGCGCCAGGAGCCGTTAAAGCTGATAAAACCACCTGGAGAGAAACACCAACACTTAACGCCGGGCTTTTGGAAAGTTAAAGCATTTCTCTGGCTTCCTGCCAGACCCACCCCAAAATTCATCCTGAGGTACACAGATGTCCCGTATCTCAGAAAGCAGGAGATGCTACAGGTAAATCTCGGAGCGCTGCAGGGAAGAGCTGGATTGTGGCTCCTCGTGGGGCTGAAACGGCTGAAGCAGAGAAGTCAGGAGTGGCTCTGCTTTCAAACGGAGCAGCTTCGCGCTCTCTATTTCCCCAGGGAGCCCAAAACTTCCTGAACACAGGTATTCCTGTGCTACTGGACTTACTGGTCAGAAAGCCTCCTGGCAACGATAAAACAAAAATACTGAAACCAAATCTTTATATTCTTGTGTTAGTAAACCCCTCCTCTTTCTGTGTAGCTCACGTTTTCCCCAATTCAGAAGATCTATGAAGGAAAGAACACTGAAAACACCCTGCAGTGGGACTCACCTCTCACTTTGAAGGCATAAAGCAAAGAAGCAAGTGCAAAAACATTTACAGGCTCTTCTGTCAAACTGCCTTGAGCCAGCTGTGTAAAAAGGACCAAAAACCTGTTGTGCACGGAGCGATCATGAAATTTTACTTCAGGTCAGAAAAATGCCATGTGGCATCTGACTGACTGATCTTACCATCCCCAGGATTAAAGCTACTTCCAGCTGAAAAGAGATATTTTAATTAGGGTTTGCTTACAGGGAGATGTGTTTTGCACTGCGATCGATGACTGACACAGCCGGCACCCGGCTGCAGGGAGGCAACCACGCAGCGTTCAGAGTCAGAGAGCAAAACTGAGGCACCTTCAGTTCCTGCGCGTGCACCTGCCTGCCACTGTCTGCACCGCTCCACAGCAACATTCCCGTCATCCTAACACGACTGGAAAGCCACTTGAGGACAAAGTGACGTTTTGGTGCCACTCTCACGCGGCACCTGGAACTGCCTGCGGTCCAAACCGAATTCCTGCGGTGTGCTGAAGCGTCCGCTGGCACATCTAATATTTTCTTTGATAAATCCATCCATAAAAACGCTCATAAAAAGCAAACATTCTGCTGTCACCGGAGAAGAAAAGGCATTCAAGAAACAGAAGCTTTTTGGCAACCACCCAGACATTCTGCACGTTAGCGAGAGCCGAGCTCAGAGGATGACGTTCCAGGTGACACCTAAGTTTCTATCAGTGACAGTCACCTTGCGGCTCCACAACCAAGTGTCTCCTCACAAGCCAAACTTCACGGCCACTGTCCTACGCCGATACCGTATACGTCGCTCAGGCTCCGCCTCAGGAGGAGGTTCCTTTCACCTTTAAATGAAATTTAGCCCTGCTAACGCAGGCGTGCAGTCATTTGGTAACTGTAAGGGCCCTGGGCAGCGCAGCTTGATGGTGCCACGTAAAGCTGGAGAACCAAACTGTAACACAATTAAGTGGTTGTTGTCGCTTTTTCAGTTCTACATGCCAAAAAAAGCATCCAGATGGTGGAAAAAGTCAGGTGCTTTAGCCACAGTAGCAATGGAGGCTTGATAATTCAGTTTGGGCACTTTGCTTCAATTTTACACTTAGCGGTTGTGAAGAAGGGCTGTTCCAAAATGTATCCAGCAGTAAACTGGATTGTATGTTTGTAAGACCACTACGAGATGCCATCAGTCATGCCAATACATTAAGTAACAGAGAAGTGCAGTCACTAAGTCACTAAGGCTAGTTCTTGTTTGGCTGCAGACAGTTATAACATTTACCTGTCTACTAAAATAATTTATTCCAGAGTTGGAAATTCCCACAAAAATCCGGGTTCAATACCCAAATTATTTTTTTTTCTCCTCAGCAAAAGCTTTCTCTAAGTGAACAACTGCACAGAGCCCCCAGACTTGGCTAAGAGGAAACAATTTTACAGGACAATCTCTGGATTTTATTGATACATCCCCCAAGCACAGAGTTGAAGCAAAGCGAGACCAAGATTTTCCTCTTCCTCCTCCTTAGGATCTGTGTGCTTTTTTTTCCCCCTTGGGGAAGGTACGTGACCTTGGTGCAGGAGGGATCCCCACTGCTCTTACTCCTCCCCGACGATAAAACAAACGGAGAGGAACGCGCACACTGCGCACGCACGGGCACTTAGGCTGCTGCGAGCCCACTGATAACCTGCAGGAACTCTTTCTTTCTTCATCAGAAAATTTGTTGCTGCAGGCTGAACCAGAAATGGGTTCAAAAGAGACTTTGACAAATTCGTGGAGAATTGGCTGTTAAACTTGATGATCCACGTGTAACTTCTAGCCCAGGAGGTCGCTAAGCTGACAAGCGATGAAAGTGAGATTTAGTGTGGAAAGGCTGCTGTTTCTGGTATTCCTTCCCTCTACTCCTGCTACAATTGATGTGTTTGTGCTCGTTAGCAGTCGCTATATGGGAATAAAAAATTGCTTTGATGAATTCAATTCATGCTCTGCTTATTTTAGGAACTAAACCTCCCTCAGCTTCAGACCCATAAAGGCTGCCGACGCGGTTTGGGTGAAGCAGCCTGTAACGCCGCTGCCCCTGTTTATGAATTTGCTGCCTGCAGAGATCACAAGGGAACCGGCCGGGACAGTCAACTGGCCGTTGAAGATGAAGGCTGCTCTTCTTCCTCCGAGACCGGCTCATTAAGGGATAGGTCAGTCTGCTTCCATTTCTGTCTGCACCATGACATCCCAGTGAAAAGTGCTGTATTAATAATGGAAGCTTTTATCTGCTGATGCCTCACCCTAGATCCTTTCAGCCTCTCTCAGGGGAAAAGTCTGTATTATTGACAGAGCAGAGAAGGAAAAAAAGATGAACCTTCAAAATCCAAAGCAAAACTGTTAGGACTCACCAGCTCTTTTAATCCTCTTCCTCTCTTTCAGCTGGTAGGGCTTGTGATCGTGTGACAAGGGGATGGCGTTGCCGTCCTTGTCACACAGGACTCCTCGCGAGTCGCCGACGTTGGCCACTGTGAGTTCTTTATCCGACAGCAGCGCGATCAAACAAGTTGTACCTGGGGAAAACAGAAGGGAATGGGAAGCAAAATAAATATATAGGGGATATACATAAGAAAAATAAATTATTAGCAGGAAAATGTTCTTCCTATTCATAATGGCAGAGTGGGAGGAGCGTACACCAGTCGCCGTCTGAGAGCTGGATTTTCCTAATGGCCAAGGAAAGCGGTAAGGGAAAAGTACAAATCACCCCAGAGCCCACTCGCTGCGTCTGTGAGCTGAAACTGCTGCCCTGGGCCGTGCGCGGGGGAAACAGAGCTCGCTCCCCTCTTCCCCTCAGGAACTGAGCTCAGGTTTGGTTCTTTTGTTAATTGAAAAGACAAAAAGATGTGACATTTTAAATTACTTCAACCTTTAAATACACAGAAAACGTAATTAGCCATTGACCCCCGTATCCAACAGGCACAGTGCTTGTTGGCTAAGGTGGCAGGAAAATATTGGGAAAATTGGCTGCTTTTCAAGTGAGAACACCATGGTTTTTATTTCGTTATTTAAGTGGGATGAATGTTGAGCAAGGCAGAGCCCATGAAGACCACACCTTTTCTCTGTTTTCCCCCTCCAGCCAGCACGAGCTGGATTCCTAACAACTGCAGCTCTTACACATGTTCCTTGCACGGGCGTCAGACCAGGTGTCACCATTCCATTCATATTTTAGGACAGAAAGATGGCAATAAGTTTTTAGATACACACTAGCCAACATTCAAAGGGAACGTGCCAGGCACTCAGTTTAGATTACACGGCGCTGCTAAATTTTTTACAAAAGTTCCTCTAGTATCCTTCAACAGGGAATAACATTAACTCAATGCCTGCGTCCTTTCGCTCTAGGTAGACCAGAGAAGCACGTGGTTGTGTTTTCACCTCTGCTGTTAATTTACATCTGCATATTCATTATTCCAGAGCTGGGGAGCTCCGGAATCCCGACCACTGGTTTTGCTCCGGAGGAGCTGTCTCAGGGTTTATCCTCTGTGGCCTATAAAGCCAAGTTCTCCCAGCGGCCGCTCGTTGTGCCGCTGCCCAAGCCCAGAATTACCAACTGCGTCTCGCTGTTCCCATGTCAGTCGTTGGATATCCCATGCCTGGTATAAATAAAACAGCCAGTCGTAAACAAGCTGTGTTTAGATGCACTGTGTTCTGAAGATTTATTTTTAACTTAATGGCCTTGCACAGCTCCAACCAGAGCTATTTTTCCACAAGACAGGCATATATATAGATATACGTATTATTTTTTGCAATTGACTGACACATGCCAGACCTAAAGGGGTCTGGTTTCCTCTTTGTTGCTAAAACCCCCTGCTACCGACGCAACTTGGTGGTCCACCTCACGACAGGACACGCAGAAGCTGTCCTGAGGGGCACCGGCCGGCCAGATTTGGATGCAGGTGTCCGGCCTCGGCGCCCTGGGGACAGACCAGCTCTGACGCCAGAGGGCTTGGTGGTTAAAATCCCGGTATCCAAAACACAAAGATAACCAAGTAATAATGAGTACAGGCTGCTGTAGTGGGGTGCAGCTGGTCATCTGAGCAGAACAAAATGGGATTGAGCATTTTAAGGTCATCTCGTGCTGTACCTGCACGGAAGCTGATAATACTGCAAATGCATAAAGCTCTGCTTCATCCCTGGAAACATTCCAGGCCAGGTTGGCCGGGGCTCTGAGCAACCTGATCTGGTTGGAGATGTCCCTGCTCCTGGCAGGGGGGTTGGACTGGGTGGCCTTTAAATGTCCTTTCCAACCCAATCCATTCTGTGATTCTACGATTCAGTAAGAAAATCATAGTGATAAACAGCACCTTCCCCTGCTTTTATTTATGAAACTTCCCTTAGCAAACATTCAAGCAGCATCGTGCTGACAACCTGCAAGAGACGAGAGGGCTGGTACCTGCTGAACCTGGTCTGACACTGCGTCTGAACTTCAGACAGTGGAAGAACAGTGGCCTTTGCAATAACAAAACCTGAGACGTACGACAGGGGCAAGAGTGAAAGCCTTGTTGGGTGGGAACAAGGAGCCCAAACCAACTCCAGAAGGGTCCCGGTGTGATGCAGGAGAGACTCACACACGTTCTGCACACGAGGCTGCGGACTCTGTGATCCACCACCCAACCGATGCTTCCTTCTGAACCTCAGAGCTCCTGCTTTACCTCCAGCTGCTGGCCTGGCCTGACGTTTGCATTTGTAAATCCATGGACTCTCCTGTGCCCGAGCTCACCCTCCTGCCCCTTCCCTCTCCCCTGACACCAGCCCAGCGTGTATTTTTCCCACGGGCAGTAATAAAAACCATACATTTCCTAGGAAGGAAAATACTGCACATGACATCCCAGAGTTCTGGCGTTTAGAAAGTAAAATGTTTTGCAAAAATGGTCATTATTACCACAATTTAGATAAAAACAATCACTTTGAACAGTCTTCTTGGTTGTACGACCTGTGTGAATGAAAGTGAAGGAGTGTCTGAGGCAGAAGATCATTTCCAGAGTGATTTAGGAAGGCTCAGCTGCTTCACCGTCCCTGCCTGATGGCCGGGCTGTCGTTAAGTTCCTGACCTCAGGCTACTGCCTGCCACTACATGAGAAAGCAAACTTATTGGACTTTGTTTTCTTTTCCATCTATTTTTATTTCAGTCATTTAACCTTGCGTGGAGTTAGAAAACACGGTGCTCTTGTCAGCCGCCTCAGATTTAATGCGATTGCGTCACGGAAAATTCCCAACATAAAGGGTCCGAAATTGAGCACACATGTTCTATGAGTCCCTCGACGCAGCTGCCTGAACAGCACCCTGCTGAGCCACTTACAAAGCGAATCACCAGAAAATTTAAAACCTCTACGACACTGGCTGCGGAGATAGGGTTTTTTTTTTGTTTGCCTTTTTTTTTTTTTTCAGTCGGGTACGATTATTGGTGTTGTATTTTCGTATCAGACAAGGCACCTTGTAAAAGTCACGGCTGCAGCGGCTCTACCGGGTTTTAGAGAGCGGCTCTATCGACTGAAGGGCGTGCAAACCCACCTGATTCATACCTTAAAGCCATCAGAGAGCCCCGTGAGCCACCTCGCCCTGCGGCCGCTGGAGGTCTCGTGCTTGGCAGGCAGTGCCACCAAACCCGGCCGATGCCTGGCTCCAGATCTCCGCTGAGGACCAGGGCTCCTGGGCTCCGGGTGGATGAAGTCGGCTGGATGAAGTCGGTTGAAATCCCCCCACTGTCCTCTTCCCCCTCATCACACTCTTCGACCTTGAACATTTGCATCCCTCCTTTGTGACAAATCACACCTCACCTCCACGCCGCCCTTATCTCAGGCTTTTAAATGGTGAAAGCCCCCGGCCAAGGCTCTTCCTCCTCCTTCCCACATGTGCCTTCTCACCGCTTTTTCCAGTCCTCCCCCACCTTTTCTGTGGCTCTTCGCAGAGAGTCTGAGTCAAAACAGAGAGATGAGACTTCCCCCTCCTACGTTTTAACCATTGCTTCCCCATTTGCACAACGCATACCGAGACTGCTCGTGTGCTTCCTCCCGCTGACTTGATTTTAACATTTTGTATTCGTTGTTCTCTTATCCCTGGCTCTTTTCTCCTGCAGCACATCTTCGTTTGCCCCATCTGCAGACACGTGCATCACCAGTGCTTCCATACAGATGTCCACACCTGCTTCTGCATCCCAGAGTGGTTTCTTCTCAGCCTGTTTTCTTTGTTCCTACCCCAATGCTTTTCACTGCCCATCTCCTGCAGCCCAGTTTGGATGGGGGGGCAGTGCCATAGGCTCTCTCCCATGAGTTTTCCAGGTGTCATTTCCCCCTCCAGCGTCCCACGATGCTGCCCTCAAACCTCAAGGTGGTGAGGCTGTGTGAGAGGCACTGTCAGGCACCTCGTGGAGCCGCTGTGGCAGAAGGAGCTGAGCGCTTTGCTGCCTCGTCTCAGCTTTCTGATGTGTCTGATGCGGAGTTTCACTTAGCTTCCCTGCCCAGGGAAAAAGAAGAAAAGAGGCAGAATGATGACCTCAAAACCAGAGACCATCATTATCTTTTGGGCTGCCCCAGCTGGGACCACTGCAAAGCTGCAGGGAACAAGATCTCCAGTAACCTAGTGAGAAAGGGAACATCCCGGGTGCCCGGACCTGCACCCTGCTCGGATGGACGCAGCTTTCGCAGTCTACGTTTTGTAGGGTCAAACACAGAGCTGGGGAAAATGTCTACGTAAGCGACATGAGCCCTGCACTGACGGCGTCGTTGAAACCAGCAGCAGGTTTGATGCAGCCAGATCCCTTATCCGGGAAACGAACTGACGACGGAATAAGAGCTCCGGCCCGTTCTGCCTTGCTGGTGATTCCGGGTGGGAAGGGAGGTGTGTTAGATCAACCCACACAACCGCTTCTGGGTAAGGCTGAAACCCCTGCTGCAAACAGATGGAGCACGTTAGCGCTCCGGTGATGCCTGGCAGCCGGAGAGCAGAGGTCTACCATCCCCTTGGAGCTGAAATGCACTCAGAGCAACGGCAGGTCAAGAAATTCGGTACTAACTTGGCTGGACTGATGAGAAAACAAACCAAAAACAACTCAAAAAACCCCTTCTCATCCTTTTTCAACAGCACTCAAGCTTGAGTTCACAGAATAATTAAGCAAGAACTAGCACTTTTGAGCTTCAATATTCTCCAGAAGGAAACAGAAATACTCAGAACAGTGCAGCATAAAAAAAATAATTATATTTACTCTTCACTAGCAACTCACAGTGCATGCAGCTTCTTTCTCATTTATAGCCCACACATCTCCACTTGCCTTCCAGGCACGTTAAATCCCAAACAATACGACTCCAGTAGTTTTCAGGGCAGATACGTGACGTTTTGATCATTAATACAGCTGTCCTCTGCCCATCTGCCTCAGCTCCTCTCCTCCAGCCCAGCCATGTGTCTCCTGAATTGTGTTTTACGTGCTCTGCACAACCCCCTTGGGCAGTGCAAATAAAACTCGGATTCTAGCCTGTGGAGTAGGCAAGGCAGAGGAAACCGCTGTACGGATACGAGGGAGAGTACGGCAGTTTCTTACTTCCCAGTGGTGGGGAGGGAGGAGAGGCTGTGAGACCATCAAGATCACCAAACGCCGCCTCTGCGTGCCCTCCAAATGACCCACCAATGCTAATCCAAAGCCATAAATATAAATCTAATTATCCACTGCTTATCTATAAGATAAGCAACGATAAAACCCCGCAGCAGACGTTAACGTTTCGTTCGCACCATGGCAGCGAGGGGAACTGCAGGGGCTGAGCCCTTTCCTCGCTCTGATGCGCCCCAAACCACCGTGTCCGCGTGGAAAATGGGGAAAAAAATCAGGTATGAAAACAACAGCTCTCCTAACTGAAAAAAAATGATCCCAGCAACCCATAATCACCTGCAAACTCTGGTGGGATCGCTGCAGAGCCTTTTGCTGGGACGGCCCTTGTGCCGATCACAAAATCTGTGTGCCTCCTCCTGGGCTGGTTTCTGATCCGAGGCACCGTGTATCACGTGCATTTTCAATGACATCAAAGACTTTGTGAAAGGCCAAGCTAATTGTGCTCATTAGCACTCATAAAGCACTTTGTCCTTTACTCCTTTATAGGTTACTGAAATGTTTAAATAGCACAATTTCTTTCAGCAGGAGCTACGCAGATTAGAGAAAATGCTATTATAATCTCCAAAATACACAATTTTGGCAAATTACGAGGCTAACCACCTGGGAATGAACTAAACTGCTGATCACTCACAATATCTTTGAAAAATGCATGTGCATTTTTGAAATGCCCACCTCCTTTTCCTCAAATGTCTTGCAGGGTATACGGGGCTGAACAGCCCATACATCATCCAGGCACCGGTCCCCGAAACCCCTCGGTGCTGGTGTTTCCTGCACCTGCCCCTTCTTTCAGCTAACACAATTCTTTTGCAACAGTCAGTCCTGTAAAGCACGAGCCTAAAAATAACCATTCTGACAAGTCAAGGTCTCATAATTCATTAATTGTCTCAATGTAACATTTTTTCCCCTAAAAACATCAGATTCTTACCTCAAATCTTTCCAAGATGGTAGTTTTAACTTCCACTACGAAACAATTCCTGCCTGGCTGTATCCAGTACTATTTTAAGATTTTCTGTTTGAAACAGGGAAGGATAATTGTATTTCTATAGAGAGCACCCTATTTCCCTGTCTAATCAATGACTATGTGTATATAACTCAATCCTGTGTATCATTAATTGTATTATATTCATCATCCACAGTAATTTGGGATATACTTACAGACTAACAGCCTCATGTAGACAAAGCTATGTAAAAACTACCTAGAAGTGTCTTCCAGGCAGGAAAACAAGAGCTGGAAGGATGTTTTGAGCACCAGGTAAGAAAAGTTAATTACTGAAAAACAGAAACCCTCTTGGGCAGCCTCTCCATCTTCCAGACCGTTCCCACCGTCGCGCTGTCCTAGCACTGCGTGATTCATTCCTTGTCCATATGAAAAATAATCTTCATACAAAGGAATCTCCATTTCAGTTCAGAAGTCGATTTCTTGGCGTTGCTCCTGTCTTTAGTTTCACCTGAACGCCACACTCATCTATTTAATATGCTAGAAGTAAAAATATGTTGAATTTTTTTTTTTTTTGGTTAGAAATGTCTGTGTTTCACCAGACTAAAGTGCAGAAGCACACATTCAATCTCCTTTACGGATGGGCTCGGGCGTTCCGCAGCAGTTAAACCTCCCGTGCAGCCTTGCAGCAGTGCGACAAGAAAAAATGCCTACACTAAGCTCTGTGCTTGGGAGGAAAAGAAATCTGCTGCTGAGGCTTCCCTGTGTGCCATCCATGGGCTGAAACGTGGGCTGTGTGGTCAGTGCAACACAAGTATTTGCACACAGGCTGCAAAGGCTGAGTTGTTCTGGTTGGAAGAGAAACTAAAATGATTGTGGATGCGCATGGAACGTAGCGTATTTACAGGCAGGGGTCCTGCTACCGCTGTTTCAACCCGTATTCCTCCAGTAGCTCCAGCCAGCTGCTGCGTAAGCCAAGCAACAACGACTGGTCCAGCTCAGCGTGAGGCGTAGAGATGTCAGGCAGGGCAGGGGGAGCGCAGCCCCGGCTCAAACGACAGCGAGCACGCAGCGTTCCCTTGCTGAAAAGCACAGGCTCTATAAACCGAAACCCAAAAGTTATTGCTTTCAAATAGGAATTACGTCTATTTTTTTTTTTCTTTCCCCCAAGGTGTTGTTGATCATGTTTTCCCCAATTCCTAGATCTCAACAGCAGAACTGAAATTTAGGAGCAATTTCATGGGATTGATCTCCTTGGAGCTGGAGGTGTCTCTGGGAGATCCGAGCGACTCCGACCCAAACCAGCATGGTTTCATTTACCTCAGGTCCATCAGAAGAGGAGCCGGAGGATATCACGCCCCTTCCAAGCCCAGCGAAATACCCACCTCTGTTAACAAAAGCTGCTCAAGCAAACCTAGGGTGTTCAGGAAGAACCTGGAAGTTTTCCATTGGGAAAGATAAGAGTATCCCCTCAAAGTAAGGAGACAGCAGACACTCGGTGGTTTTGAGCGTCAGCAATGCCGCTGCTTCACACACGAGGCCGCAAAAGAGGCTGACTGCCCTTATCTAGCTAGAAAATGTTATCCTGGATATTTATTAGCAACTTTCACCCGTAACGAGGCTTGTAATCACAGGGAAAAAGCAGGAGCAAAATGAAAAAAAACCTCACTTGGAAAAAAACGCCACCAAAATAATTAAAAGCATCCAATCTGTGCTGAATCCTGTGACATCTCTGGTTTTATCCCAGTCCTGCCTTAAAGGATCAAAGCCACAAAATTTCACTTGAACCCCAGGAACTGACCTGCACTTCCCTGAGGTGCCTGAGCCATAAATCCCAGCCTTAAGGCAGCGGCAGCTATAAAGAAGGTGTCAGCAGGTAGGCACTAAACCGAACTCAGGACGTATAATTAGCAAATCCTTCCCAAACAGCGTAACGAACAGCTAGCTGCGCGCATCTCCGCATGGCTCAGCCTGAACGGAGCCGCTCAAAAACCCCCGTCGTGGATGCCAGTTGTATCCAACCGATGTGTTTCACTCCGACTGCGTTACCCCTCGGCTCCCGGGGCTGGGTTTGAAGGGCTGGCGATCGGGCTGCAGCTCATCTCACAGAGGCCCAGCGTAAATCTCCAGCTGGCCCCGAGGCACCGGCGTGACAGATCACTCGCGTCAACTCCTGAACAAATAAGAAACTTGGTAGTAGCCAGGCAGAGCTGCACAGCGAGGAGGTGTGTAAGAGTTATTTATTCTCTGCCCCTTTTTGGGGAGGGCAGAGCTGTCACCTCGCAAATCCCGGCACGCGGCTGAACGAAACCAGCCCAGTTTGGGAGGAATTTTTGCCCGACACCAGTGAATCCATTGGCAGACAGAGCCCAGGCCTTTCCAGGGATACGCCCCAGCTGCTGGCAGACGGCGGCTGCGGCTCGTCATCCCCAAGCTGCCTGGAAAAGACGCACACAAAAAGGATCGATATCGCTGAAACCCAGCGACTGCCACCCTTAGAAAGGTGCTACAGCACACGGAAGAGCCAGTTTGCTTGTCTGGGTAACGACGCGGGGAAATTTAATAAGGATCTCCAAACGGTTTGTCAGGCTTGTGGGCAGAACAAACCGCGCTGCTACTCACCAGACCCTGGAGGCATTCATCTCTGCATCCATCAGCAGGTGACAAAGCTCTGCCAAGATGGATGGCTTTCTTCCAGAGGCCTGGAACGGACGTTCTCTCTGCCTACACTGAATTACCAGCAAGCTGTGTCTATCTCTGTCTGGTATCTTTTTAATAACTAATAAAAAAAATAAGATAAATCCATGCTTGGGTCCGTTGGTACCAACAGTGCCCATCTGATGGTGCACATCAACGGAATCTAAAGGCTTTCAAACGAAATCTAACCAAAATTTATGCAAAATAGGCCTCAAAGAGGGGTTTTCCACTATTATTCCATTATTATCCCACAAGTTATGACTGAATTAAGTAACCACGTAAAAAGAAGTTTGTGTGTTTAAGATGCTTTCCAGACTTAATCAGTAAGTACACAGAAAGGAAATGGTCAGTTAGTAATAATTGGTATTAAAACTATTAAATGGTTTAAAAACCATTATCTGTTACGCTTCTGAATCTCAGCACTCTGCAGGGCTGTGTTGGTTTCTTCTCTTTCTGCGGGACATCGGTAGTAGTAATTTTTTTTTTTTAAATTGCTAGAAATGTATAAATACCAAAGTGAAGGGTACAGGGCATTTATCCAGTAAGACTGGAAATGGTTGCATGTGCTTCAGTGGGAACAGAACGCCTCGCGTGATTCATAAAAAACCCCAGTAAATTCCTGACACAGCCCTGTGCAGTCACCCCTGCCCCTACACTGCACAGAGGTTTCACCAAATATTTATTTCTTTTTGGTTTTACCCAATATATAAAGATATTTACCAAATTCCCTGAACCAAGTACTGTTAGAGTTTATGCCAGTTCTGAAAATTCGACTGCGAGCTGACAAATTTAAATAGCTAAATACCTACTTCAGAAATTGATGAGGAAGTGAAGAATATTTCACAGGCAAGGAGGCACCTGTCAAAGTGCTCTTTCTGCTCCCAGCTTCTGCTGAAAGGTTGTAATTAGGTGAATAATAAAAATTTATTTTAATGGAGCGAAAGAATCCAGCGTGCTTGGGCTGGCTTAAATATACATCTGTTGTTTACAAACATTGTCACTGTTCTAGCAAGCTGGAAGACCATGATGTAGAAAATTAGAGATTTGTGTGGTTTGCATGGAAGCCACAGCCCCAAATGTGATTTAAATGGTTTTATGGACACCTCCAGAGACACTTGGGCTGGTGCTCAACTCCCAACTGGAGCTGCCTCCCTGTGTTCTGTCTGTGAGCAGAAGCTAAGCCACAGCCGACGGAAAAGAGCAGGCACGTTTGGGATACGGCTCTTCACATGCTAAAGGAGATGCTTAAAATAAACCCATGAATCACACCAGAAATGCTGGTTTCTTTCCACTGACTGCTGAAGAGCTCTAGAAAAGTTGCTGAGAATTTCAATGTTTATAATGCAAATATTGAAAGGTGAAAAAGGACAAACCCTACCCTTGGTGACCGTCCAGTGATTTCTGCTGTAGGTACCGGTCCTCTGCAGAAAACACAGCACTGGTTTGCAGTGACCACATTTAACACGAGGCTTTCATGTGTAAAAGGAATTAAATACGCCAAAAAACAGGGTGCCCAGAGAGGTGGTGGGTGTCCCATCCCTGGAAACATTCCAGGCCAGCTTGGCCGGGGCTCTGAGCAACCTGATCCGGTTGGAGATGTCCCTGCTCCTGGCAGGGGGTTGGACTGGGTGGGCTTTGAAGGTCCCTTCCACCCAAACCATCCTGTGATTCCATGGTTCTATACCAAAGCATTGACCCAGAGAAGCGAGTTGTTTCAGATCACGTTCTTGAGATCAAATACTTAAAAATCACCTAAAAACGCAACCTGAGCTGGAGAGAAAGCCACCACCTGCAATCCACTCTGGTTTTCATTTTTCAGAAGGAAGCCTCCAGCCCAGCAATAAACGCTGTTGGTGACAGATCTGCTGCGCTGACCTGTTCGGGACATCGCTGCACCCCTGTCAAGGGTGCTCAGACATAACAAACTCAACGGGGGCTTTCCCTAGCAATTTATTTATTATCCTAAACTACAGCACATATTTCTGGTGCAATTTTACTGCTTTAATATTCTCTTTTTCTCCTCGTAGTGACTTTCTCTGGGGGAAAGCACCCGCCTGCGCTGCCCGAAAGGCAGCACAGCCACGGACAAAGGGGCAGCATCGGCCCCTCGGTGGCTGAAGTTGAGCCTTCTCACAGCACGGACGTTTGCGTGAGGCAGATGGGTTTGCCAGCCTCTTGGGCTGAAGTTTAATCTTGGATATTTCTGCTTTTCTGTGCATTTGCCAGAAAAAGCAAATGCTCGAGGGACTGGATCTATGCCGGGCTGCGGTACTGAAGTGGGAATGATGGTCTGAGCCTTGGATTTACGCTCGGAGCAGGTTTTCACAGCTGCAGCTGCTGGAGAAACCAGACTCAGCCTTCTGCGTGGCACAGAAAGACAGGCTGAATGGGAAGAGCTGATTTAATTCCTTGCCCATTCAGCACACGCCGGGTGTGAGGAGGGGAGGACGACGCTTCACCTGCTCCGAAGGACTCTGTGATGTCCACGGAGAGCACAGCACCCGGCACGGGTGGGGCAGGCAGAGTACAAACCCCCATCGCACCCACAGACAGTCTGCAATATGTTGTGGTGCTAATGGCCACATTTTATCTCAGCAGAAAATACATTTTTGTGCCAAGATCGGCGTCTTCAGGCAACCTGGGGCCCGGGCTGCAAGCATCAAAACTCACTTCAGGAGCAGCCGTCCGCTTTCCGTGCAGGGGGCTCCAGGAAACACAGGACACTCCGCCAAATTAGCTGGGAAAACATATTTTGGGCTGACATCTGGCTCTGGACACAGTGCCTAAATGTCAATATCTTTCATGACTGCTTCACGGCAGGGAAAAATGAAATTAATCTTTTTTTTTTTTTTTGTCACACAATAATGAAACTCAATTTCTACAGGATGCTGGGGAGAGGGGGCATCCATTAAAGAAAACCCTGTTGACTACAGTACAAACCCACCAGCAGAACCTCCTAGCAGGCTGTAGGGACCTGACACACCGGAGTTAAATGCCAAAGTGCCTGGAAATATCCTAAACTTGTATTTGTGCAGCACAGTTGCTGACCACCTCAGGTGTTTAGAGATGCTGTAAATCGAAGGAATAGGATTAACACCCAATAAAGCTTCAGCAGGAAAAAATATTCTTGCACAAAATTAACCCAGCCTTAGCTCGTCAAGAATGCCACTTTTTAAACGAAGGGATTTAAAGATTAGGAGAGGATTTGTACCCATCTGTCACTTTTGGCCTGCTTTCACTTTATAAAGCTTTCTTAGTCAAACTTCACTAAAAAATCTTGTCAACATTTGACTATTTTTAGAGGAACTCATTTTATTTGGTAGCTCTGATATACTGATTTCCTGAAGGGAAAGCTTTACAGACAGAGGCATTAGGATGTCGGGTCCATTGAAGCTGCACGTTATTAATATTCCATGCTGCTAGAAAAGCTAAATTAACATGCAAAATTCTATCAGGAGCCCAAGCCTTTTTGTGCAGTTCTGTTTTGTTCTGGAAAATGGATGCAGCTGAATTCTACCTGCTCTGGGAGACATCCTGGGGCAAGCAGAGTTAGCTGGGGATGGGCGCTCTCCGGAAACGGCCCTTCCAGGAGGGGAAAGATTTTGGGGATGGAAAAGGTTGGCTCCGTCGCTGTGGAAGTGCTCCCCTCCACGCAGCACCCTGCTACAGCCAGCTATCGACCTCTTGGATCACATACCTTAAACATCTAACTTTCCAGTTTCCCTGGCTGCCACATAGCAGAACTCCCAACAGCTCATGATCACAGAAATTAAACCCTGGAGAGTGCTGTCCAGGATGGGTTTTGTTGATGCCTCACGTCGTCTCCCACCAGACAAAGTCGTATTTTCCCCTTACATCACAATGGCTTTTATTTTCACCATTTCTGTTTTTTTAAAGATGGCCTTCTTCAGTTTGTATGGACCACCAGCAGCTTGATCTTCTCATTAAACCGACTTGGTCTGGAAAAACACTAATAAAAGAAAAGTGTCACCAACACAACGGCTTCAGCGCTGAATAGCTGGAGCGCTCGGGATCACAAACAGCTGCCGCAATTATATTTAACTGCCCATTTTCTGCACTTTGCTCACAATCAGATCTTACTTCAAGAGCAGGTAGCAGCATTTCTGCTTTTGTAGTAAACAAGTGACATGATTGGAATGATGAGCGGGCTCCATCTCCATGTTTTAATCTCTAGAGGTGCCTCTACCTGACTGGGAAGCTGAAATTCCGGCATTTTATTTACAGTGAGTTGCGCTCTCTCTCCTTTCTGAATGTGTGACTATGCTGGGACTTTTCTAAACTAATTATTTATGTGCTTCTCATTTCCACACGATTGTTTTATTGCATGATACAAATCCCCAAATGTGTGTTTGAAGCAGTTTTAATCTTTATTTTCTCTGTACGAACCTGCAGTTTTCAGTAAAGGAAAATGCTTGCTTTTTCTTCTGACAGGAGTCAGTAATTTCCTCCACAGCATTTTTTCCTTCCTAACAAACTTCTGTCAATCAAAATATCTGGAGAGATGAAGTGACCAAAGCAGGGAAAAAGACTTACATGATTCATTGGACTGGTAAATTCTGCGTCAAAAAGATAAACAGGAGCAAGAGAAAGCAACAACTTCTTTTTTATGTGTCGTTATGAGCATATGTGATTAAATAAATATCCCACACCCTCCTCTGGCCTCTGAGAACTCGTATGACTCCTTAAGAAGGTGATGTGTAGCCTGCAAAACGGGCTCAAGAGCGTTTGAGATCAAAGCAGTTTAAGAGAATCAGGCTCATTTATTGGGTGAGCGCAGGAATATAATTATAAAGCAATAGAGCATCGTAATTACCTGACGTGACTAAAGCTCACAGCCCTGTAAGGACCCAGACCGCGCAGCCTGCAAATGGCATTTTAAGTTGCTCGAGCGCCTTTGAGATCAAAGCAGCTTAGGAGAATCGTATTGCTAGGGAGTGGGAGTCTGAATAAAGTTCCTAAGTAGTTTGAGCATTTTAAGTACTTCAGGGCACGGCAGCGTGAGTACCAAGCGGTAAGATGAAATAACAGCAGCTTGTCGGCGCTTGGTTTGCCAGGGCTGGGCTGCTGACGAGAAACTCAAAGGTGGTGATTTTAGCAGAGCGCCACCTAAGCGGGTCCAACCAAAACAGTGACCCACTCGGGATGGGGTCTGGCAGACACTGGGATGAAAAACCCGGTTACGAGATCTAGGCTTCTGTCTAAGACAGCTGGGAGGAAAACCTGGAGCTGAGCTCAGCACGGTTCCCCAAGGGCACCACGGTGCCAGGAATAACAGAACAAGAAAGTGCCACCAGAGACTAAGAAAAACCCAGAAATGAGGAGATACTAAGAATAAACTCTCTTCTTGGATGACAAGGCTGCTTGCGGATGAAGGGAGATGGTGTGTTGCAGCTCTCAGCCACGAGCGGTTAAAGCAGAGAAACAGAGAGCAGCGTCTTTCAGACCAAAAGCTGGAAGACATTTCTAACTGCTTCAAAACAAAATGCTAGCAAAAAGTTACTAGCCGTGACTAAGAAAACCTCCAAAGTATTAAGATGTAAACATCAAAACTGAAACCCCCTGTACCTGCACTGTTAAAATGCCTTCAACACTCTACTCGTTGTCTGGTTTTAGCTATCCACGTGCATCAGATCACAGCTGAAAAACAATTTGCCAGCACAAGCACTAGGATTTGGAAGGAGACTGAAAGGGAGCCATTATTTTTTTTCAGTAAAAAGAAACTTAGAAAGAAACACAACTATACCTGCTTCATCATAGGAGACAGTCAATTTTTCCAACATTTCTCGATCAATTGATAAAATCTGCTGCTCCAGGATGGTTTGGTAAGACAGCACGCTGTTCTCCTTGTCCTTCTCGTAGTCTTGAAGATGTTGTTTTAGGACTTCAGGCAGGCGGGACTTCACATATTCTGCTGCCGACTATGAAGAAAAGAGGCAAAGGTTTAATGAATACATTTTCTTTTGACAAGCTTTATGAACGTACATAGCATTTTTTTTTTTTTACATTTAAAGCATTCTCAACTGTAACTCCTCACAATTAAACACTCTTAATACTACTAACTCCGTGGTGCAAAATCCACAGGTCTTTGCCAAAATGACCCCTACCCACCCAAAACTTCCAGGGCCCTGCGGTGCATATATGCACGCATCCACACACAGAAAATGCTTTTCATTTTTTTTTGCTCAAGGCCATAAGGAAACAGAGATTAACACAAGGTGGCATGGTTGTACCGATGTTACAAAGCCTTGTGCACAGTAAATGATAAGCGCATCCGCCTCTGGAAGGTGTCAGTCCCCCCAGGGAGTGTTACACTCCCACTTTAAGAGGGAATAGAAAGTTCCTCTTTTTGGCTTGGGCTTGGTTTGCTTTTTTTTTTTTCTTTCCATCTCTGATATAAGCATCAATGGAAAAGGAAGAGGTAGCAAAGGCTGCTGCCCAGCACTCCAGCTTCCCTGCCAACCTCAAGAGAAAAATAAAAGGTAACAAGGTTCTACGATTTCAGGCCTGGAACTGACCAGCAGTTACCTCACTCAGCACCGGGCTCCTCCCGGGTTTATATTTAGTTCTCTAAAAGCAATCGCCGATTAAATTGCAACCTTAAAATATCACCGAAGCGGTGTTCCCTTTTTCTGCAAGCGAAGCCACGTGAGACGCATCATATTATTCTAGGAGAACTAAGCAAACTCTCCATATGAGTACAGCATGTTTAATATTGTATTTTAATAGTAGTTTTCTTCCAAGGGAAGGCCAAAAAATACACTGTATACTAATTATTTTTGTTCAAGCTCAGGCGTTTGTGTTTGATGTTTCCTTTGAGAAGAGGTTTCCCGCTGCGGGGGGGATTTTTGTGCTCTCCCTACGGCAGCGATTCGAAAGAGGAGAAAAGAAAAGCAGAATTTATACATATTCATCTTCTGAAACACCTCTTGTGCCAGCCCAGTGAGTATTTGTACACGGCTGGCTGGAAACACGCAAGGCAGAACACCCGTCCCGTCCCAAAGAAGCAAAACCCAGCGCTCTTGCTCAGCCCGCTGCCTTTCGCATCAGATCCAAATGTGGAGGAAAGATTAAACTGTAAAGCAACGATGAAACCAATACCAACTCCTCTCCTCT
Source organism: Tetrax tetrax (assembly GCA_009806455.1). Lineage (NCBI taxonomy): Eukaryota > Metazoa > Chordata > Aves > Otidiformes > Otididae > Tetrax > Tetrax tetrax. Next base: position 204,759 of record WHYT01015059.1, on the reverse strand, counting down.
TCCAGCAACAAAGGTGATCAGCCACCTCTGAGTAATTACATCCCTAGCCGCGCCGCAGCCGTGAGACATGTAGTCCTACCTTCTGTTCAGTACAAAAGTAAATGACTTTTTAAAAAGTCATTTCCAGTACCTGGAATATTAAAAAAGAGAAAGTTCCAGGCTGTGAGTGGATGCGGTTATGCACGTGCTTGGCATGACAGAAACCAAGAAGCTAACTGTACTGGGTGAACCAAAATTACACGGTATTTTTAAAAGAAAGACTTCCACCGTTTCCATGCTCTTCCATCTTTCAGCAACTCTCACCACACCAACCACGATATTCAACTTCCGAGTACAAACTCCCTCCGTGCTCCTTCCTTATGGATTTTGGTGCAGTCCAGAGACTCGTTTGCCCGGATGCCGCTTCCCGGCGGCAGAGCATCCCACCCCGCCGGCAGCTGCTAGTTACAGACACAACTGATTGTGCGACGTTAGTGGTGCCTTCCTCATCGCCGCCCGAACGAGATTCCTCGTGAATCTGGTTTCAATGTGAAGCATCCTTCTCCAAATTAAATCAAGGGTTGACTTCAACACCTTAATTGACTTTAGGGTATTTCATCCTACCGTGAAAAACTAATATTTCATAGACATAAAGTAAATTTTAAAGTATCTACATCAAATGAAATGTACTTGCAGAGCTTATTCATAAAAAATTACATTTTTCTCTATTCACTAAAAAACCCAAACCCTTACATAAAAATCACGTCAGGAAATGCTGAAATCCCTCAGCTGTGTGGTAACCTGAACGTCAAATGCAGTCAGCATCCCTCTGTGACTACCACATCTGCCCACACCTTCTAATTGATGAGAAACACATATTCAAAGAAAATTTTTATAAATTACGCTGCCTGCTAAAATTTGCTCCGCTTTCTGAAGTGCATCCTTCTAGCAGCTCTCTTGTACGTGGGGAAGTAAAGGTCTAAACTGGTTAATTAAAAGCTGCTTTCTGAAGCTTTCTCTTTTCCAGAGACGATACACCCCAAACTGCCGGGCAAGAACAGAAAAAGAGGAAATGCAACTTTGTTCACCTCCTGGTTTTCCTCAGGAAAATAATTTTTTAAGTAGGATCAGTTGAGTTTGACAACTAAAAGCCTGAGGTGGGTACAACAAATGAGCATGGGTGTAAACCCTGCGGAAGATGTTCATACAGTGAGAAACTTAGTGAGAAGGGAGGCTACAGAAATAAAGAAGTGACCTGCAGATCAAGAGAGTGTTTGCTTTTCTAGGTCCAGTCTGTAAAGGGAGACAGACCTGCCAAAAGTTTTCATGGAAAAGAGAGAAGCAGAGGGCACCACCATGGTGTGGGTCCACCAAACACTGAATGAAAAATAAGGTAAAGAGGGACTTTTTAATCAGGAACTGGAACAACCAACCAAAGCACAAGATGTAGTGAAGTACTGCAATTACTCAGATGCGTTACAGGAAATTTATTTCAGAGCACAGGTTGTCCAGCAGCCTTGGAGCATGTTGGTGACAGCAGCAGGGACCACAGTTTGGATGTGGGATGCTCCAGCACTGAGAAGCCGCCTAAGATAAGGAAGGCAAAAGACAACTTTAATGAAGGTGATGAAAACAACCTAATAAAGACAAAAGACTTGGAAGGAAGGACACTTAAAAGATCTCTGAGGCTTGACGGTACAAAAGGACCAACAGCTGCAATCCGAAGGAGAAAAGAAGGGACGGGGAGCAAACATTTCCTCAGAGCAACGATGAGAGTGAAAACTATCCCAGTGCAGAGAGAACCTCGGAATGAACCTGGCTCGGTCATACGCTCCTCAGTGATCTCAGACTGAAGAAGGACACAGACACACAGCCAGCACACCGCGTGAGTATAAAAGAATAACAAACACTGGGAAACAAGTGGAGACTAAAGAAAAAAATGACTTGGAGCTAGAAAAGGTAGCAAGAAAAGGTTCCACAAGTCCATTTTGTAATAACAAAAAACCCAGGCAAAACGCTGCTCCACTGCTCAGCAGAGCAGAAAAGCTGTTGACAGATGATGCCATGAAAGTTGAAGGATTTAATGTCTTTTTTTTTGCTACAGTACTCACGGTCTTCACCTTGCTGCATTCAACTAGCAGCTAATATCAGAGGCAAATAACCAAAATCTCAAGACAGAATAGGGCAAGAACACATTGGAAAGTGCTTATAAAGATGAGATATTTTCCAGCTGGCTGGCCCAGCTGAAATCCACGCAGGTGTACACGGGTAATTGGCTGAAACAATCTCTTTAAGGACCTCTGTCTTTGAAAACTCACCGAGGATGGCGAGGTGCTGTTTGGAAAGGGCAAACGTTGCAGCTACTTTTAAAATAGCATAAAGGGAGAGAAAGAGAATTACAGATCAGTCAGTTTAACTTTGATGCCTAAAAAATAGGATAAAAGATGAAATGATGTCTACACCCATGAAAGCATGGAGATTTGTGAGGCGCAGAGAGGTTCTCTCGGGGCGCACGGAGACCTCCTAACTCGGTTCCTACCAAGGGCAGGCTGGGGAGCGAACGCTCCCCTCCTTCCAGCAACGACCGCGTTTAACAGCCTTTGTACCGCTGATCGCATCACCAGCACGGACACATCTTTCACACTATTCTCTTCAGCCTTTGGGGATCCCAGAGAAAGCCTTCCATGTAAATCAGGAGGCTGATGAAGCATTTGAAGAGGATTTTCCAGGATTAAGATGCATCTCTGGAGTCTCCTTGGACCCAACATGAGCGTTCGGTGCTCCCAGGGAGCGGGCGTGGGGTGTGGGAGGCTGTCACTGCCCCCACCCGACCCTCATTCACAGCTCAGTCATCTCCACGCTGGCGGAAAAGGTTTCAACCAGAGGTGCTGTTTGAAGTACAGAATGATCCCAATCGAGATTTCACATTCCAGATTTCAGAGTGGCACTCCTTAGCAAAAATACTTTGATATACAGGTTTCTGGACTCACATCTTTAAAAAAATCAACAAAAACCTGCCACCCACACAATTCATTATTCTAGGAAAAGTGCACTTATTAGATATCTCCCAACAGCATGGTAAGAACCATGGCATAATAAGTCTGTGGACAAGAAATGCATTCCAGAGAGCCTGCTAGTGATTTTTTTGTAGCAATGCTATAAGGTTTCCCTGTTTAATTTAAGAACATACAGTACAAAAACATATGTATTTACATATATCTATATAAAAATCAGATTGCTGGGTTAGAGGAATCACATCTCAGATTAAACAAAAGACCTGAAAGCCAATCTCCCTCTGACCCACTTCACTCTGGTAGAAATGTCCCTCCTTCCTGGGGCGACCAGTTTTCAAACGTGGTGCGGCACAGGGAGCGAGCATTTGTTCCCATTTCACTGTCGTTTCAGGAGCCGTTTCTCGCCATCCTGACGTTCCGTCAGGTGCTCACTACAGTAAGGAAATAGTTAAAGAACATTCTTTGGCTTCCTTTGCAGACAAACCTTCTCAACCTCTTCACGCTGCAATGCAGGAGAGGCTGGTGTTGATGGAGCAGATACAAAAATTCTGCCTCCGGGCCCGCACGTGCCACTCCAACTGGTTTCGGAGAAACATTCCCACGTCAGCTCCGACTCCCACAGCTCCCGCTCGGTATTCAGGATCAGGTGCCTCTCCTCCATCAGCACGAACCACGAATAGCTCTGCTGAAGCCGGGGGGATTTTGCTGAGGCAAACCTCTTGGAATAAGGACATGAAGCTATGAATAGTTATTCAAAAGGAAAATATATGAGAGCAGAACATCATCTGCTCTCAAGAGGATAACGCAAGATCCACAAACGGCACCGAGACAAACATTTTGCCCTCTAAAGCAAGGAGCTATTTAAAGAACAAACACGCCAACAGAAACCCAGCGTTTTCCTGTAACACTAACTTTTGGTACACTTAGCCTGTTATTTCTATTTAAAAGTGTCTTTTTTTTTTTCCTCCAAAATAAATATTTAACTAAATTATTTACTATTGATCAATATGGAAAGCCAAATTCACAATTTAAAACAAAGTTATGAGCAAAAGCATGGTATCCGAAAATATCTGGGGAACTGAGAAATTCTCTCCTAGGACTTGCACCAAGGCTGAGCACTGAAAACACCACTGTTATTTTGCAATCCACGCGCAATTTATTTCCGTAGCAGGAAAAATATTAGCCTCACAAACATCTTTAGTTAATCAGAAGCTATGTAATCATGAGAAAATTAACCCGATTCCAAGGAGATGTATAAAGTTCAAATTAGCATTCACGCTGGATTGTCAGAGATGTATTAAATCTCTAATTACAGTCATCTGCAGCTGCTTCCACCGCAGAAAATAACGAATCGCCCAGTGAGAACTGGTGTCCATGAAATGGCGAGAAGAGGCCATCTGTTGTGGAGCTGTGCTCCGACTTCATGCTTTGAGCACGGAGAGCTTGATCTTCTCTAACACAGTCTGGATGTAGATTTATGGCCACGAGCAATCCAAATATCCACCCCACCAACCAGAAAGGATAAAAATAAAAAATGATTACGATTTACGGTTTTAAATGACGCATTTTAGTTTCTTCCCGAAGATAGCGCTTGTCACTCACGTCTTAAACAGACTTATTGAAATGTCCTAGAGCGAGAAGCAAGTCAGTCAACAAAATTTATCATGTAAAAATTACACGTTCTGGACTCCCTCCCACTCCCCTCAACACTGGTCACCCAGAAATGGGTGACACCGTGGTGAGGGTACGCAGGGACGCTGGCACCGTACTCCTTAGCTAGGACACGGAGCAGAAGAGGTGAGCAGAAATGCAAAATGATTATTTGTCATCTTCCAGTGAGGGAGTGGATAGAGAAATTCTTGTACAAGTCTTTTTTTAATAACTAATTTTAATTAATTAAAAGTCATTTTGAAAAATCCGTGGCTGTTTCAGAGACAGTCTTCCACAGCCCTTGGAAGTCAATTATCCTGCTGCGAGAGGAGAAATTCACCTGCCACTGAAAATGCTCACGTTATTTCCAGTCTGAACCCGCTATTAGCTGTGACTTTCAGCCACCGAAACAAGTACAGCGTCTGCTCACCTCCCTGCCTTTTTCTCATGGAAATACATGCAAACGGACCAAATCACCCCATCACCTTCTCACTGACAAACTCCAGAGATGGAACCCGCCGAGCGGCGCGTTATTACACCTCACCTCATCCTGCACCTTCCTGGTCGGTTCAAGCGGCTCTCCTTTGAACGCTCCCATTCTCCAAATTCCTTCTTCAGCAGTAATCATCCCACCAAGGCTTATGGATACCGAAACCACTTCCCTACTTTTATTAACCATTCGCACCATCACATTGGCTCGCCATTGCCTTGAGCTCTCATGTACATCAGGTAGCCCCTAAATCTTTTTAATGGCCTACAATATTAGATATCTAGACTTACAGCTGATTACACTGAAAGGTACACTACTTGCATGCATTCACCCAATAAGTGAGTCAAATTTCTCTGGATTGTTAATTGAACATCATTATTTATCACTTCTCCAATCTTTAATGAAATTATGAAGTCACGTCCCTACAAGAGTCAGGACTGAACGTACCCACTGAACAACTTCTATTTATCATTATCCTGAAGTCTATCACGCAACCCAAGTTTAATCCCTTCAATATACATCTTATTGATTTGAAAGTATTTAAAATAGGATGTCAAAACACATCTTCTTGTAAGTTTTGGCTGGCTGCTATTAAAACTGTTATTATTGATGGAAACAATCAAATGCTTTGATTCATACCGCCATGAAGTGGCCTCCTACTCACAAAGAAATAAAGTATATTCTCACCAGCGATCCTGGACGATGGGGCGGAGCGCACCCTCAGCAGCTTTGCAGATGATACAAAACTGGGAGGACACTGGAGGTTAAAAAGGGAACTGCAAAGATCTGCTCCTGGGGAGGAAGAACCCCATGCTCCAGTACACACTGGGGGCTAACCAGCTGGAAAGCTGGTTGAAGAAGGACCTGGGGGTCCCGGTGGACAACAAGCTGACGAAGAGCCAGCAATGAGCCCTAGCAGCAAAGAGGCCCACAGCACAACGGGCTGCGTTAGGGAAAGCACTGCCAGCAGGTCGAGAGAAGCGATCCTTCTCCTCTGCTCGGAACTGGTGAGACGCATCTGGAATGCTGGGTCCAGTGCTGGGCTTCCCAGGACAGCATGGACATACTGGAGTGAAGGGACATGAAGATGAATAAGGAACTGAAGCATCTGTTGTACACAAGCTGAAATACGGCAAATTCCACTTAACAATAAGAAAAAACTTCCTTCCATGGTGAGGGTGGTCAAACACTGGGGCGGGTTGCCCGGAGAGGCTGTGGAGTCTCCATCCTCAGGGACAGGCAAAGCCCAACTGGACGTGTCCTTGAGCAACCTGCTCTGGCTGGCGTTGGACTGGATGATCTCCAGAGGCGCCTCCAACCTCAACCCTTCTGTTACGCTGTAAAAATATTTCCAGAGAATTCATCGGGATGGCTAGTCCACCCAGAATATTTATTCTGGTTGTTTAGGCAACAGCACATAGGCACCCCAAAATGTTTAGTAAATGTACAAAAAATAACGAGAATAAGAGGAGTTATTACCCTAATAAAAGGAAATGCATTAGCACTTAAATTGCAAATGCAAAGCCACAAACTCTGAATCTTAATTGTGCTAGGAAGCCAATTATTATTCATGTGCTTTTTAGGAGAAGAATTAAGATTAGTGGGTAAATTAAACTGAAAATTAGCCACAGACAAAGCGCTTATTTTATAACGCTCCTGTTAGTTTTCACACATAAGAAGGTGAAATTCCTTGTAAAAGTGATGTGTTTCATAAATCCTGGAAAACACAAGCGCAGACAGAAAAGATGAGCAATAATTACGACTGCCATGTCCACATGGCCATATCTAAAGGACGTTAATATTTGGCATATGAGATTAATACCTCTATTTGCCAAAAGGCATAATTTAGCTAATGGAACAAAGGAAAATATGTTTGAATGAGTTACGAAAAAAAAAAATAATCAGGTATGTCAAGATTTAACTCAATTTTTATGCTAATTGCTTGTAACTATTAACATAGATGAGCTGAATATTAAATTAGGAAATGTTTAAAAAGGTTTAAAAATGCATTAAAATACTTGTCCATTACCAGTTAACAAGCAGAAAAATCTGGCTCCCAGATTGCAATTTATGGTCGTCAGTGATTAATAAACGTAAATGCCTCTGCCTGCATTTGGTGAAGACCTGCCAGAAAAATTTCACCCATCCAGGAAGAACTGAAACATTTTCTTACATTACTATAATCAAATCTAAGCAAGAGGGAATGATTTTTTTATATATATATTGGCATAAAAAAACAGAAGCAAGAGAAATAACACTGAAAATAATGGTTGAAATGTCATAAACCCACCTAATTTTGTACAAGAGTATCGAGCTGCTCATGTTGCAAGCTACGCATCAAGCATTTTTTTTTTATACAGAAAAAGAAAGCATTTTGTATTTTACTGAGCTCCTCAAATTCAAAATAGAAGGTGAAAAAAAATCAGTTTTGCAAAATGGCTGCAACTTTGTGCAACTCCCAGGAAAACGATGTTTAAAGCTTTGCCAGTGTAACCTTGCATCAACGCAGATCCTGAGACGAAAGCCTTCAGCGGCAATTAAAGTGCCGTAAAACCACTCCGGGGGATTTCCACAGGTGCTCCTGTGCAGATGCTTTTCCAAACAGCAGCGGGATACAGGCTGGTTTATGAAGAATCAGTTTTACCGAAGGCTTTCATTCTGCTGCTTTAGTTGAGAGAAAAATGTATTCATAGCCTATTAGACTCAATTAAAGAGCAAGAAGTTTCTTCTTCGCCGTTATTCTCTCCCTTTGAGCAAAGACAGAGTGAGTTGAGTGGAATATTTTAGTCTAAACGGTTTCTCCTGATTTGGATACATCACCTTCTGCCAGGCAGAAATCATCACAAGAACCAGAGCGATTCGGTCTGGGCTGACGCACTCTGAGAATCAGTTCGTTACGCAAGGAGACCAAGAAGATCCTGTGTTCACCTGCTTAGAATTTTACCAAAATTCCACCATCTGGTCAGAAACTCGTACTCTATTTTCGATTCTTGAATAGCTTCGGCTCGGTACCGCCTTGGTCACGCAGAGCAGGGGAATGCATGCGCAAGGCGCTTGTACTTCTCAAGATGTCTCCAGGACAGAGCAAGGCATTGCCATCAGGTGATGGATGAAGAGTCCAGCTCACAAATCACCTTATATTCAGCTGGGAATTTGCATTTGTTACGACGCCCAGCGCAGAAACGTAGCAGTATTGCTCACGTCCTCGTTGTACCCACCATCTGCCTGACCGCGCGGTGTGAACCGTGCTCAGAGGAAGGCTGGGCAGGACTGGGAGACCGGGGCTCGCTGCGCTCCTGACCGTTACGTTTAGGTGCAGTAACTGGTACAGACGGCTCACACGGAGCTGTTTGGCATTTGCAGGGTCTCCTGCAGAAAGGCAGGTGCACGGACACCGATCTCTACGTTGCTCCTCAGGGTTTAGGTCATGGCTCCTTTTCCCAATATTGAGCCCAGCGCTCTGGAATGAAATATTTCTGTAAACTATTCCAGTACAATTTCAAACCTCCAAAGCTTAGCAAGGAGGAAATGGACAGGAGTTTTCAAATAACTACAGAGCTTCAACATAAAGTGCTATTATTTTGCCTTCCACAGTCGTAAATCACTCGCATGTCACCCCCTTACAGAGACCCAGCACACCCAAAACACCGCAGCAGCCGGCAGCACGTCACCTGCTTCTGCTCTGGAGCAGGAGCTTCGACCAGATGTTGGCCTCTGGAGCCCAACAGCCAAGTCCAGTCCTGATAAGGCTTTTACGAAACAGGGGATGTCTAACGCTGGATGCAATTCTTAAGCTTTCATTTCGGTCCCCATTTCTCTTAGAACTGACCTTATAAAAATTCTGTATTAAGAAATCACAATAATTACTCGTCCCATGTCACATCCAGTGCTGTGCTGAGAAGGAGATAAGAATCCAGATAAACCACTTCGGCGTGAGACAGGAAGAATGCGGAGCCGCAGAGCCGCAGGGTTAATCCAAGCAGTTCTGCGGCGCCGTTCGCTCCGAGGAGCCGGAAGAATGAATGAATGGATGACACAACCGCAATTTGTTCCGGCCATATTTACCAGAGTCCCCCGCTGCCTCTTCAAAAGCTGGAACAAACTCTGCACACAAACAGTTAATGAGGAAAATGTGGCCGTGTAGTCCTTGAAACAATTTACCCCAGAGGCCTGATGACATTTTCCTTCAGCGATGTATACGGAAATTAAAATTTGTGAAGGTAACAACTTTGAGGTTCAATGATCTCCGTTTCCATGCAATTATGGTTCTTTTGCTGAGGTCCTCTCTTGGCTTCAGACTTGAAAAGGCCACTGTATTGACCCAGGTTGAAAATAATGAGCTGGGAGCTACTGAGGAAAGCACCACATTCAGTTTATGTAAAGCTAATCCAATGCTGGTCAAGAATAAAGCAAACTTTTGTCTCCTCTCTGTGTGTGTTACTGTAACACCAGTCTGCCAGGAAAAAAGATTTTTCTTGCCCGTCAGACTTTGTGATCATGTGCGTGATAAGTAGCTGAAACACAAGATTACGGTACAACACAGCGTTTAAAAAGGCTGCTGGAATCCTAAGATGTACAGAGGAATGATTGATTGTGGCAAAGTTATATGGAATTGTTAATGGAAAACAGGAATTTGAGAATCAAGAGAATATAAACTCTCATGGAGAACCAGGTTACTCTGAAATCTCTACTCTGCCACCAAAGTAACCGGCTGTGGAGCAGGAAACCTTCCCTCTGATGAGGAACGCACGCTAACAGGTCAGAGAGGTACGGTGCAGAGAAGGCTCTAAGAGATGCTAAAGCATCTCCACCACTCCACCACTACAAACGACGCTACCCAAGCAGCTGCTGAGGGCATGAAGAGGTACTACTACCTGCATGTAAAGCATGCCAGACCCTTCATAAACCCCAAAATATCTTCAGGATTATAGTAAAGAGACAGCCAGGCTAGGTATTCTGCCAAGAGCCCCCAGATGTTGTCTATGTTGACACAGAGACTGGATCGCAGCTCCTGTTCCTAAATAGAGGAGGAATAAGGGGAAGTTTTGGTACAGCAGTAACTGAGGAGATCAAGAATGGCCTTAGCAGCATCTCCCCCCACTCCGCTCAGTCCATCCGGCCACAGAAGTGTCTTCTCTTTGGGATTCTGCACTTTTGTGTGCTGTTTTGTCTCCCAAGTTGAAGGACTTAAATAAAACACCTTTTTCAGTGAGAAAACACAAACCTTCCAGAGTGGGCAGAATTGATGACAGAGAGTAATTATATAAACCACTTAATTAAATGGCACAGACTCAAAGACAGGGACTTCACTAAACAGAAAAGCAGCCACTTGGAATCCATAAAGAGTTTCCAAAGCCTGTTCATCTTCTAGTGCCATTTCATGCATAAACACTGAGAGCAGTACCCTGGTGAGAAGGGGAGGCATACATCCAGTTCGGATAAACACCAATGCCTGGATGTTATTATTTCTTCTCTCTAAAAATGGTTAAAGAATAAGAAAAATTTCTCTTGCTTGTGTGATCAAGAGATCTTTGCTTGCTGAGCCCAAACACCTGTAAGCACACGGGGACCAGCTAACGCTCTTGGCAGATGCCTGCACAGAGCGCACCGCGAAGCGGGCAGCACCCGCGCGCAGAGAAGTTTGCATTGGGTTGGAAAGCCAAATGTGCAGAGCGAGGACAAGCCCTGGGGGCTTTCCACCTCCTTTTTCAATCTTACCCTTAATTGGAGAGCCAAATTGTTCACTCGTTTTCTTTGAGGAGCGTCTGCCCTTCCTGCACATCCCTCAGTTCCCGTTATCCGCTCTGGATTTCCGTCGCGGTCCGATGTTCTGCCTGCACACATTCATGGAGGATGGAGGCAGCAACAAAAGCAGAACGGCATCGGCCTTTGGAGGGATTTCTGTATCACTTAAGTGCCTGACCAGCCACATCACAGCATATTAAAAAAAGAAGGGAAAATAAGGAGGAGAGAGGCAGACGTAGGAAAAAAGAACAAAGGGACACTAATTAAAGGGAGAAGAGGAAGTAAAGGAGAATGAAGTTCTAAAAGGGAAAGATTAAACCAATGCCAGGGAAACGTAAGGCACCATTTAAATGACAGTTTCCTGGAACAGTTTAATTAAATAAGACAGTACACAGTAATTTCGTTTCTCTAGCTGATTAGGACAAGGGGCTGTTAATTGCACTTATTAAGAAGGCAGAAGGTCAAGTAGATTGCAGGCTATTTACATCATGGAATGGGAGGGAGAAAGGCAGGCTGAGCAAGGAAATGATTCAGCCAAACGACTTGTTGCTGCAGCCCTGGGGCTGGGTTCAGTGGTTCAGCAAGCACCGCTTTCCTCGCGTTAGCTCCAGAGTTCAACGCCGTTGCGGAACAAAACCACCAAACACAAAATTAGAAAATCAAACACGCACAGGCAAAAACAAAAACAAAAAGCCCCAACCCTCAAACATGAGCAAAATAATTCCGAAGCAACTTTGAACGCACGTACCTAGGAACGTCACGGTACGTGGATTTACAGGTGGGGAGCAGCAGAGCTGTGGTACAAGGCGAGAGCTCTGCTGGGGACGTGCTGCCTCTGTCTGCTCTTACCACAAACGCACGCTCTGAGTATTAGGAGAACATTAAAAAATGTTGTAGTCATCACTTTAGTAATTTTTATATCTCTATACATCATCACTACACCTGAACTGGGACATTTCAGCAGCATCAGAATTAAATTTACAGCTGTGCCCAGTGTTACTCCATACTGGGACAGAACCAGCAGGCTCTATCAAGTGAGACTTATTAAATGTTCAAACAGCTTCTCTTCCTTACTGCTTTACTTTGCAATTTCTTACTATTTTCAAGAGCTGCCACAGCATGGATTAAATGTCCATGATATCACGCTAAAAAAACTTCAAAGACGCAACTGAAGTTATTCTGCTTCTGCATTAGAGCCTCCTTGAAAAAGCTCCTGGTCTGAAGAGATAACAGCACAGCTTTGATTTGAAGCCTTTTGTATTGCTCAGCGTGTTTGTATATTAAAGCGACGCAGCCTGAAGTTTTCAGATTTCACAGCGAGCCTCGAGACGACAAGAAGCACATACCTTGTTATCAGGAGTACGTGGCAAAACAACTTATGCACCAGAGCTTAATATTTTGGAAAGTTCCCCAAAATATTCAACCTTTAACTTCCAGGGCTCTAAACAGAAATTTAAGCAACATTTCTGAAGAGAAACAGATTTGAAATTCAGAGAAACCCAGCCACAGCTGATGGAAAAGTTCCTTCCAGGCTAATTTGCCATGGAGTTACTCTTACAAAGCACGTTGTGTATACCCTGCGGTCGGCAGCTCCGGAATAGCTCTGCATCCTTTCCTCCAGGGAACACGCATCATCTTTCGGATCGTCACTTTTTCAGCACTCCAGCGCACAATGCCATCTCGTGAGAAGGATAACGTGGCTCAGATTTTCATCAAAAGCAACAGCAAAGTGTAATATGGCTGTTCCCTCTGAACCAGATTAACACGGCTAACAAGCAGCTTACCCCACAGCCTTCGCTTTCAAAAACTCCCCGAAATACCTGCCTCTTGTGAATAAATTAGTCAACTTATTCTGATTCAGTTAGCCACCAGCCTCTGAGGTATATAGCTGGAAGCTGGTGAGATCAACATCATTTTCTCAGCAAAAAGGGCTGATAGCAAATCGTTCTTTTGCTGTCACTCAGGTTTTGATTTATAATTTTCTGTATTCATTGATTTTCCTTTCCCAAACTCTCAGCATTTGGTCTCTTTGGTAAGATGCTACGCTCTGTCTCTCAGCCCGGTGCTGTGCCCTGACCTCAGTATCCCTCCCTGAGGACGGACAAGCTCTGGGTTTCCCTCTCCCCACTCTTCATTACCCGTACTCCACCTGCACAAGCACTATTCTCTTCCCTGTTGTTTTTTCCATGCCACACACCTGACGGAAGATCAGCTTAAAGCACGCTGAGCTGGACCTGTGTACCACAAATAGCTCCGCTCAGAGAGCCTGGACCGCTACCAGGTGCGCACACAGCGCTGTGCACTGAACGTGCAGCGAATACCGCCTGCTGCCCCGAGGATTTATACATCCCACCTCTCCTGCAGTGCATTTCCTTGCTGCTATATACTTCTAGGTCCTTGTAAAATAAACAACTTTTTTTTTCTCCCCGCTGAATGCTTGTATTAAACCAACACGGTCTTTGTACTCAGACCCTGCGTCGGAGGTTGCGCCATGCCTGGTGCAGTTAGAGGCAGAAGAAACCACGCGCAGATTGCACAGCAGAAACAGATTTGTTGAGGAGCATGAACAAGTAGATGTATTTCAAGGTAAAATTTCAAAACATGCTGATGCTGTCAAAGAAAAGAGAGCCCAGGAGAGAGGAGGCAGATCAGCAGCATGACTGGGGATGGCTCTCGGATGAGGTCGCATGGGCTGAGGTCTCCGCCAACGTGTTTCCCAGGCACCTCCGTTCACATCGCTGTCAGTAACTCCACCACCACCGACAGTATCCTTTCTTGAAATTTTGCCTGCTTTTAATGTCACTTTCTTTTCCCCCCCCTGCTGCTAATTATTCCATCTGGACCTTTTTCACAGAATTATTCCCATCCCACCTGCTGTGTTCCATGAGAGCTTCACAACGGTTGTCCACGGCAAGGATCGTGGCCAAGTCCCAATCACAGAAACCAAATGAGCTGCAATCTTTACGCGGATGATTTGCCAATCCACCGCGACTCTCCAGAGCTTTCTGAACTAAAATCCAAATCAGATAGCTTCAACACTGACTTGGGGATATTGCAAGAGAAAACAGTGGAAGCATAACTCTTAATCTTATCCCAGAGATGAGGAGAACCCTGGCATTACTCTTAGAAAGATGTATCCCAGGTGTTATCTCCAACCTGGCTCTGTTTACTGTCCTTGATAACTAAACCACAGCCCATCATCTAACGATGCAGTTGCTTTTAAACCCACCTAGGTAACGCATTCCTTCCAGGCACTGCACAATCTCACACTGTCATCTAGCTTTACGCCCAACCTTTCAAAATGTCGCTGCAATATTGCTTCTGCAACTGCAGCTTCACTGGAAACTCTTTGTTTTCAGCAGAAGTAGATACCAGAGGGATGAACTGCGGTGAAACCAAAAGAGAAGAGCAGAGGGGAAAAATACGCTGCTTGAAGTGTCTCCACAGATCAGGACAAAAATGTGAGAAAATAATTTAGAGCAGGAAACTGCTGGAGTCAAGGCTTTCGGCACCGAAACGCAGGCTGTTTCTTGGCGACTAAAGTTGGGACACAAACAGAGAATGAGAAAACAACGTCTGAAAGAATCTCAGAGTGGTGAGTACGGTTGAAAGAAATGGTGCCAGAACTGAGCAAAAAAAGGATAAAACAGGATTGGAGAATGTTGTGGGTGTGACAGAAACTCATCTAAATAGAGAAAAATAAAATACCAACAGGAAATGTTGGGGGAAAAAAGCCTTGGCAGACACACAATGTGTAGAAGGCTGAGAAACCAACTTTGGAGCCAACACAGAAACTCAGAGATTAGAAGTGAATGCTGCTGCTAAGAGCATCTCCAACTTCTGGGAGGCTTTCTGCCGACAAATCCCCAGGTTCCGGCATCATTCCGTGCCCTGCCAGGTATGAAGTCACCACATAAACACAGCTGGACTTCACTCAAGAAGAAACCTGCAGTTAAAGGTGGCTCTGCCAGCCGCAAAGCGACAGAGAAAGCCCTGTGCCAATCCCTCTCGCGGTGTACATGCCAGCTCAGTAGTTCAAAACCAGATTAGTTCACCTTGCTTGGCCTTTTGATTGAATTTGGCTATTTTTAATCTATCCCATTATAGAAAGGAGAAAATCCGCTGCAAAATAAATCCTGAGAAGGAGCCTTACCTTAAAGAGCTATGGATTCTTATAGATACAAACCCCAAATATCCTAGGAGGAAAATGCATTTATCTGAGAGCAAATTAATCTGATGAGCTAAACTGTGTTGCTTTTCTAGGCAAAAGTGCTGCTTTAAGGAAACATTTCATTTCGTTTCCCACCCAGGAGACTGTCGTGGTTTAACCCCAGCTGGCAACTGAGCACCACACAGCTGCTCGCTCACTCTCCTGCCTGGCTTCACAAAATCTCAGAACAAAACATATAAACAAGAAGTCCGAGAAAATTTAATCAGGGCTACTTCTGAACTTCCTGTCTCAATTTCTGAGTCCATAAACTTGCTTCATCTCACATGTACGTGCAATATTTTCAAAAAGAGCTTTTGAGTGAACTGACAAATTGAATTTGCAAGAGCAACGACTGTAGGAAATCATGATAAAGTGCTTGACATTTCCTGATACTTAAAAAAATATTCTGACAAAATCTGTTCTTCTACAGTTTTGCAATAAACTCTACTGCTTGGAAATAAAGTAGAAATCAAAGAGGATTCATTCATTCAAATATAAAATTGTGTAATGGATGTTTTCATTAGATACAATTATGACATATTTTTCAAGAACTGCAGAATATACTACCTGAAAGTGTAAGTATGTATCTTGGATTTCTCTTCCACAAAGGTTGTTTTGGTCACTATTCAAGCTTCACGCACACATGAGGAACTACTATTTTTTGGTAGCAATAAAATCTTTATCCTGCTATTTTTACTTCTCATTGCCGTGCTTTTGCCCTTGGCCTCTTTGCACAGGTTTTCCACTTTTAGTCCTCCCTCAACTCAGCTCTTTGGCATCCTTTCTTAAAGCATCTAGTCTTATTCTCCTTAAATTCCTTAAATTCTTCAACAACTTAGAATTTATGGGCTCACCTTTTCAATGTAGCCTAGACACTGTTACTCAGCCTCGTGTTCCCACTGTATATTTTGTGCCTAACGAGATATTTGGAATATTAAAATATTTTTTACAGATTTTATGTGGCAAGGGGTATGTGATATGCTAGATATTACACTAAACACACACAGAATAAATAGAACAGTAAAACACAGCTGTACCTGAAACCCAAACTACGTGCACTCTTCAAGTACCATATTTAGGTAATCTGACTGGGATGGTATTAAAACTTCTTAAAATCATTTCAGATGGTAATTTATATGCATCAGCAACATGGACTTGATAGAAAAGGCTGTTACTGGTAGATGCAAGACAAGGGATAGACTGGTGGGACTCAGAAACAGTCCCATGACTGAACTCCAGGTTCTGGCTCAACTGAAAGAACAGGTTTATAAGCAAGAACACTTCAGCCAGTCCCCTCAAGAAATTCAGTGGCTCAGGAGCAAGAGAAAAGGCATCACAGCCCAAGGGCTCACCTGACATCACCGTTATGTGGACCATGGTCAAACTGAACGCAGACTTCTCCAGTTTATGGAGGCAGTAGGGGCTGACTCCAATGGAAAGTCTGGTATAGCTTGCCAGATGCCTTCAACGAGAGGAGACCTTCCATCGTCTTGCCCACAGTGCCAACAGATGCTCCATTATCGTCAACAGGACATCACCGCCTGCGCTAACGAATGTATGTATGCTGTGCTGAGCTCTGACACGTGGACATGGTATCTCCCGGGCTCTCCGAGTGGTTCTGCTCAGAACTGAGGATTGTCATCTACAAGTTGAGGAAAGTGTCTACGTGCATTAGGTCTCATCAGCTGAAATCAAGTCTCACCCATCCTGAAACCAAGTCCAGCCACCCAGAAGAGCTCTGTGGATAAGAGGGCATGGGTGACAGCTCCGGCCGTGGATGGAAACTCCCATAACGCTCTGACTGGAGCTGCTTGTCCAGGTCAGTGTCATTAATGGCTGGTAGGATACGACAGAGCGGAGCAGTACAGATCTACTCCCTGCCTTCTCCTGGGCACTGTGACCCGTGCCAAAATGGCACACATCAGCCCTCCCTTTCCTTCACCTCGTCTCCAATAGAAAGCATGACACTGACGGCACCTGAGGGTCCATTCAGGCTGGGGAACTGCAGCGTGGCACGTCCCCGCGGAGGGCCCTTGGACCTGCCAGGCATTTTCTGGGTTTTCATTGCTGATTCCTCTGCTTTTTTTATCGGTGGCAGCTATTAGCCTTTCTTAGTGCTATGGATCATAGGCATTAAAATCAGATCTATCACTACAGGGTCAAGGGGAAAAAAAGCTGTTAAAACATTTTCATAGTTAAGTGTCCAAGAAATAATCTGAAATTCACTTAAAAAACAAGTCAGAAACCCATTCATTCAAATAATGTCTTTTAGTGGTTTAGCATCATGTACTTTTTGTAATGAAATCAATTACGAGAAAAATCTGTGCTCTGTTACTCTCTTACCACATATTGCCAAAATACCGTGCAGATTCTTTCCTTCTAAAAGGACTGACACTTTAACTTTGAAAGGGAACTAATAAAATAATTTCCATACAACTTTATCTCAGTATTCATCTAGAAAACTCTAGCCATCAGAGATGATGCAGCGGAAACCCAACGTGGGCAAGCCCTGCTCTGGCTCCACATCTAAAGCTTCTGCATCGTGGGAGACCAAGAGAGGGAAGGAGAGAAGTTTCTCCAGGTGTAACCAGACCACCAGTTTCCCCACAGAGCCCACCAGTGGAAAAGAAACAAGTGTGACGACAACCAGATCTGTGTTAATATGCAGAAATAATTTCATATCCTTAGTCAGGGGCTGCTTTGCAGCACGGACTTGTTCCTTTACAGCAAACAAAGAAGTCAATGAAGAACTGAAAAGTGATTTTTCTAAGGAATGGGTAAGTAACTAGATTAAAAAAATGGAAGAATTCCCACTTTCAGGTCTAAAACGCTGAAAGAAAGCATCAACTTTGCATCTCTGGCATAAATAAAATCTATTTTGTGCTGATTCTACTGCCTTGTCTGACTGGACTAAATACTGCAAAGAATTATCTCGGATTTCAAACCAGAGTATTTTGGCCCACCTGAAGGCTACGTGGCATCGTTCCACGTTGCGGCGTAAAACCCTGCTCTGAGCTTCACTGCTGGTTTGCCTCATTCTGAGGAATTAAAGAGCTCAATCACAGACTCACAGAAAGACAAAACCAAGGATGTGTACTTAAATCACAGTCACCATTTGCACAAAAGTTTCCTGGTAAAAAAATCTTGTAGTCACAGTTAAAAACTCTTGGAATTGAAGGAGCAGTGATGACAGCTACAGAGTAGCGGCCTGAGCACAGCAAAATCTCTGACGTGTTCCTAAACCTCAATAAATGGAGGAAATAATGTCATTGCCCTGCATAGAACACGATAAAGAAATAAACCCACAATTTTGGGGGTAATTTACACACAGCTTCTAAATAAAGTGCTCGGAGCATCCCATTTTCCTGGAGGTACCACAGCAGCGTAATTTAACTCTTTCACAACTGCGCAGGCTGCAGCAGGCAGAGGTAGAACTGAAGGAAGAGAAAGCAGCTAGTCAGTCTACTTCAACTATCATTCATAAATCAAAATAAACCCCACTGAATTTAGATTGCTGGTACAGAAAATGCTTTATAAATAAATAAAACCTCAGCTTACAGATCCTCTGTCAACAAGGAAGCGATGCAAAACATTATGAATGCCAACATCCTATCCAGGGCTTTGTTTGCAGGTTTATTTTAGATGCGGGGAAAATTTTTTACAAGGTTCTTCTTTGATGTATCCCTTTTAGGATGATCTTGAGAGAGATTTTTTGAAAGTAGTGTTCATCACAAAATGGGACAGGATGTTTGTACATTTTGTATTTGAAAATGGAATTCTTGTATCCCGGAACAAATCACAGCATCTGATGTTCAAAACACATGCTTTTCATGGTAGCTGCCAGAATAAAAGTTGGAATAGCATTCAACCCATGACTGGGGGGAAAAAACATTCCTGGTCCAACATCCAGCCTCTGGTAGGTTTTCACAGTCTCACTGTCATCAACGGTCAACGAGTACACAGACGCACGGCTGGGACCTTGGGAAGCAGGCGCTGCATACGCTAAAAAAAGTAACATTGATGTAAGACTGGAAAACAACAAACTACAAATGACTGGAAACCCAAGAACCTCTGAAAATGCAAGTGGTCTGGGAGAAGAAAGGATGCGGGAAGCCAGGAGTGTGACCACCGCTGCATTTGCAGCTGGTAAAACACCAACTCCAACGAAAGCCCCATGGCCATGCTTTTGTTGTGGCTGCATTAATAAGTTCTTCATCACCTCTTCTTACGATGGAACGGCTGAAAGGTCTTGTGTTAATAAATCTTGTGTTATCTCTACTGCTTCTCCTATTACAATACCTCTGTGAGCACGAAGAAATATTCTTTCCAGCTTTGTTTCCCTTGCCACCGAATCCAAACATCCCATAATGAGGAGTTCTAATAATACTACTTACTAGGAAGGGACTTGCCAGCTTTTAGGAGGAGTCCTCGTATTTCTGTATTGAGCCACCAGCAAATTTACAACCCTTAAACCTTCTCATCGTCGTTGCTAGTGTTGGTTTTGTCCAAGAAAGCCTCCCAATGGGTACTAGCTGGACTGAAACGCTGGAGTGCTCTTTGGCACTTTGTCAAGATGCTAATTTATTGAGTATGCCCAGAATACAGAGCTTTGTTGTCTCTTTTAATAAACTATCATTTCTTAATTGCATTGTATGTAATATACTTACAATGTCCAACATACAGCGTGAGAGGCTTGTAGAACACTGTCCCAGGTTGCCCAGAGAGGCGGTGGATGCCCCATCCCTGGAAACGTTCCAGGCCAGGTTGGCCGGGGCTCTGAGCAACCTGATCTGGTTGGAGATGTCCCTGCTCCTGGCAGGGGGGTTGGACTGGGTGGGCTTTGAAGGTCCCTTCCAATCCAAACCATTCTATGATTTTCCTTTCAGTGCAGCCTCAAGGATTGGGAAGGAAATGTGAAGAAAGAATCACAGAAAAGTGAGTTTGCCCAAAGGGCTTGAAAGTGAGCAGGAGCGCAGCTTGGTTGTGTGAGATTGGAAAAACACTCTACAGGCTCAGCAGTGTAAGGAGAAATCACAGATTTCTTTCACGAATCTCAGGGGAAAGGATTAGGAGAGTGGAGGGCACAGAGTACACGTACCTGCACAGAATATCCGTAACTACACATGCTTCCCTACCAGCACAGCGCGCTCACAAAGCTGGTCCCCACTAACCACCATCTCTCCTTCAGGAAGCACACGAACAGCAAAGCCCAAATATAAAACAAATGTTCAGCAGGCCAGTGCTAATATAAGAATTGATGCTTTTCTCCTAAATAAAGAACCAGAGACAGGAGACCTTAAATCACAGAGACATCTACATGAAGAGATCAGCAAGAGTTTAGAACCAGTTATCTCACTAACTGGAAGAATTTCAGGGGTAGTGACATTGGTGTACTTCAAAGAATTGCTGACAGCTGTAAAATAAAGCACTGCACTAGGGAAAAAAAAGCAGAAGAGAAAAATATCTGATGAAAGAATAGGAAATGATTTATGAGTAAGTGAAGAAGTCATCTGGCTCAGTTAGGAAGGTCACTCCACAGAGGAAGAGATAAAGGCACAGCCGGTTCACTCGCTGCACTTGAACAACCAGCACAGGGAAATGAAAGGAGATGTAAGAACAGCCCGGGCCAGCGGCACGGCTGAGATGTTAAGGAGTTAGGGACAGCCAGACGACGTACAGCAACAAGAGCAGCGCCGAGCTGGGCTGCAGCCCTCCAGACAGAACTCCGAACGGCAGAGCCTTCAAAACCAGGAGGAGAAGCGGCAGGTTGAAAGCGGAGAGGACAGATCTCGCTGGCTAGCACAAACCTTGGGCTTCTGCAGGTCTGGAGAGCTGGTGGAGGACAAGGGGGCATCAGCTGTGACTCCGAAGGCAGATGCTGCCAGCCTCCTTCAAACAAGTGACACGGGGACCCTGCTTAGAGTTTGAGAAGGCTCATGCTTCACGGAGACACCTGATGCGAACAGCTTACCTACCAACTTTATTTAAAAGCCATCAAGTCCCCAACCAAAAGGACAGGACAAAGAAAATTCAAAGCAGTTATGAGAAGGCCTCATCTATAGCCTGCTTCCCAAGTTTTACAGCAAAAAGCTTCAGGGAATTCAAAAGTATAAAACTGTAACCTGTGTAGTAATGGCAAGCAGAGCAGGACATCATCAAATAATGCACCAGAAAACGACCAGTATGGGTCAATACTTAAGACTAATCTAAACTAAACTCCTACTGGTATTTTATTACCAAAAGGGCTCTAAACAGTTCCCTGCACTGGAAAAAAGGTTTGTCCTTCATTTCAGTTACAACACATGTGATGAGGGGCAACCCGGCTTCCCGCTCAGCTCAGCAGCCAAAATGACTTCCTCGTTATTTGAACCCATTTTAGCTAATTCAGGCTAATGGAAAGAAATTGCCCTCCAAGTAACAGCTGACCGTAGAACCCACGTCCACCACAGTGGTGCCTTGGGAAATGCCACAACATTATTAATAATAAAGGATGAAAATAAGATAAAGATATTTCTATTTAAAAATATACAGATGCCAGTAACTCTCTCCACATGTCTGAATTGTTATTCCCCTCATGAACAGCTTTTCACAGCTTATTTAAATTCACATATTGTCTCTGCGGTAGATGTAGCGTTGGAAAAATAATTACAGAAGATGACAAATGAAGTGAATTATACCCAAACTGTGGCTATAAACCAAAAGAAGGTGTCCGCTTCGTGTCTGATGTTTTGAGGTATTTCTAAGACTAGGAAGTTCAGAGGTTAATCCAATAAATGTTATGGCATTTGCCAGTTTTAGAACCCACGTAACATCATTCTTAAATATACCACAACCCACAGCATCTACAGAGAAATGTAATTTATCCCAGCAATGGGAAAATCCTGCTGAAAGCCCTTCTAGAAAAAGACTGCACAAGTTAAAATTTAATGAACTGACTGCAGAAGAAGGATTTGGAATTTATTAGAAGTCCAGACTTGCTGAAATGAAATAGCTGTTTAATTCCGAGTTCTCGGATACCAGGTTCTGAGTCAGAAGATTAAAATCTTGCGAAAGAGGCGAAGCTGAGTTCGGACCCAAGGAGGCTCCTCGGAGCAGCGGAGATGCAAGTTTGGTGGTGATGATGCAGGTATTGATTCCTGTCACGTTATAAACACCTCCCATCAGCTCCTGGCAAATCGCAGGAACGACAGCACTGATGTACTAAAAAGCAATTATACCTTATTCTGCTTCCAGCAGGCAGATCCACAAACAGTTGGTATTTATTACTTCTTCTCCACTTCATTAAATATGGGTTATTATAGAAGGGAAACAACAGCAGCGTAACTATTGTTTACATCTAACCCAGCGCTGGTTTTACGTACCAGAGGGAACAGAAGTCAAATCACCAGAATTATGGAAATTAAAATACAAACTGCTTGGCATAAGGTATTCCTGACTATAGGCGAAGGTTAGCGCTGCTGTTTATTTTACTGCCACACCTAAAGGCTGAACCCCAGAGAAATAAACTGGGACCTGCGAAGGGAGAGCATCTCTACTCTGAGATTTCCTCTTGGGGGAATGAGGGCGAGGGCACCGTCCCATCGCCGTCCGCGCACATCCTCCCTCCTGCCTTCAACAGATCCACAACTTCCAACGTCTCCTTCAGCAGCATGGAGCTGAAATCACAACCATGCATTTTAATTTAATCAGGCAAAATGATTTCTTTTCTGCTGTTCAGGCAAAATTAGCATCACATTGTACCTTAAGCTGCCACTGAGGAAGGAAAAAAAAAAAAAAAAGATACAAATTAAATCTACAGCTACAGCTATGAACAGCGTAGAAACCGAGTGTTTGGGGAAGCGCGGTACACGCTACAAGAATCGGAAACTTAACTCCAGCCTTTTTGAACTTAAGGGATTACAGCCTTAACAATGTTCTTTAATGCTGCTTGAATGGGTGCTTTTATAAACATCCTCCAAACATTTAAAGCCAAACAGTAGATTAAATGGCATTTTCCTGCACTTTCTGTATTTGTGAGCGCGTATATGTCTTCAGAGTCGCACAGTTTATTGAGCATATACCATATTCAATGCATTAAAAATGTTAATCGTGTGGGGTTTTATTCCTGACAAAAGCTGAAGTGGCCAAATTGCTGCTGACGTGCAGCCCACGTCTGGTTTTTCTCCCAAATTTACAACGGCATTTGTAACAAACAACAAATATTTAAGAAATAAATTTCAGCAGCATTTGAAAACCTTAACGCAGAACCGAAGTACGCTGTAATGGAGTTAAGATTTGAATTTCAGATGTAATTTTTGCTTCAGATGTGAATGTAAAAACAGGTGTGAATACAGAATTGAGTATTTTGAATATATAAGGAATATTTCTAAACATGAATAAGCTGTTAATGGAGAGCAGAGGCTACAGTGTGGATACTCCCATACAGTGCTGCCCATGCACAGCAGAGAATCGACCTTGCAACTGTTATTTCAGCTGCTGCTAACGTACAGAATTATTTTTTTTTTAAATCTGCAAGATTTGTTTCCACTTCAGAAATCCTTCATGCTAAAAAAATTCCAGTTGCCTCCCGGTCACGCTGTCACCCTCTGTTAGCTACGGTGAAACTGATTCACACATCAGAGTCACCGGTAAAATTGTGTGCTGGCCCTTTGAAGCCCAGTTTGGATTTTTTTTTTCCTCATTTTTTTTCCCCCACTCCTTCCAGTGGGTGGGCAGATAAAATCTATCCCAAGTAAGGAGAGCTAGGCAAGTCCTCTGGCAGAACAACAAAACCAGTCCATCAGGCAGAACGCACTGAAATCAAACAGTAATTCTACACCGCTATTACCTGGGAAATTCCACAAGGCAACCTGAAAATGCCGTCGCAGCAGGACTTGAAATCCATCTCCAGAAACAGCCCCACCGCACTGCGGGTTTGCTGTGTCCGGGCTGCTACTGGAGCCTAGCCTCTCGTGGTCTTGTAGATACAGGAAAGATCAGGAGAAACTCTTCAGCAGGGCCTGTTGTGGCAGGACAAGTTTAAAAATAGAGGGAGGTAGATTTAGACTACCTATTAGGAAAAAAAAATTTCCCACTGAGGGTGGTGGAGCACTGTCCCAGGTTGCCCAGAGAGGCGGTGGATGCCCCATCCCTGGAAACGTTCCAGGCCAGGTTGGCCGGGGCTCTGAGCAACCTGATCTGGTTGGAGATGTCCCTGCTCCTGGCAGGGGGTTGGACTGGGTGGGCTGGAAAGGTCCCTTCCCACCCAAACCATCCTGTGATGCTATGATTCTATGCTTAATTAATATATGTTATCTCCGTTTCATACAAAATAGTTACAGAACCGTGAAAAGAACTTTTTGCTGGCTTTTTTGTTTGTTTTTATTTAGCGTTCCCTGCAGCGGGGCTGTTGCATTAACACCAGTCATGGATTTCTCAGATTAAAGATTTCACATTGAAGCATTTCAGGAACAACTTGCACCTTTTGCCACACTTACAACCTCTGCCGCAGCCTGCTCCTTCTCTAGTGCTACTTCTGCAATGCAATGTTTCAAAACCAGAGATAAACGACGCACAGCCATTCCAGAAAAGCTAGAGAAGGAGACACAGGAAGATGCTCCTCTTCCTTTTTTATTATAAGAAACCCAGGTTTCTTTGCTTTTGACACAACAGTGCTACCAAGCAGGAGACGATTTTTTGGGTACGTTGTGGGCAGGGGCTGTTGTGTTTTTTGGAGACTTGGTGGCTGCAGGCTAATGCAAACCCGCAGCCTGGAAGTGGCACAGAGAAGATGTGATTTATTACCCAAAGAACAACACTCATTCTGAACTGTTGCCTGGAGAAGGACCATTTTCTTCCCTGCATTTGTCCATGATTGCAATGAAGTACATACTATCAGTGTACATCAACGCACGTTATGTCTGCACTGTACATGCAGAAACAAGGTTTCTATCGTCCCTGATCAGCTTTACAGCCAAAATCTCCTCCAACATGGAAGGGTATTGCAAAACTCACCTTCCACGCTTTGCTGCCTTCATCTACATCCTCTTACAGGAGACAAAGCAAGACTTTGGAAGCATCCATTTAACAAAGAAAGCCTACCAAAGCATTTTGTTGCACAAGCAAGTTCTCACCCGGAAAAACGCTCCAAAGAAAAATGAGCGATGTTACGTACCTTAGGACAACCCAGCTACACCTCAACTAGGACAAGGAGGACAGGAACTCCTAAGGCATGAAATACGTTTGCACGCAAGCTGAACAGCTTCAAAACCCCTCTCTGAATAGTCTGAGTACCAACAGGCAGGGCCAAGACGACCAGAAGCTTCAGAGAAATACTGCTGAAATGTCACTTGCTCCAAGGGAGACGCACGTTCCTGCAGAACTCCAGGCTTCAGCCAGGCTCCCCGCTTCGTCCTTCGCCTTACAATTTGTAGGCTCGCAGCTGCTTTTGCCTCATGAAAAGTGTTTCGGCAGCGGAAAGGCCGGTTTCAAACCAGGATCGCTTAGTCACTGCGGTGTAGACAAGCAAGATGCATTTTCAGTGACAACTACCAGCGTAACTGCTGGAGCCGATGATTTGTCAAGAGCAATAGAAAAAAAAAAAAGTGTCACTTCTTTAAGCCACTTGTTATAAACTTTAAAACCTCAATAATTTACTCCTACCTTCCTACCTGAAGTGTGTTGATCAGCAGCTCCCGTTCCAGTGGGAAGCTGTCCTTCCAGGAGGAAGCTGTCAGGCTGATTAATAGGAATATAAAATTAAACTATTAATACTACCCAAGGGCAGGTTTTTGCTGAATATAAACTGTCATAGCTGCTCCACTGAATTTTAGACTGCAAACTGCCATAAACTGTATCAGTAAAGGGATGATCCCCTTCCATTTTCGAGAGCCAGGAGAAATGCTGAGGCAGGCAGGGTATGCGGGGAAGCGTTTGCGGAGGGGAGAAGCAGCAGCAAGAGCACCAGGACAGATAACAACTCCGAGCAGATCTGCCTCTTACTGGGAAAACAAGGAATGAGTGCTGCCCACCCTTGCTGTGGTGGCACGGCAGAGAAAGGGTGGATATATCTCTACACAATAAATCTCACCCATCACAGCCAACTTGACAGGACATATTTTCCTGCAAAACATGCAGGAAAGGTAAGGGACAGTTATTCGTAACTCTGTTTTATGGGTACACCTCCTGAAAGCACCCTTAGTAACCTACTGTATTTTGGTCTTCACCAAAGACTTACAACTCAGTTGTGAATGCAAGGCGTATTTTATATTTATAGCCTGCAGGAAACTTTGTGACAGACCTCCACTGAAAACAGGAACTGGAAATAGCTCTTCCTAAAAAAACATAAAGCAGGGCACTCATTTTATTTCAAGATAATCACTGGACCCCACTCAATATTTTTGCCAGGATGTTGGAGCTAAGGAAGGAAAGAGGAATTTCTGTGTTAATCTAGCAGTCAGTTCTGGTCAGTGCATACGAGAAAACTTTATATATATCCACACAAACAGGCTTCAAAGAAACAGCTTTAGCTGCAAATTAACCGTGACGTTTGTCAAGAACAGACAGTCTAGCAATCAACTGTAAGCTATTTTGAGAGCCAAACTCTTCTACAAACTCAACGTAAGGTGAAATTTGTAACCCTACGGCAGGGTTGGATCTCTGACATAAATCCAGCTGTGCGTTTGGTGCTGGAAACAAGGTTCTCAGACACTTTCTTCCCCGGTCCCTGCCCTCCCAAGACCTGGATCCGAACGGTCGTTAGGGTGAGCAGAGGCCATGTCACAGCTCTTACTGCAGAGAAAGCCATTAACACAAATGCTTCCCTCAAGAGCATCAAAGTAGAAATACATTTCTGTTATTGAAAGAGATACATCTTGCATGGTCAGCAAACGCTTTCACGGATTCTTCCGTCTCACCTCCAGACTAATGGACCGATACCAAAGCACTTTCCCTTTCTGCCTTCTCAGCTCCTCCAAGATAAATACTAATGGCAAAGTATGGAGTAAACACTCAAGTGATTCCTCTGCAGCTACCTTAAACTAAATAAGTGCTTTAAAGTATTCGTTCCACCAAATCTTTTCCTCTGAATATTTTCTGAGCTTTGCTCGGGTTTCTCCTCAGTGACATTTAGAGGCCCTGATAAAAACAGATTTAATGTTTGTGCAAAGCTGCCAGGCGTGGGGACAGCAGCTCTGCGGCCTCCGTGGCAAGTGCATTCTGGGGAAATAAACTGTGATTTGTCTGAAACCTCTCTGCTGGAAAAAAAAGTGCCCTCTGAGGGGTGGTTTTGCAAGGTGGATTTAAATCTCTGAGCGTTCAGCCTCCAGGCACTGATGGCTGCCAACACAGCCTGTTGGCCAGTGACCCCAGTGACGTTCACCACACAGTCGTACACTACGAGTAGAGGATACTCCTCACACCCCGAAAAGCAGTTACAGAGGTCACTGTCCTATGTGCTTGTGTAGGGGAAATGCAGGTAAGATATTCAAGGCACAGTTCTGTCAAATATTTATTTACAAGTATTCTGTTTCTGGTTTCAACAGGGGATGAAGGCAACGTGGACGCCCGTACATCTGACTTCATCATCTACTGGCAATCACTCGAACCGCGCACTCACCCCACGCACCGCTGTGGAGCTTGTATTCCGTCACTGATGCCGTTAAGGTTATGCCTTTCTTCGCTAAGAGAAGTCAAAAATTGCCGGTTTGGTCTGAAACCAGCATCAAGGCACAGCGTTGGCTGCTCTTCTCCTCCTCTGAGCAGAGAACTCATTCCGTGCTACACAGCATAGAGTCTAAATCCCCAGGTAAATGTAAAATGAATAGTCTCTAGTCTGCACATTCTAAAAATAGTTCAGATGTACGTTATGCTATGAATAATTCCTCAGTTTAGGAATACCGAAGTGCCTTTTAAAATCTAGATCGCACAGTCTGCAATTTGGACAAACGATATTGCTAGGGGCACTTTGATCCAGAAAGGGTGAGCCTGTATAATTTTCTCTTAATAGCGTTGTTGCCAGTGTTCCATTTTTCAGGATAATTGGCTTTCCTTGGTACGATGCTTTGCACATCTGTATTAACGGAGAATACCGAGTGAGTGTTTTCCATTCACAACTCACATATATCTTCATACCTTTTATACAAGATAGACAAAAGATCCTTGAAAAACTGATTTCAACCGGACAGAAATCAACCCGGACACCTATTTGATTCACCAAGTTAATCAGGAGCGTGTTTTACTTGCAATAATTGCATATTGATCATAGCAATTACTGCTGATGAAGTTGGAGAGATGGTTTAAACACACGCCAGGCTAACACCACCAATTTTGTCTTACAGAGGCTGACTGCTGTGGAAACAAAAGCCTTTTTAAGATGAAACTTTCCCGTTACTTGCTGAATCTCTCACCTTGATGAACTTAACTCACAGTTACTTCAAAGTAATTTAAAAAGAGTCATGCTTTAATTGACAGCTAATTGCCCAAAAGCTTAATTGCTTCCTTACATGTGAAGTCGCCGGGGGAAAAAAAAAAAAAAAAAACAAAAAAACCCATTATACTGTCATTTAAAAGAGAATTTTGTGGCTCAAACAATACCGGTCTATAAAGAGTACAAAATGCAGCGCTGCATGACGCAACGAAGCTCGAGGCAAACGACCTGACTCGGCGCAAGCAACAGGTCAGGGACTTAATACCACACTTAGGCAGCTGAAAAAAACCACAGGAGCTCCGGGGGAGTGGATATCTTTGAGTGTGGCCAACAAAAACCCAAATCTGCTGTGCATTTTCACTTAAGAAAGAAACATTCCAGTTCCAAGCGCTGGCACCTCTTTGGGCTGGTGCACTATGGAGCAGTCAGGCAGCCGGTGAACGGTAACAACTCAGATTATTAAAGAAAATTAAAGAATAGTGAGCATTTATATAATAGATGCACCAAAAAGGACTATAGCAGTAACGTTGCTTCCCACAGTCTTTGCATAATAACAGTCTTAAAAAGCCATTCTCTTCTCATTTATTCTTTTCTTCTGAAAGCCACAATTATTCCAACGACTCAACACGCTATGCCCTAGCAATTTGTAAATGAAAAACCGCGATGCCGTTCACCAAGATAGGCAAATTAAACCAGGCTGTATTTATCACACTGTTTGTTTAAAGTGAAGGAAAACTGCATTTTTACCTTCCTGAATATTACTAAAGCAGGCCCAAAGCTGGAACTTTTGCTTCTGGAAGTTATTCATAGCAGCTCCTGTCAAATAACTTTTTAAAGCTTTTATTCCTTTTTCAAAAATTTAAATTCCTCCATAGGAAAAAAGCCCATGAACTCAAAATTGCCATCTACCTACAAGATGCTGGACTCTAAGTTGCTAAACTTTCACTAAGCCGTTTTAAGTGTGATCCAAATAAACGTGACGCAGAATAAATAAACAAACCACTCTCCATTTCAGACTACAGAATAATAAAATCAATTGCGTTCAGCTAACTGGGATACGGCACAGACACATCAAGGCAGCCAGAGAAAGCACACGATGCCGACAAGCGGGACACCCGGGATCCGGGGCTCTTCAGGGAAGCAGCTCTAAAATGGGACCTGTGTCTCCTTGCAGATGAAGCTCTGATAATTAATTCCTGGTGGTGATGGTAGAGGAGAAATAACTTTACTCCATTCTGCCACTGATTTTCTTTTCTCTTGCCCTATAATCACACACTTCAATATCACTTTTGAGTACCTAATAAAAACACACAGAAATCCAAAGAGATGGATTACAGACAGATCACACAATATTAATCCATAATCTCCTCTTGCTGCATATCCAGGATCAGAAGATTTATCTGGCATGTGTCTGTGGTTTTGTTACAAGACAAAAGCCTGAAGAGAAAAGTTTAAGTTTGTTCTGAAATAGCAGGACTTAGAGGGGCCTCAGTTATTCGTGGCAGAGAATTCTGTAGTAAATAACTTGCTGTTTACCGGCTGAAGTGAACAGATGAAAACCTAACACAACACGAGGAACTGCTGCAGCTGAACAACAGCACCAAGGAACCTGGGAGTGCCACGAGAAGCTGGGCTGCGGAGCGGTGGTGGGATGCCTGGGGAACGGAGAGCCCCGGCAGTCGGCAGGCAAGACCCGGGGTACGGCACGGATCACAACCTGCAGCCCAGGACGCGTCTGAACGCGGCCTTTAAAATCACCTTGTGTGGGCTGAGCAGAAGGGTGCTGCTAAAAGGGTTCTGAGCGCTTGCTTAACAGATGCAAACCCCATTTAACTGCAAAGTACGTGAAGGTGCACAAAGACGATATCCGAGTGCTCATGCATGGTATAATATAAAAAACTCACTGAATTAGCACAGGGAAATGAAGGACCACAGCGGGGCCTCACGCTGAGATGTGGACGTGTGTGGTGGGATGTCTTACCCCACTTCCAGCAGGTACAGTCAGCCTCCCTCCAGCATTTATTGTCTACCTTGGCAGGTACCAGGCTATAAGCAGGACAGCCTTCCTCCAGATGAAGGAATAGGGCCGCAGCTCCGAACCAGACGGCTGCCGTGGGACACGTGGGAGTCTTGTAACCTGTCTAGTTAATGGCTTTCACATTTGCATAGATCTATGTCCACAGATTACAGCAGTCACAGTTCGAGGTGTTGCCCAGCCACCATGACTAATTCATTCTCCTCAGCTGGCCGCCCCTGCTCCACAAAGGAGACTGTACTTTTCTTAATAAAATGAAAATCTTTCCCTCACCCATCCCAGATATTTTACACTAGCATTCGAAAAATGGCTTTTTAATAGCAAAAAAAAAAATCTGTTGGTTTAGTTCCTGATGTTTCTGCTGACCCAGATTTATTCAGGACTCAAGTAAACTGGAATCAAAAGTTAAAGCAGTAACAGGGCTCGTCCTCTCATATACAAATCTACATAAGAAGTTAAAATGGGCATATTTAAAATCCTTTAGGTGATACACTAAGTTTAAAATTGCCTCTTTGAAATCTGAAACTGTCTTACTTTTCAGTTTGGTTAAATTCTCTGGAAGAAAGCAGGAATTATCAACCACCACTCCCTTCAGACCTTGCAAAGGCCTGTTCTGTTCTTCTGAATTTAGAAGATGAGAAGGCTAAAAACACCTCATGCATACAATGCTGCCCCATAAACCTCAAACTGGTAGAGAAGAAGTAACATTTCTTAGACATGAGAACGTTTTGTCAATTTTTCTTCTTACCACTGTACATGAAGACCACTTCTGTATGTTAAAGCACCAATAAACAGAGTTATGTCCCAAAACGTGCTGTCTGATCAAATCCTGACCAGCCTCCTGGCCCTGATGCCCGTAACCCAAAATTGTGCAAGGCACCTGCAGAATCCCAATTCCGAGCCTGCAGAGGTTACGGGGACACCTTCCCAGCACCCTCACCTCAGGGACCTGCAGCACAGCCTACTTTCCTTTTTTTTTAAATGACAGAAAACTCGGCTGGGCCACCCCCCGAGCGCACAGTGACATAGATGGCTCTTCCCAGAATAGACGTGAAAGGGGCTGCGGCACAGGGTGCTGGCAGCCGGGAGAGACGCACGACCGACGCTCTGCGACACAAATGGGCACGCAGGGAGAAAGCCAGCAACCGCCTCAAATTAGGTCTTCACTGGCAAAATAAATTGTGTTTACAGTCGTTGTACAACCAGCCACTTCACAACAGGGAGCAGCCTGTTATTCATACGTATTCCTGCACAAGAAAAATTAAACTCACTCAGCTTTTAAGTAACGAAAACTACTGGGTTGTATGGTAATTTTTAAAATAAATTAATTAGGATTATTCTTAAGCTACTTGGGAGAGAGTAAGGGACAGTCGCTCCGCCGCCCTGCCGGCCCTCTCTGGGGAGAGGGTGCATCGTCCCCGCTCCCCTCCTCACCCCTACTCTACACTTCTCAAAACTTCAGAAGTATTTTTAAAAGGTGACTTCACCACAGTCGAGTGAGGGAAGTCAATATTTAGTTTGGGGTAAGAATTCACTCAGGTGACACTTCTGTGTTAGTATCACTTAACTTGTTGTTAGGACAATGAGGAAGATGGAGTGCAATCCTACAGGAAAACTTTAACGAGAACGTTGATTTTGTGACTCAAAACAAGTTATTCCATGTGATTAAAGCTGGCTCTAATGGCTCATAACGATAGACAGCTTGATTCTCAATAGACTGTTTAAGCCTTTGTACAAACTGTTGAAGAACAGTTATTGTGTAATATTTTATGCACTTTTGGTTTACTAATGGGATGGAAGCGATGCCTCTCTGAGGTCCTCCAGCACCCCCACGGCACCAGGGTACGACCAGCCGTCACTGCAGCGAACGGGAAGGTGCAAAGGCCAGAGGATTGCACAAATGCAATTAAAACTCAGGGCGGCCCCTTACAACTGCGTTTTGAAACCAATGTTGTCATCGATGGGCTGTAATTACCATCAGCCTTAAAGCAGTGTTTTATTCTCAAAAATCTTCACTTCTACATGGCAGGAAATGTTATTTAGTGTTGAGGAAAGGAATTTCAGATCCTGTAATGCTCAGCATAGGGCACTAAAAAAGGAAATCAGGCAGTGCCTGATATTTTTAAGTTTTCAGGCTCTAAAAGATACAGATTGGTGACTAGCAAAAACTTGCAGTGCCCAAAAGTGCCTCAATCTTGTTTAACTTAAAAGTAAATTAAGCATACACTTTGCAAAAATATCAGAAAACAACTGGCAGCAGGCTGTATAAACACCTAAAAGACTCTGTCATTACTTTATCTGTTCTACAGGTTAGCTTTATGTTCACCGTACCTGCCATGGAACATATTTGCTTTGCATTAATTAATTGGCCGGGGCTCTGAGCAACCTGATCCGGCTGGAGATGTCCCTGCTCCTGGCAGGGGGTTGGACTGGGTGGGCTGGAAAGGTCCCTTCCCACCCAAACCAGTCTGTGATTCTCTGATTTGTAATGCTAGGAAGAGTTCTTCCCCCTGCTCCACAGACGGAGAAATGATGCACACAACAGTTAAATAACTACCCAAGGTCACACAGGAACTCTGCAACGGAGAAAAGGCCGCTGGTGATGTAATTACTGAGCCAGTCTGCCTCTCTAGTGTATCCAACAAAGGCACCGGTAACAGGCTCGTAAAGTTAACGTAAGAATGAATTTATCTGGAGGAAAATATCCCACGTAACATAATCTTAAATTAGACTTTTTTTTTTTTAACACAGTCCAATTCTTCATTCTGAAAAATTATTTTGTGTACTTCTTTTAAATGTAACATGGTCCCGAACAAATACAAACTTCGCTGTTTAATTATCACTGTAAATGTAAAATGTAACTGTAAAAGCCACTGAGAGCAAAAGCCAAGCGATGCTGCAGTCCCACAGCCCAGGCTTTCCGACTCCACGTGCTCACCCGCGCGAAGCCGACCTTCCACGGCAGGTTAGACAACACTTGAGATGGTTTCAGACTCCTCCCAAGAGGAGCCCGCACTCACAGTAAGACTTTGAAACTTTAAACATTTTGAAGAGGTTGAAATCCTGAACTTTTAAAAATAAATGGGGAAAAAAGTAATGACAAGAGGCATCTATTTAGGAAAGGCTGTGTGCAGCCTTGTGTTGGATTTACTACACATATGCAAATTTTTATCTGAATACTGTCTTAAGGGTTTATATGACGTGATTTATTTTTGAGCTTGTTACCAACTGAAAGCTGCACTCCTGTGTCTGTGGAGCTGAGGAACTGCCTTGTAAGAGGAGGACTTTTCCAGTTGCCATTTTTTTGCAAAATATTGCCATATTCTCAACAGGCAGAGAGGCAGTTTAACAGAAAAGCAAAGTGAAGGAGGAAATGTAGATTTTCATTAATGAACAGGAAACAGCAAAGACAGAGACTACCTCGCTAATCCACGCTGATGCCCTTCAGAAGCCACCCAACGATGACTACATGGGTTTTAGCTTTGAGAGAGAAGAGTGAAACACGAAGCGTTTCGTGCTCACTGCATAGACCTTGTTAAGAAAGGAAAGCTGAAATTGATACAATTGTGGAGAACGACACGGTCCTGTGATCATTTATTTGAAATTTCTAGTGGTTCCTAGGGAACTGCCTGCATCACAGGCAGAGGATTTTATATTCTCTACAGAAAGAGGACCCACATCCAAGTGGAAGGCCATGAAAGAATTCATTCCCAGATTGGGAATATAGTCTCCATACTTCTTATGGAGCTTTATTTCATCACATAAGCCCAGAAGTGTTTGCTCTTCACATCCTGAAGTCACTCACATTACAATTAAATGTCACTCGGTAGTTTTCTACTCCTCATACTTTACTGCCTATGGGAAAGCTGTTTTTTAATAGTTGGTATCATTAAACACTTCGCAAGATACTTACATGGTCCTCAACCCCGTGATACCTAATTTGTGCCCATCTGTCTTGAGATGATTAGAGCCTAACCTCGTGAATTCATTGGGCTTGTATCAGACTCGTTCTGAATTATAATGATCAAACATCAGCAGAAGTACTGGAAGATGCTAGATGTTACTGTGAGAGATGCTGGTCCCCGTAACAGAGACCGGCAGGAGGGGGACACACAGATGGGCTGAAAGGAA
Organism: Tetrax tetrax; assembly: GCA_009806455.1. Classification (NCBI taxonomy): domain Eukaryota; kingdom Metazoa; phylum Chordata; class Aves; order Otidiformes; family Otididae; genus Tetrax; species Tetrax tetrax. The sequence continues at coordinate 170,100 of WHYT01015059.1, read as the reverse complement.
TCTTTGTTGGCTCAGGTGTGGGAAATTCACTGCAGTTATCTGACACTGGCTGAATAGTTAAATATTTATTTCTCTCCCAGTTCTGAAACACTGCAAATATGTCACTATACGCTTACCTCTTCTCCAAGCTCACCAGATGTTTTAGGATTATATGGGGATGTAACTGAAACGCACTGCTGGACCGAGTCACTCTGCAAACAAGACTCTACGATGAACTTACTCCTGTCTTCTCCAAATACCGAGGTAAACTCCAATTGTCAAGCAAGGTATCTAACAACCCAAGCCCATTTCTCACTACTAATAATTCAATAAAAAGCTCTTTTGTCAAAACAGCCAAGCCTGCCTCTGAGTGGGCTGACATTCCAGCAACAGAATAAGGAGGCGAAGAGAGCAAAAGCTTCCGAGAACAATTGCCTTCTATGAAGACACCACGCACGGCAGGCGGATCCGGGGGTTTTGCTGTTTTTTGTTTCGCACACGTAACGCATTGCTCTTCGTCGCTTTCTTTCCTTTTATTTACTGCACCCAAGCACGATGGCTGGCTGCTGGGGAAGTGCCTGTGGTTTCTGCAGAGGGATATATTTGTTCAGTTAACTGTGGGCCCAGAGCTTCATCAGAGTGATCGGATTAGAAATCCAAAAAGCGTCAAAGCACTGTAAGACAGCTCCTCGCTCTCCTCCCACGTGAGGACTGTTGAAGGTGAAGCGGCTGGACGCACAGTATATTGCCTAGATGCAGAAAACTTTACAAGTAGCTACAAAACAAGGCATTTATTCATTTGGCATGATATAGAACAGATTTAACTGCACTTTTTACCCCCCTCCCCCAACTGTGATTCTCATTTGTATCATTATTAAATGATAAACTAGTAAATCTAGCCAGGCAATGAATAATGACTTTTCCAGCAAAGGAATAAATCAGGGCTCAGTAAGCACAATCAGATGTTGCTTCAACACTGAGTAGTTAACGTGCAAAGCTGGCCAAAAATATTTGAGTATGTTTTGCAGTGGCTTTAAAAAATATTTTATATTCTTGTTAGCATGTATTTAACATGAGCGAGGATCTGAGCACAGATCCAAGACTGACCAGAGAGCAGGAGGGCTCAGCAGTAACAACACATTTGGAAAACAGTGGAGCTAGGATCGTATCTATTTAGTTTGAAGCAGCCCTACTCGTTAACCAGCTGGGAAAGACCATCACAAAAAGAGAGAAAACACACCTAGTGCGAAGAAATTGATGATAATGTGTCAAGGCATTGCAAAATTTAGCCCTCAGACACATGGACTGTCAGTCAAGGAAATAATAACAGTAGCAGTGATAAGAGGATCAGGACTTGGCCACGAACACTGACGTTGTGGCTCAGAGAGAACAGAGGGTGAAATGTGCACATTTCGCCTCTCGCTGCAGAAGAAAAAGAAGGGCTGAGTTTCTGGGCTCCCCCAGAACATGAGGAGAGAACAATTAAGAAAAAAAAAAAAAAAAAGGTGCTGAGAAAGAAGTATGAAAGAGAGGAGGGCAATAACCTAGAGTCCAGGAGAAAATGAGACATAAAAGCACCAGGATTGACTGAAAGTCAATCAGGGTGACGAGATCAGAGACAGCTATACAAAGATGATCAGAGAGCCTGAAGTTTTAGGACGAAAGATGCTGGAAGGACGTGGTGATTTGCAAAATTTGCACAAAAACATGAATGAGAATACCGAAAGGGAATGTAAGATTTTTCCTGTACAAAGCCCAGGCTGCTAAATGGACCACAACAGTGAAGAAAAGCTAAATGAAAACGAATCTGATTTATTTTTCCTCTCGGGCTGACGACAGTTCCTATTTTCAGCACAGGTACAGAGAGTTTGTGGGGACAGCCCCACGCACCAGAAGACAGGCAGCTACATCATGAATACCAACTTCAGAGAAACTACTAGGTATGAAATGAGATCCTGGAAGCGTGCTTTGAAACCTTAGAACAGCATCTGAAGTTTACCCCATTTTCTTCATATTCTTTAACCTCGGAGGTTAAATATGGAGTATCATTGACTCAGGTGTGACAGAAGAGCGTCGAACCAAAAGTAGTGAAAGGAGCTCAGTGAGTGTTTCCCGGACGGCTCACGCTCTTCAGGTGCTCCATCAGCACCGGCATTTACCTACCTGGCACACATGGCCCTGCTCTAGTGAGGCAGACGTGTCACAGAGTTATTTCAGGCAGTGTGGGGATGGGACGAGGTAAGCCTCAGCTCCTCCAGAAGAATGAACTCGGATCTACCAGGTCAGGGCTCTGTTGGAAGCTGCTCCCAGCACGGCAATGCTGTAGCTCCAAGGAGAGCTGGAAAGGCCAACGGGCTGTCATATCAAACGAGTATTTAAATTCAAAGCATTAGGACTTCTACCTCTTCCAGAGCAAGCATGCTCCACACATGCTGACCGACAGCAGCCTATGGATGACAAATACTCTCCTCTAAATACAGCCCCACAAACAGTTTCTTCCCTACTGAAATTTTCAGATATGTTTATAGCATTCGGGATTTTTTCTAAACTATCAAAACAGTTTTTATAAATGTAATTCTGTTCTTATGCCTACAGTCTCTTCCTTCATTACTGGGGCTCTAGCAACGTGGTTTAATCCCTCACTCTGCACATTCTTTATAAAACAACGTGCTTACAACATATTATAATCCTTATTGACAAGCAACCCATCAAAAGCAAGATTATATTCCCAGAAGGCGTGTATGGAAAAAAAATTAGCTTCTACAGGCTCTGGAAGGCAAACTTATAAAACTGCAACAATAAAACCATTGTATTATTTCTAGAATAGCGTACTTTGAAGTGTAATTGATTTTTCAGGGAATTGATTGCAAAATCAGAGGTTCATTGCTGTTATTTTAACCCCTGCAAAATGTTGGCTTCATCTGAGATTGAATGAATTCTCAGCAAACAGCAACTCTATTTTAAAATCTCCCTTTGAGTCTTCATAATTGTAAAGCATTTTTAATTTTCACCCCTCAAATTTGTCATCTGAATCCGCTTTCAGCACGCAGAGGAATTCTCATCAAGCTGTTTGATTCCCCCTGACAGCCTGAATGCCTCATGTCACACAACACGGATTTCACACGACGGCACCTCTTTTGTGGCTGGTACTCAACAGATGGACGTGTAAAGTCACTTCTACTGTGTTCACTGCTATTTCCACAAGCTCTTTTACAAATTAAAAGGTGATATCAAGTGATACTGCTATGCATGCTTTGTCACAGGTCTGTCTTCAAATTTTTTTGAAAAGAAAGTGAGAAGAGACATTCACCTTTATTTTTATAAACATAATAAGCAAGCTTTTCCCCTTTCACCATTACATTAACACTCATTATTGGTGGACTGCACTGGATATTGCACACTCCCTGAGCTAAGTATTTATAATATAGACAGACAGTGCAATCTATTTGGGGGGAAAAAACTTTAGCCTCCAAAACTTGACGCATGAAAGTCATTGCTGGTTTAAAATTAAGTGTCAGCACTGGCCTAAAGAGATTTTTTGGAGTGCAGATGAGGCAGATAAACCCAGCAAACACGGTGCACTGAAGTGGGAATAACGTAGCACGTTGAGAAATCCATCTGCTGAACTCTTTATAAGCTTCTCACCACACACTTCTGCCATGTCTGGCAGGATCAGCAACCACACTTCTCCTAAGACATGCGAGGAAAAAATTAAAACAATATTATTTATGTAACTCACAATGATTTTCAAGTAAACTTGTTAGCTGCAAAAGCATTTATTTTCCTGGCTAAATCTTTGAACTGACACTGCCAAACAGGCAAGCACTGTTACGGACACACAAATCTTCATCTCGGACCAAATACTGTTGCTCTGGGAGGCCACAACTGTCGCTAACAACAGCGTGAGGCCGTCAAGGAGAGGGGGAAATTTCTCCGACCGTAATGCCCTCTGCGACTGGAACCCTCATCATCGCTGGCAGATGGCTGGAAGTACCATATAATTCACAAATCGAATAAACTTGACTGTATTGTCTGTCTTTTTTATGACTATTATTATTTATTTTACTAATATTATTTTTAAAAGTCAAATTATTTCCCTTTTATTTTGCTCGGCCTCATTTTAGTCACAGTTCCGAAGCAATCGGGAACCTTTAGTGTCGGTTACCAAACTGTCCTGGCTCATCCACGTAACTCAGAGCGATTCCACCAAAGGGACAGACCATATTAACCACACTTAAGCAGACAAAAATACACCCTACAAAGACCCAGCCTAGACAATTCCTCACTTTAAAAATAAACAAATCCCAAATCAATCATTTAATAGCTTTAGTCCCTTGGGTCTGAAACCCATCAGATCAGAGCTGATTGCCATCAGTTCCCTTTGCCACAGAGGAGTAAAACTAATTAACCCTCCTTTATTATGACAAGAAAATGCAGTGGTTAAGGCCTTATTTATAAAACTTACAGCTATTATTAGATAATCTCTGACTTTTCTCTCTAAGGTTTTCTATATCAAAGAGATGGCACAAAGCAAACATCAAATGGAACGCCTACTTTTACATTAAAGGAATTAAAAATTAATAAATACGGCTGAGATGATACCAAACAGGTCAAGATGCATGAAAGCCCATGTGGAATCACGTACATTTTCAATTACAAAATGAAAATAAACCACAATACTGAGAATCTGTGAAATGCAGCCAGTGAGGCCAAGAGCATGAAAGCCACCTCACTAAACAAAAGTAATAATACGTTGTTTTGGCGAGACTGACATCTAATGAAGGCAGCACCTGAGCTCTAGCTTCGACTCCTAACTAAATTTATGGCAATATCACATTCAGGTCAAACAAAACCAGGAGTAATACCTATATGTAGTATGGGTTCTTAAGTATTTTGCAACTAGATCATGTAACAACGATGGAATAATACGGCCCGGGTTTTATTTATTATTTGGGAGTTTATCCCCATCACCTTGCTTTAGAGCTGAACCAGACACACAGAGACCCAGCACAGGAGAAACACCATCTAAGCTCCCTCATCCTCTGCTGCCTGCAGCTCATTAATTCCCAGTAATTCCTATTCCAACCACTGGTGTGGAGCCAGTCCCTTTTTCCTTCAAGTGACAGTTTTTCTAGGAACGTGTTGCTCTATTTTAGCCACCTTCCATCTGCAAAAGTCTACTGCTTCCTTCACAAGAATAAATCATAAGAATGATTAATAACGCTGCACAAATTCAAAGATGCATAAACAGAGAACAGCCACCTTTCAACCAGAGCAGTGGTTTCAGTCTTTGAGATTTAGTTTAATAAGGGAGACGCACACACGTCGAGGGAGGTATCTCAGAGAAGACGTTGTGCAGACCAGGTTGAAGAGACCTCAGAACGGCGAGGTTATGGCACATCACTTGAGTTTCTACGGCTTCGTGACAGGTTGCCCAGAGTCAGTGCCAGGAGACCTGTGGATCTTTTCCAACTCAATTTATGGAGCTCAAAATACAAAGCCTTTGCAATGCTATATTTTACTTGACTTTAACTGGCTGGAGGCAGAGAAGTGCTGTTACTCCTGCTGCCAAGATTCTTCAGGTCCAAAAGCGCAGCAGCTACTTTTAGATCAGAGAGTCCTCAGATACAACCCCCACAAAGTTTCTTCTCTGTCTTGCGTCTGTTTTGTAGCATTGTAATGCTGCTAACTCTGTAATGAATATTAATACAGCCTTTGGGGAGATTTGTTCTGTCTCTACTATGCCTCGTGTATTATGAAGCCCTTTTAAATCTGCAAGAACAGTTTATCATATCACAGACAAGTAATTCATTGTACCCAGCACAATGGATACAGACACAAACCCATGCACTCAAACACCACCTTAATTACCTCTCCTGCCTTCTTTCCACAAAATATATTATTTCCCAAGACATGAACTATGGCTGGCTTCTGCTGTTGTAGTTTAAGAAAAAACCCACACAGAAAAGCAGCACTGCCAGTCTCCCACACCTCTGTAACCAATTTCTTCTCCCATAGCTTCCCAGGCTGACTCAAAACCACAAGCAGTTTAATGTCCAAACCCAGACATATGAAAAAAAAAACAAAACAGATGCAGCAAGAAGTCAGAAGTGAATACTTGGTGACTCCAAGGCCAGAGGAGCTAAGATAATCTTCAGAGGCAGTGAGGGGTTTGAAAAAGAACAGGAAAAGTATTTCTAACGAGACACAAGTGTAAAAACCACACAGAAATATCAGGGTGGGGGTAGGAAACAGCAGCAAGTCAGTCACAGAAAGATGTGAAGATTGCCCCACGGAGCCTAACCTGAGGCCCTGCCCCTGCAAGGAAGGACAGGCTCTTTAAGTCACATTTCCACAGAAAAACAAGTGCCTGAAACTCCCACGTTTGTGCACTGAAACCCAGCTAAGTGGTGGTGGTCACTGCCCCATGTCCCCTCTCTTCCCTCCTCGCTGGCTCTGGGTTTAGCTCCCACCTGTAGAGAGCAGCTAGAAAAAAAAAAAAAACCAACTTCTGCCAATTCAGCGTGCGGGAAGCAGCTCTTGACAGTCAGCAAAGCACCAGGGCAGGGGGAAGGCAAGGCTGGGGCAGCAGCCATGGGAGCAGCGTGACACCCCGAACCCACATCCTCAGAACTGCTGCTAAGCAACTTACTTTTCAGCAGACGAGCTGCAATACAGGCACCTCAGCGAGAAGTAAAAACCACTTTTGTAGTCTCAGCCATCCCACTGGAACAAATGAACATTTTTTTTCACTTTAGAGAGAAGCAGCTGCGAGCACAAGCGCGGCTGGGTGCTGTGGCCGAGGAGAGAAGCAGCAACTGGTGCAGCCCCAGTAAAGCACTCACTCGCTCCATCTGTGCTCACCTGGAGTCAGAGCTTGATGAACACCAGCTGGTAGCTTTGAACCAGTTGGTTGGCTTTAGCTGGTTTTACTGGGTAGAACAGCTTGCTAGAAAAAGTACTCTCATCTCGGCGGAGCAGCTCCGTGGGGTTTTGTTTTGCTCGCTTGTTTGTTTGCTGTTCTCCAGCAGGCTACAAACAACAAAAGGAAAGCCCGCAAAAACCACACAACTTTTGGGCTTCGAGAGGCATCGCCAACCTAGCTGCCTCCAACAACCTCATTTCGGTTCGGTCGGCCGACGAGGCGCTAGGTTTTTATTAGGACAGTGCCCGGGGGGACTGTGGAATTCGGAATGCCCTCCTTTTAGTTTTCTTTAGCACAGTGAAGCGGTGGAAGAAACAAAATCCATGGAGAGTTCATCTAAGAGCGAGACAGAAAACTTTTAACTGCGGGGTTTTGAGTGCCCAGAAAAAGAAAAAAAAAAAAAAGAGTAGGCAGGAGGCAGCTATGCCATTTCAAAGGGTAGGTACAGGGTGAAACGGGATTTTTGAGACCTGTACGTCGATGCAAAGTAATTTAGTGCAAACAAATTAAATGTCAATCTACCAGAACCCCTGCGTAGAGATGAGCCTGAAGAAAACACAGGGTACAGGCTGTGGAAGGCTGGTTAGAGCCTGGAAAGAAACCTGCTCTGTGATTCTAAACCCGAAGCAGGAAGCCGTACGTATGGCAGATTTCCTGACCTACCTGGTCTCACTTCAGACAGCTCTACTCACCACGGAACAGAGCTTTCTACGCTGCGTCCAGCAACAGACATGTTCTCCTTTTTAAAGAAGGCACAACATACTCCACTAAAAGAGCCACAAATACATGTATTTACCATATCAGGTTTTCTAAAGATTCCAGACAAATGTTTTAACACAAAAATGCAGAACTATTACGACATTTTTCTCTCTACTTGTATAAAATCATTCCTGCTGCAGGTGTTTCTCTTTCAAGGCAGAGAACACCAGGACCGCCCGAAAGGTGAAGGACTGGCAGATCTCCTCACCCTGCTGGCACTGCTCTCTCGAGCTGATTGCCACCACATCCGCTCGTTTTCCCCATCGGCATCTCCAAAAGGCCAAGTCTAGCGTGGAATTTTTGATCAGTTGGAAATACAGAATCACAGAATGGTTTGGGTGGGAAGGGACCTTCAAAGGCCACACAGTCCAACTCCCTGCCAGGAGCAGGGACATCTCCAACCAGATGAGGTTGCTCAGAGCCCCGGCCAAACTGGCCTGGAATGTTTCCAGGGATGGGGCATCCACCGCCTCTCTGGGAAACCTGGGTCAGTGCTCCACCATCCTCAGTGTAAAAAACTCTCAAACTGTTTCCTCAAGTTTTCTTAAAAAACATCCCCCAATCTATCGGACTAATCGAAACCTGTTAAACGTTTTAAGGTCTGTTAAAAGAACATTTTTGTGAAGCTTTCTTCCACAGAGTTCAGTTCACTAGTAACTGGTTGATGGGGCCAAGAACTGCTAAATCAAAGCAAATTGTGCCTCTTGCTGCTGTCTGGACTTCACTGGCAGAGCAGGTTGGATTTTGTACTTCCCTGTATTTCATTCTTTCCACAATGGCATCTGAGTTTAGCGTGAAAATCGAAATGAAATATGGCCAATTTCAACCTGTCGTCACATATTCAGGACACTGCGTGGAATTAAGTGCTCCTAGAATATGGAAATACATCTTCTCCCAGTGAGGGCTGTACACTTCAGTGCAAAGTTATTTGCATAGAGAAAGCAACAAGGAGATGGGGAATAACGTCACATCAACTCAGGCAAGAGCGGCTAGCAACAGACCGCCTCTGAAACACACCCTGCTCCACATCTGACATAGCTAGAGAAAAACTCACCCTGGAAAAGAGTCAAATGAAAAAGTACGCCTGAAAAAATCATGAACACATCTGTAGGTGTTTGGAAGTCAGTGTTGTAGTGGGAGGGCAGAGCAGCTTCACAGCTGGGGCATTCATAGCAGTGACCACTCCTGCAAAGACTGATCAGCTCCCTGCCAGCTCTGCCCACTGACTACAGCCTTTCCACGCACAAAAGTCTTTTTGTGCAGTCAAAAAACTGTCAAATTACAGATAAGTTCTGTTTCGGTTTTTGGTTTCGGTTCTGTGAAAAAAAAAAAAAAAAAAATTCAAACTATTTCAATTGCTTTTCCCAGAAAGACTTGCTCTGCTAGCAAACGTCCTTCAGCTTCCATCACAGCTGTAACGGTCATTCCCAAAAAGTGTATTTCCATGTCTTAATCTTAGAATAAGACTTTTTTTTTTTTGCAACACAGCTGCTCAGTTGATCAATTAAAGCAATAGTCTCATCTGCAGCATAGAAATCTTCCAACCAGAAGTACACTGCTACACGATTTCTGCAAAGTAGCTCAGAAATTTAAAAAAAACAATAATCATATATTTTTGGCACAGTAAATAAAACCCAAATTCAGACTGAAAAGCTGCAGTTATTAGAGATTAATAGCCTTTATAATATGGCAAAAGTTTATCTTATTTTCTACTTTCCCTCAATATGTAAAGAATTGAAAGTCAGTTTTACAAACAACTTTTCAAGAAGAGAATGTGCACTGAACTCTGGAGGACACATTGCAATCAATATTTACCACGGGCTGGTCCTTACCTCAAACCAGACTAAAGCGCTGCAGGACTGAGGAAGATCAAATAATCACAGAACGTGAGTAGGACCACATCCAGATTTTAAAATGGTGTTATTCCTCTAAAGAGAAGTCACATATTAAGATGGGATTAATTTAAGATTGGGCTCATAAATCCAATAATAAACACAACAGTTATTTTAAATGATCACGTTTACAATAGATACTCAAAATATTTTGAAAGCAAAATGTGGTTTCCATAATGAAAGAATTACTGAAACAAGTTTTTGCATACCACTCATTTCAGTGGCAGAGAGAATACACAGCAAGCGCTCAGCCACTGACACGCTAACACAGCTTTACAGGGGCACTAAAAAACATTTCCAATTTTTTCACCTGAAGATTTGTTATTTGAAATTGTTCCAAGACTTTTTTGACTAATAGAGACCTAAACAGCAATAATGGTCAGAGATTCTTCTTCATCTTCTAGACAGTCTATCTTGGCTTCTCCATTCTCACCATTTGGCTCTGATAAATTCTGTCGATGAGCAGCTGGAACCTTCAAATAGCAAATCTTTGTGAGACCTCTTGTTCTCTTTCAGTTGGTGAACTATCATGCTGTTTCCTTCAAGTACTGTTATCTTTTTGCTAAAGAAATCTCCACCTTTTCTTTAAGATGGAAGAAAAGTTTGTTAATCGGGTTCTCTCTCACACTTTACACGTGTTTCATGACCTCTGTTTTCCTACATTAGTGCACGTTAGTTCAGCAGCCTTTGAACAAGTTCCCACAGCGTGAGACCGCCGTCCACCCAAGGCGTTCCCCTGACCTAATAAATAGTTGTCATTCCAGTCATTTTCTGTCAGCCAAACAAGGACTGAAAACACCATCTGGGAGAATCACGAGGGGACAGACTACAGTCCTGGACATCCTAACAAAAAGCAAACCGAATTCGATACAGCTGCACGACGCTGCAGCTCTTAAGTCTCCCTTTGCTCTTCCACATCTCTTCCCTTACAAACAAAAGACAACTCAAACTTCTCTTTACAGCTGCTTCCACGTGCCCAGATATTTTTGTGTTGTCGCTGCATCAGTCTGGGCTGGTGGTGGCTTTCGTGAGGAAGCCCTGCAGAAGCAGCGGTGCTCGTGATGATCACACACGCAAGCGCACAACGAAGCCAGCTTCCGTAGCTCAGTTCAGCATACGGGTCCCCCGTGAGCCTTGTTTCAATCTTTGTTTGCAAGCTGAAACAGATAGTCTTATCTTTACCAGCATGAATCAAGAAACAAATGAATTTTGCTTTTCTGTATAAAGGAAGGGAAAAAACTTGGCTTGTTTCACTTCTATTTTTTAAACTTTCCCTCAAATCTCACTTTGGACTGATGAGATCTTCAGTTTCTATTCTTTGATAAATGACAAAGCCAAGCTCTTTTTATGCTGTGAATAGTGTCCCATAATGCTATAAATTCTGCTAATGAAAGAGGAAGACAGCGGTAAGAAAGCTTGCCTACTAATTCCACCTGGTTCAAAAAGTCTTAAACATTGAAAGTTATCACCTTTGAAACGGGAAAGTGGCACAACAGGGCCAGGCCAAGGACCAGGAACTTAATCTAGTGGGAGCATCGACCTCGGATCTCCTGCAGAACACTGAGAACTTCTAAAGCAGCCTGGATGCTTCCCTCATTTATCAACCTAAAGCACCGTAGCTAGAGAGTTACAGGAAAAACTGCAGCGGGCTTACGGAGCACTGCCAGTGCTACATCACTGCTGGAGCGCTCTCCAGATCCGTGTACGCCCCTGCAAACCAGCGGCCACAGCCCCACAAATCCAGGTGCCAGGAGGTGCTCACACAAACCCCTCACGTACATCAGCGGGCATCGCGCTCCCCAGCACACAGGCATCTGCAGAGAGACATTAGTAAAAAAACAACTTTCCTGGAGTGTTTCGACTCATTTTCTTCCTGTAAAGACAGCTTCATGACAGGCTCTTGAACTCTGCCATCTGAGTGAGTTTTGGGTATTTCGGCTTAATGACTGAAGTGAAGGCAGCGCTGGTGACGCATTTGGAAACTGTTTATTGGGGAATCTCGATTCTCTGGCAGCTCAGGGCCTGGCACTAGCTTATTCCTACCACTAATCACTTCTCCCTACAAAATATTTATGCATTTGCTCCTTTCGATTACCCATCATCTCTCTCTCTATTTTTTTTTAGTATCTTACTAATTTTTGCTGCACAAAAGTAATACCTGTAGGTTCTTTCCAGTGGTGTGGAGTTGTTTAAGCTATAAACTTTAGACAATAGTAAGATGCCTGTTCAGCTGAGGCATCCTTGCACTTTCTTAATTTGGTTCATCTAATTTCCTCTCCTCGTGTGGCTATACAGAGGCATGGTAAAACACAGACACCCAACTCCTATTTTAATTCATTTAATTTCCTTTTATTGTTTCCAGCTCATCCCTCTTCACCTTGAAACGCCCCTCACTGCTAAGGGCAATTTTCTTGTGATACAGCACTTTAATTTGAGAAAGATCAGACAGTCTTAAATGTTTTATTAACGTAACTTTGAAAGTCAAAACCAAAACCACTTACCTAGATCTTCTGGGGCATTTTCATTAAAATAATAATAATAATAAAAAAAAACCCCTATATTCCCTAATTTAACTTTTTTCTCCTTATTTAAATCAGAAAACATTACCCATACTCACTTCCAGCCTCCACATTGCTGCTGTGTTCACATCCCCAGCCTCTTGGCAGTTGGTCTCCTGGATCAAAAGCTTCCAGAAGATTTTTAGTCTTCCAGGGCATTTATTTAATTCTCAACACCAGCAAATTAGAGAGAAGAAAGAGTACTGCCTCAGGAACCCATGCTGCAGCACCTGCAGCAGTTAAACTGCAAGCAATAGGTTGCTTGCAGTAACTCTCCTTTATGTTCCTCAAGAGAGGACAGATCACGCCAAGTTCTCCAGTCTTGCCATTAGCTCCCTACGCTGAAAGGCTCTTGTTGGCAAGGAAAAGGAACACCGAGCCCCCCTTCCAGAGAAGCAGGAGAGCACAGAGATGATGTTCAGCTTCTCCCCCTGCACAGTAGCACAGAGAAGGGCTGGAAGCTCTGGGGGTTAACTCAGTTCATTGGTTGCGTGCATGGGTCTCCTGAAGCTGCCAGGCAGACCCCCTCCAGCTCCAGAAACGACTGATGAAGTGCCAGACTCACCGGTCGTGCACGTGTTGAGTTCACGACGTATGCCGCGAGTTTCAGCTCTCAGATCAGCCACCGGGACTGGGAGTTCACCACCGAGAAGCCAGCTGTGCTCCTCACCTTTGTCATGTCCAACAGAGCTGGTCAGGGACAGGCTACGGCTAACAGCTGGCTATCTTCTTGCACCCATCCCTTGCTATTTGGATCGCTTTTTAAACCAAAAATTCTGTTTCGCAACAAAATGGTGAAAGAATTCATTTAAAATCTGACAAGCAGTAGCACTGGGCTTGCCCCAGGTTCAAATTGAGATTTCTCACAGTGACAGGGACACATCAGTAACATCATTTTGCCATCAAAGACAACCAGTAAGATCCACAGTACCAATGTGACATAAGCATTGATGCTGCTGGGTCTTCAGCGCCGTTACTTTCTTGATAACCACATTAAGAAAAGAAACTGAAGACTGCAAAACCCAGAGGTAGGTGATGGTGTTACACTGAGTAACAGGAGGCCACACAGTTAACCACGTCGTGTCTGACAGAGAGAAAAAAGGAGCAGTTGCACCTGGGAGAGAAGGAGAGGGGGACTATAAAATTCTATTTTCAGTTGTGTTACTGACTTGTATCAGATCAGCCAAGGGACATAAGCAGAAATCTAAGCCTGTAAAATGATCTGAAAACACCTGTTCACAGAGGCATAATATGTTTTCATGACACACTTTTGAAATATTTTGCATCAGAAGCACAGTGAGGTCGACTTAAAGGCACTGCAACAGATAAAATGCTATGTTTTCAATTTGTAAATTAAAAAAAAAAAAAAATCTCAAACTGTGTCTGTCACTGAAATTGTATTTAGCTCTCCTTTCATTTAGGAGTGTTGGGAAACTCGGTAATAAAACATTCCAGTAAAAATATCTCTCTTCACTATAATAGGCTTGAGGTTACGGCTTTTCATATAATTCATCAACATGATTTTCACCCTCCTTCACAGTCAGGTTTTCTTTAATAAGAGATGCATAACCCACATGCCAAAAAAGCTTTTAAAACCTGCACTTGAAACAACCCATTCCAATATGTAGCTGGATACATTCTCTTCTGGCTCTTCTGCTACGGCATCATAATGCTGTTTATAGTTTATTAGAAGCAGCTATCACAACCGACAGTCTTGAAAGTTTACATGAACACTTCAGAATATATAAACTCCAACTCCTGCAGCTTCAAAGTGTAGAGTGCAAAACCCAGTACATCCCAAGAGATACTTTAATTTACTCAGAGTACTTTTCTCATCACCACACGCAGACCTGCAGAACCAGTGTGCAGCTGTCACCTTGAGCTGCTATACGACACTACCAGGCAGACGAGCACTGGAGGCAGAGAAGTTAGATAAAAGTTGCTTTTTTAAAAAGATGACATGTTATTTAAATACAAAACTATTAACAAAATTTATATCTCAAAGCCTGAGAACATAATCTATCACATTTATACGAGAAGGAATTAGAAACAGCACGTATTTGCCTCTAAAGGTTGAAAAGACAGAGTTATGACCTGGTAACCTCCAGGCACCACCTCCTACCAGAGCCCCCAGGACAGAGCCTCTGAGCAGAGGTAGATGAGGACACCAGTACTCCAGCAAAGACTTCCTCACAGGACAGCAGGTTCTCCTGGGCAGGAAAAGATGTGAGGATTTTGAAATTACTGACTATCTCATCATGATTCTCTTTGAAGAGGTGGTAGTTTAGATTGATCAGGGAGAATTACCTCCAAGTCTCTTCTGTCCTGCTCTACCTCAAGTTATAACTGAGGTCTGAGGAGACGGTACCTGACCTCACCAGGGACAACCTGTCCACCAAGATCAGGTCTCAGGAGGAGAGGTTTGCTAAGAGGACCTCCTTCATAAAACTGCATCCCAGAAGCATGTCTCTAATCAAGTCACCCTCCAGGGGCTGAAAATGTTGTGTACAATTAGTTCTAGATGCAAATAGTTCAGTAACTTCTAGCAAATAGAGATACATCATTTGGTCCTTTATTCAGTTTTTTTTTTTTTTTTTCTGCTTTTATTTACGGTTATGATATCCACACAAAAACAGGGAAAAAAAATCTCAAAGCAAAAATTGATAGTAAATGCCATTCTCCTCCTCAGAAACAATACAAAATAAAAATAATGTGAATTGGTATCAGGATACATAATTGCTAAAATAAATACTAAAGAAAAAAAAAGAATTCAGGTTGATTATTTAAATGTTTGTCAATTTAAACCATCACAGAAAGTACTTATTTAAAGCACTGATTGAAATAATTCAATCCCGAAGGCAGGAGATTGCTCCTGCCCTCCAAAGTTAAAAATAATACCACCATTAACCTCAGCAACAATTTTCTAATTGCCAAAGATTACAAATCTTTTATGCAACATTCATCCACAGAGAATTCATTCTACTTTGCCTTCCACTACTGTAATAGTAGTTGTAAGGCAAGTCCTTTTTAAAAAAAGGGCAAACTTAGGTGATGTATTTGATATGAAAGCATAAAACATTTTGCAAAATGAAAAAGTCTGTCATACCTATCTCTTTGTTAATTAACGTAGCACCTCACATTACTATTTATGCACGAAACGTAAGCAAGAAGAGGGGCTGCTTGGAGCTCTTCTCCGACACGTCGACGCCAACTGGCACTACGCAACAGGCAGCTGGTCCTACATTTGTTCTCTGAGTGCCGAGCAATAAGGACTGTTGCTACGTGCCGGCAAACCAGTGACCATCAGTAGAAACAAAGAGGGCAAAGTTTAGTTTTCAGAGCACCCAGAGTTACAAAACCGTTAGTGCTCTTTCAAGAGCCATAAAGAAACACTGCCAAAACGCACCTCACGCTCTCTGTTTCCCTCAAACATGCACAGAGAGAGATAACACAGTATTCATCCCAAACCACAGAAACAAACCTCACACATCCATCTCTGAGTTTTGGATCTCAGGCACGTATAAACAGTGGTACGCTGAAACCGACAGCATGCAAGAACACACGCTACCCTCCCTTTTGTCTTCTACTCACATTCTTGTCTTCAAGTCCCAGGCTCCACTTCTCTTCCTCAGCCCTTTCCTGCACTGGAATCCCTGTGCCTTTTGTTATTCCAGTAAAAACACCCGATACTTTCAATTGCATGGCCAGAAAAGGTAGAACAGTTTTTTTTTTCCAAGCAGTTGCTAAAAGTTTACTTCTGTGAATTTGCGGAATTTACACATAGCGCAAGGCCACTCGCCTTCACGTCTCTCCAGTGGGAATCCCGGCAGCATCCTGCCCGCAGAGAAGTGGGCTCAGTGCTCACATTACCAGCTGCGATCAGGTGTGCTGAGCATCGTGATCCCAGTATCAGGTGATCATTACAACAGGCCTTTTGCAACAAAATCTTGTTTCATCTCAGTTATAATGAGCTATAACACAACCATCTACATGTGATCCTGTGTATGACTTTGGCCAGTTCGGCGTCTCCCAGTTAACACCACATCATGGAAATAAGGTTCAGTCTCCCGCCCAGAATTGCTGCTTGGGAACTACAGACTGTTTTTATCTGATCTGTAGTTATTTTCCTACTTCTCCCTGCATGATTTCCCTTTTCTTCCATACCAATAAAGAGGCCAAACAGAGGATGGTCAGGAGGAAATATCTAATGAACATACTAGCTGTTTTCAGTGGGATCATCCAAACTGTTGTCCAAAGTCCCTGCTTCTCAGCGGAAATAAACCCACTGTAACCACATCACCTACGTGTCAGATGAAAAAAAAAAAAAAAAAACAAAAA
>WHYT01015059.1:122049-153629 GCA_009806455.1 Tetrax tetrax | reverse complement strand
TTTACCCCTTAAGGGGATTTTGGAAAAAAAAAAAAAAAAAAAAAAGCCGTTTCAACACTTATGACAATGAGAAAATTTGCAAGGGATAACATTTTAGTGCTAAAAGTAAAGGCAAATAAATGTTCATTTCTCCAGGGGAGCTCTGAGGTTTGCCGACACGACGCGCTGTGGATAATTGCACTGCGGTTTAGCAGTTAGAACACGTCCTTTGATTGTCTGGCTGGAGATGTCAGCTGCTCACACAGCTGTGAATCAGACAAGGTCGGAGATGATGAGAGCCAGCAATGTTTCAGCATCATAATCAATTTGTATCAGCAGCAGCAGGATTGGTAGCCTGTGCTGCCACGCACCTCTCAGAAGTTCCTGATGGCATCCAAGTGCAAGAACGATGCTTCTTCCTCCCCCCTCACCGCTCATCACATGACAACTCGGACGCTGATCTCCCCGGAGCTGGAGTCCCTGTCCCAGCTCAGTGCCACACATAACCACTCAACAGACACTTTTCTGGAATGACTTTTCTACAAAAGTAGGAAGAAAGGTAGATTTTTTTTTTTCCCATTCAGATTATCCTATGGCCTGCAAATTACTCTCAACCTGAAAGTCTAGTCTTAACAGGTACTTTCTGTTCTTTTTATTTCTTGAATGTGATCAAGAGAGTTCACTTATACCGGATCAGGAGCAGCTTTGCCATCTAAATATCAGGCCTTACGGCACAAATAGCATGTAAATTGTAGTTTAAATAACTGCCTCTCACCAGTCTCCCCTACTTCCCCTGACTTGAGTATTTATTAGTATTCTGGCATCTTGAAACCTTTTTTTCTTGTAAACTGCAATGAAAGTTACATTTTTTTAAAGCTATGCTGCTTTCAAATGAAATCTCTACATTTGGCAGTAAGTTTTAAACTGCTTATAAAAACACTAGCTGAAGTGTTTAACACTGGCTAAACAACCAGAGTAAAACCACACAAACATTCCAAAAGAAAGAAATTATCCCACTTGTTGCAGCTACTGATTCTCCACAGAACTTACGATGGCCTGGAGACCAGGAGGTGACTGCATATACATCTTCGTCGGGATGGAAACTTCCTTTTGGACTTGCCTTATCTGTCATCTTTGTTGTCTTGTTACCTTCAGGCTGAAATGAAACTCCACAGGGCTAAGAAAAAGGGTCATGAAATCTTCATGGTCTTTAACATGGAGATCTCTTGGGCTGGCCATGAGCCAGAGAAACTGGTCTCTCCAGGCAGACTGATATCCAGTCACTGATGGTGAACGTTGATGATAACGGGACCTACCCGCTGCAAAGAGCCAAGGGCAGGCAGAGCACGGAGTGGGGAGGATGGCAGCAGGGTCCGAAGGGTGGCTGAGTTCACTTAAAGTTTAAGGTTTTAACAAGTACTACAGCGAAGAAGTGGAGCTAAAGGTGTATGACTTTCTGTGCATAATTATAGCAGCTGCTGCCCTTAAATTAGTTTTGGGAACTCTCCTTCCAAGGGCATAGATTCAAACCAAAGGGCACTCCAGAAGGACTCTATAAGCTTTTTGTTCCTTTTAACAGCTCTATCAGTATCTACGCTGTGCTTAAAGTGAAGAGCAAGTCCTGAACCTCGAGACCCAAAAAACATTAGTGCCAGCTACCTTTGGATTACCTTCTGGGTCACAAAACTTGGCCTGTCTTCCACGTGATCACTTCCAAAGAGACCGGCATGTTCAGAGGCTCCTGGGGATGGGGGAAGGGGCAGCGCTGGCTGTAGTTTCATTTCTGTGAAGGCAGTATCTATATGCTGAGGAATCACACTAGATGGGCCAGATGAAGAGGGACAGGGCTGAAATTCCTGAGAGGAAGAGAATATTTAGAGGTGCCAGATCCAGCGCAGGAAAACCCAGCAATGACTGCAGGGCTTTCCTATGGGGCCAAGTCTGCCGTAGAAAATTGCAGCCACCAGCAAAACCTAGACAGCAGCAAAACAAAGCATCCATGTGCCAGGAGATTGTGTAAAAAGTGAAACTGCCAGAAGCCAACGCTCAGCTTTAAGGAACAATTTACACCATAAATATTTGGATCTCTAACAGGGAGGAAAGAGAAATACCACTCTGGTCCAAAAGAGCTACTGAAAGCGTGACACTCAAGACAGAGCTAGAGCAATCTGCTGTTTTAATTAACCCCACATGACAGAAGAATCCAAATGTTCTTTCTCCCACACAAAAACATCCAAGTTCCTAACCTGCAGAATGGAACCAATCAAAATCCTACTGCCCCCAAACTGTATTTAAATTTGTTTATTACTGTCCAAGCTGGACACTTAGCTTAAGCAGGACTAGCTAACAAGTCTTCACCATTGCCTGTGTTGTGTCATAAGTAGTATCAGTAGCACAAATCAGCACATATTTAAGCAATTTAAGATGTTGCTCCTTTCTGAGCCTTGATCTGTCTTTAGAGATTGCTCACGTATCTAAGGACACGACCCCAGCAGTGCTACCGCAGGGTATCAGGTTTAAAAGCGTCAGGCACTCTAACAACCGCGGTCTGAACATTCCCGCTCGGTAGCTGTGAAATATCCTCCCCATCGGCGGCGATGGATGAGCTGCTGAGCATCAACCACGCAGCAGGAGCACGCACACAAACACTTCCTACGGAGCGCTCCGAGTTACACAAGTTCACGGAGAAACTTAAATAGCTTTTGTGATCTGAAAGCATCTAAGAATCAAAACTGATTTCATTAAGCCGGTGGCAATCGGTTGGCTGCCTGTGTGCCCAAATGCCGAAGCACTGATCCAAGCTAAGCTGGCAGGGTACATCTAAAATTAATTGACTTTATGATTTTTATAAAAATTGAAAGAGACTCAATTCTACACCCAATGATACAGCTGTGAACGGCAGCGATAAGAGTTCCTACTTCCAATTACATATTTTTTACACTATTTTAATCAATTTTAAGTCAGTTTTGTACAGCAAATGAGCATACAGTGTAGATCTAAAAATCAAAGAAGCGTGGCTTTGCAGGATGAAAATCATAACCCTGTAATGTGATATCCAAGAATCAAAACTTGGATAAATTAAACGACAGAAATGTTCCTATGTATCACTGTGGCTTATATTTTAGGCCACTCATGTGGAATTTATAAGCAGATTTGAGACTTGCATATCAACATGACCTCACCTATGTAAATATTTATTCAAACATTTAGAGGATTCTAGATTAGAAACTGAATAAAATTACTATAAAAGGAAAAACATCCCAGTGGTTTCTTTTTAAAACTGCAAAGCCTCAAAGGCTTCACCTTACAACTAGGCCATAACAGCCATAAAAAACTCAAAGCTGTTTGAGTTATTCTTACATTCTATAAAATCTCAAGCCACTAATCCTTAATGGCCTTTACTCAAAAGCATGACAGATAAATTTTCATCACTAAGTTTGCTCAAGGAGTTCAGTATCAGAGGAACAGGTTTTGAATTAGAATTAGCAGATCCAGATAAATTTAGAAAGAACCCTAAATGGTTAGCTTTCTCTTCTTTCAACATGGCATAAACACCTTCTGCTGTTAGGATCAGAAACTAAAGAAAAAAATCCAGAAATCACCAAAATAAAAATATTTGCTCATTAGTTCATTATCTTCCAACTGTCAACTATCTTCTCCAATTAAACAGAGTAAACTTCCCCCGTCAGCGCCTGAAGAGATGCAGCACAGCCTACGCCCAGGTGAGTTCAGGTCATCAGTTTGTGGAGGGGTTAAAAATCCCATGACCTGGTATGAACACAAGTGTGCAGACACTACAGCCTAATCTGACAGGATGATTTACAGCTCCTCTGTCATTTCCTCACCTTTGGTAAATCTACAGTAGTTTATCTGCTCGCCTTCCCCGAGGGCTCAGTAATTTCATTTCCGTTAACAGAGGAGAACACGCACACGAGCTGTCAGCACGGTAAGCGGCACTGCAGAAGTTCCCTTCCCAACCAAACCCTGTGGCAACTTCTCTGCTGCAGCGGGCCCGGAGACGACAGCGAGTTCACCCCAGGGAATTGGGGAGAAATGAATGCTTTCAAGCACCTGTATTTTTAAATGCACTGCAGGCTCATTTAAACCCAGCCGCCACAGTGCCCTCTTCTCCAGGCCTTACCTCAGCATTCGCGTTTCCATAGTCTCAGACAACGCTAGGAAGGACTCTCCCCATTCTCTTCTGACCTTTCCCTCCTTTTTTTGTCTTTGTGAGTTAATCAGTAACCAGAGACTTCTGCCAACAGTTCGTGCTGCTGATTTCAAGGCCCTGTGGCACACAAAGCATTACGTGGTTCTGTATGTGGTTACAAACAGTAGCCAATTCCCTCCTTTCACACTTAAGCTCCTCAATCTTTCCCTACACTATGAATAAAACCAAAAAGGTGCATATTTCACATACTGCAACGCTGTGCCAGCAGCCCTAAAAACCAATTGTATCGTGCAAAACGCTCTTAGTCACATCTACAGATCATAAGGAACAAGCCTTGCCATGTTCCTGTTTAAGAAGTAAAAAGAGCAAGACATTTTTTTTATGAGACAGTTACTGAGCTTTAATTTCTCACCATCATTCCCCACATCAGTTTACGGCTGCAAACAAGCACGGGCAGCATACAAGGTACT
Organism: Tetrax tetrax; assembly: GCA_009806455.1. Classification (NCBI taxonomy): domain Eukaryota; kingdom Metazoa; phylum Chordata; class Aves; order Otidiformes; family Otididae; genus Tetrax; species Tetrax tetrax. Next base: position 149,009 of record WHYT01015059.1, on the reverse strand, counting down.
ATCTACTACTATAATTATTTTAAGAGTCTTCATCTCATCGGGTTAGGAAACACAATGATATGCACTGTGGCCATAACCATAAAACTGCAGATGGCAGCTGAGCCACTTTGTTCCTTTCTAATACTGAGATCTCATTAAACTGATTGCTTAAACCTTAAATATTGGAGAAAAGAGCCCTTTAGTAAAAGCTAGTCAGAACAGTTAAATCATTCTGATCAAGCACTCATCCTTTCCTTTTCTCAGCTTTCGAGCTCATTGTTTGTTATTTTATCATTTATGAAGTTTGACACTTCTCAATCTTCCAGTCTAGACAGCCCCTAGACTTCTAAATAAAGGAAAAAGGGAAGGGAGTGAAGGAAAAAAAGCACTCAAGCCATCTTTAAGCCTTATAAAAAAGCTAACAAGAGGACAAACAAACACTTTCTTCTCTTCTTTTTTGATTCTAAGTTAGATACCGTGAAAACTCCTTCAGCCAAAGTCACTCAGTGAGACAACAGGCAACAACTTTTCTTCATTATTTCCCAGTCCACTTCTCTGCCCTCTCCCTGTTCTGCATTATTGTTATTATTCCATCTTCAAGAAACAAACTAACTTCTTACAAAACGAAGACTGCACTACACACCATGTATCGAGTTTTATCTCTGAAACATTATTGCCTTTAACAAATAACTGCAGCAGCACACTAGATTCTTAGTTGTAACACAGAGCATTAATAATTATTTTTTTTTCTTACTGCTTTCTCATCAAGCCAGCCACAAAATTTAAGTAAATGGCTGCCAACTGATTCAGGCTAAAATTGTATGATGGAAGAGGAAATGACATAACAGAAAAGTAGAATTTATGCAAAATGTTGGCAAGATTTAAGCAAAACCCAGAAATCTTCATAAATTAGCAGTACACAGTAATTCATAGTACTTGAATCACACTTCTCTATCCCCCCACTTCAACATGATATGGCAGGAAGTAATTAATGGAGACACACTGCCTCATACATAGCTGGAAAGAATTAATCTAGCATCTCGTTTGCGGCATTGTCTGTTTGGAAAAGCAGTTTTTCCCCATATAGAACAGTTTGTTTCACATGTAACTCCAGAGATTAGCAGTTCTTTGTTCTTTAAATACATAAGGAAATATAATGGGAGCCCATAGGGAAAACTTAATCTTCACAAAGGCTTTGCTACATATGTAGGTGTTGCACAGAGCCATTTATCTTTAAAAAAAAAAAAAAGAAAAAAGAAAATAAAGAAAAAAAAGGCATCCAGAAAACAAATTCAAATAGACATCTGAAAATTAGTATTATGTACCACGGATTAAATAAGAGCACTATTTTTGGCTCTTTCGTTTCCCTCCTCTCTTTTATACTCAAAACTACAAAACCTGCTAAGATTAAAATCTGTTTTTCTTACCAGCACACAGTTCATGCTCTTTTGATCAGTTTTACACCACATATAAAGCTAGAAACTAATTATGTCCTCAATGATTAGGCACTTGTTTTTGCAGGAGTAAGGCCACTATGAACATCTGGGGATTTCATTAGAAAGATAAATAAGAGATACCAGATACATACATTTAAAAATATTAACTTTAGTAAGGTTTGAAGAGAGATCTGCAAAACCTTTCAAAATGACAGGCCTCTTACATAAAAGCCTCATACTTTGTCACTGAATCAATCAGAGCAAGTTCTGAGGAATCAGAATACAGAAGGCAAACGAGCTTTCCACAGATCCAGTATTATCATTAATATATCCTGTGGATGCAATTCCAAGATCCACAACAAAACAAAGAAACAAGCAAAAAACACATATAGGGCACAGTCTTGTCATTTAGCTGTTCTCCGTGTTAGTTTTGGATTATTTAATGTACTGAGTTTGCAGTCAAGTGTAGGACAAGATACATACATGATGCAAAATTAAAGAAAGAAAGAAGATCCCCCTTTCACAACTTGTATCTGTGACAGCCTCAGAATACTGTTTAAAAACAGGACACAAATATTCCTGCAAACTTGTTTGGGCTGAGCAATTCAGCCAAGGAAAACCGTCAGTTTAAACAAAGGGGAAGAGGGCAGAAGACCCAGCACAAGCACCTTCCGTCCGACGCCTCAGGAAACAAAAGAGCCAGAAGTACCAAACACACTGATCGTCTCCTTCAGGAGAAGGCGCGTACCAGTTTGCGACACACCTACATTTCCACCTGCGTTCCTCGAAGGCTGAGGAACAGTGAACTGGCCCAAGTACGCCAGTAAGAATTGGCACAACTGTGCCCCAATTGAAGTCAGACATAAAAAGGAAAACAGGGCTCAGTCACGACCAGAACTTTTCACGAAGCTGACAATTTTCAAAATACAAAGCATCCGCGTTATTTTGAAGGGGGCAAAACACTAGACACCGAGAGACAGCAGAGGGACAGACCACCGACCCCCTTTATACTGCGCAGGCAGCACAGCAGCTTTTTGACAATACGCCAAAGGCCTGGATTATTCACGCAGCACTTTCAGGTTGAGAGGGCCAGCAGCTGCCATCCTTGTGCTCCATTAGTGTCTGGTCACTGCCAAGGCTTTTCTAGGGAAGACTTTGACCACTTGACCTGTGCAAGCAGCTGCAGGAACACCCAAGCTCTCTTGGTGCCTTACCCCTCCTCAGCAGGAGCACCTACGTGAAAAACTTCAACATTTCTCTCCTGCTTCAGTTATCCCAGCAAAACCCGTGAGGTTATCTCATACCCAGCACAATGGAGCTAATTTGTCACACAAGGACAAATTCTTTGTCCTTTTCCACAGTTATGAAACATGTGCCTTCTGCTATACCAAAAGCTACGTGGCAGCACCGCAATCCCAAATTAAGAGGAAGCTATAGTTTCAACATTCATCTGTAGTAAATGTACATCAAGCTGTAACAGTAATTACACAGTATAACCTAACGGAAATCACCTCACCTAAAAAAAGTTAAGAGGTTAAGCACCAGAAAGTTTCAAAGTGACACTTTTCCTGGCTTTCTGCTAGGCAGGGGACAAGTACTTCCAGCTGTAATGACTTAAAAGCTACATGCAGTTCACAAACATGATACTCATTTCTCAGGGACTCGCTGGTCCTTACTTGAGAGCGAATTCCTGCGAAGATACCTTTCAGGCACATCAGCTTTAGGGCTGCACACACGCCTGCCGTTAGGAGGGCTCCTCTCTAACCACTGCTGATGAGCACAGCTCCTGACAGGAGGGGGAGACCAGCCCGGTGCCAAAAATCAGATCACACCACACTTCGCTGTAACAAAAGATGACTCCAGGGAGTTTGTGCTCATCATCGTTATTCAACGCACGCAAGAGCCACCTCCAATGGCTTTTACTTCAATTAAACCTTTACTACTGTAAAGGGCAGAGGGGGTATAAACACATTTATACTGCGCCGATCGTGGAAAGGGTAAGGAGAGATAAAGGGAGTGCAGTATCTCTCAATCCCTGTTTAGAGACTCCCTCCCCCTCTCCAAGAAGCAATGACCCCCCACCAATGCCCCACCAATGTCTCACAATAACCCCACAAACCTGGCAGGCAAAAGCATACCCATTCCTTGCCCTGTAACCATCCTCCCCCACCTTTTTTTTTTTTCCCCCAGCTGAGCACTTGCCTCTCCTCCGTGCCCATCAAATATCCCGAAGATGGAGGGGTGAGTCTTGTTCACCAGGTCAGTGATTACTTCGAACCTGTCCTCCATGTGATCCCTCCGGCCTTGGATGGAGTAGACAGCCACGTTGTGGCTCTTGAACTCCCAGGTCTTGGAGAACTCTGCGTCCAGCACGTCTAGCCCCCCGAGCCTGTCATTCTGCATGATCTCGGCCACCTTGCCCTTCACCATCTTCACCGCATCCCTGCTGGACTTAACAATGGTTTTCACCTCATCCGTGTGGAAAAAATAACTCCACAGGGCCAGGCTGATGCACAGCAAGAACAGGGTCTCCGGTCTAAGCAAGAAGTAACGCATGATCCGACCCAGCAGAGACAGCAAAGTCATTGTATCCTCTATCATTTATTATCGAGACCGTGTATCCCCACACCATGCAACGCGCACCCCGGCGGCTGGGATGGCTCCGAGCCCAGGCAGCCAGTCAGTGCATGCTCCGCCGGGGCGCAGCCGGGGGGCGGGCAGCGCCGAGCCCCGCCGCTCCCTGCTCCCGGGCGGCGGCCTCGGGGGTGCGGAGGGGCCCGCTCCGCGCACCGCCGCTCCCGGCCGGCGGCCAACCGGAGCGGCCCGGCTCCGCGGCGCCCCGTCCCTCCCGCGGGGGGAGCCGCGCCGCCGGTAGCGGCGAGGAGCGGGCCGGGCCCGGCTGGACGAGAAAGGCGCGGCCGGTACCGCACCCCTCGCGGCCGCGGTCCCTCCGAGCGGGGCTCCCCTAGGCCGCCGCTCCGCCTGCGGGAGGCCGCCGCGCTCCGCCGCTCTCGCAGGTCGTCCGGCCGCAGCTCGAAGGTGCCTGGCAGGGCCGCCCGCGGGTACCTGGCTCCCGTGTCCCCCCACGCCTTGCGCCGTCCCTCCCCCGGGGCGGAGCGCCGCCGCCACCGCCTCGCCCGGCCCCCGCCGCCCGACTACAAACCCCGGCGGCCCCGGCTGGGAACGGGCGCGAAGGCTTCTGGGAGTCGTAGTCCGGCGGGGGCCTGGGGGGGCGCGCTGCGGTGCGGGGCTGCGGTGTCAGCTGGTGCGGGAACAGCAGCGCAGCTACAGACGGTCCGGCCTCTCCTCGGGGAGCACCGTGGCCGCTCGACTGCAGCTGGCCATGCCTCAGACCCTACCAGCCCACCCTGCTTCTCCTAAAATCCCTGCACAACCAAGAAACAAAGCAGTGCGGTGACTTTTCCGGAGGACAATCTTACCGGTCCACAGTTACACTCACGGCTCGCAGGTGAAGGGGAACCAAAGTAGGAATTTCTCAATTATTAAACTGACAGTAGAGTTTGCCTAGACAGCATTTTAACGAGGGAACAAAAAAAAAACCCCAATACTCAAACCATGTATTCGCTTTCTCCGACCCAGATCCGTAAGTCGCCGTTTTTCTGCTGACTGATCGGCAGTGAAAATGACAAGCTGTGGCTGTGTGAGCAGAAGTTTGCTGGAATATAAACAATTCAGCGTAGTGCCTGCGCTGCAAATGAGCCGGAGTGATTTTCAGCCAGCTGGCAGACTGGGGGGCTGAAAACTGACAAAATTCTGTCAGCCAACCTCAGGGAGTACGACAGCTCTTGTAATAGTCGAGCACGTAAGAGTGGTGTTGAAAGTGAATTAGCAAACCACAAAACCACTCTGAAATTTTGAGTGAAAAATATAATAAGTTGCCTTTCAGCCACGCCTGAGTGCTCAGGTACGCGCCTTCCAAGTCTTCCAGCAGCTCCCACTTCCTTAGGACTTTTGGTAACACATAAAGGCACATAAACTATTGTTTTAGTAATTTTTTCAAAAAACAGCTTAAGTAAATTACATAAACCCAAACCTAGTTAACGCAAAGTTCATAATTTAAGCCTTTTTGTGTCTGATCTTACATCCAACTCTGAGAAGCAGGGAAGGTAATGACAGATGTTGTACGTAACGATGATACTGCTGTAAATCCTAGAGGTCCGTAACACTCTGTTAGTACCCCAAAGGACTATCCAAGCTTGTACATTTCGGGCCTGAAGAAACTCTTACCTTTGTTGTCCCATCTCTCGCTATCCGCCGGAGTTGCGCCGCGGGCTCTTGACCTGAAAGGCCAAAACAAGTGCCCCTGAGTTTGTTAGCACAGCCACAACACAGACTTCAGGGCATCTACAGCTGATGCCGACCAAACAGCTAACTTAACGAGTGCTTCCAGGAAACGTGAGACTGATTGTGACAAACAGAGCCTGAAATAAGTTGCACCAATGAAATCATATTTTTGCTACTACAAACTCTGTAGCTACATCTAGCCTGAAGCTTTTTGGTCAGGCTCAGCGAACACAGCTTTTCTAGAAAACTTCTCAGTCTAAACAAAGCCTCGGTTTTGCTCTATCTAAACCGTGTCTTAGCGTGCCTGGGACGCTTGCATTACAGCGCGGATTCCTCAGCGGAGTCAATTTGTCTTTGTCTGTGTGTCCTCAGCCAATTTCTTCTCCTCGGCTTTTTGCTGTGTCTGCCGCAGCAGCTCCCCTCTGAGTCGGTCACTGCACTGGCTGGATGCCTTGTGCGGCTGCTAACCAAAACTGGCTCTATAATGTGTTTGTTTTTAATGCTAACTAACTGTATTATGGCTTCTTTTAATTCTCTGTAATTTTGTGTTTAATGAAAGATAAAACACATGTAAAAATGTGGAGAATACTGCTCGCTACCACCAACTAATTCATTATTTATTTAATCATCATTTCAATGAAATATAAATGTGTATGTATCGCCAGGGAACAGCGACTTGCATTAAAGTTGTGTTTCACTGGTGGCTATCTGAATTCAGACTACAGGACTGCGAGGTGAAACAAAGTGGTTTCAAGCCAGAGAGCGCACAAATCGCTCTTCCAGCCACCAGCGTGCATCTCCTCATTGTTATTTCACTTGCTGGTATCCATACGCTGTCCAAGGACTTTGTCCAAAGCAGCAGAGGATCCTCTCTGTGCTGAATGCCCCCAGGAGCAGAAGATGCTCCACACTACTTTGGAGCAGTCCATTAGCAACATGATGATCGTTGCCTATCCTGCATTGCATTATGCGTATTTCATACTGCAAGAGAGTTTGAGATGGTTCCAAAAGCATCTCAGCTGTGAAAATATGATTTGAAACGCTCTGCAGCCACCGAGTGTCTAAAGCTTTCCTTTCTGAACAGGAGGCGGATGAAAGAACAGGGCACGGGCGAGGTCTTGTTCTGCTAAACAGATGCAATGGGATAGCAATTGTCATTGCGATTAGTCATCTCAAAGTAATCCACGTAAATGCTCAGCCCTACAAATGGAACTGTCCACTAATTAAACCCAGGTATTAAGTACAAGTTCTATGCAAATGCAACAAGTGCAAAATTCAAAGCGACATTGAGACAGCCCAGTGGTCAGAGCCACAGTGACCCAACAAACCCACTTACAGGTTTCATTCCGCACTCCATGGCTGAATCCTACACTGCTTACTCTAACAAATCTCCCCAGTGAAGAAGCAGAGCTTCAAAATCCAAACACATTATTTTAAACACTGGAAATCAATAATAAAAATTCAATAAGTATTTGAGATATCAGCTGTTATTGAAAGATTTCATTTTGGTTTTGCTGGAGGAGGAGAGCTCTGACTTTTGTTCATTTGTGAAAGGAATGAAAGGCGATCACTGAGTCAGCTTCACTAATAAACTTAGTAATTACACACTATGTAATGACTTGAACATGTGGAAAAACATTTCTTGCTCAACAGCTCCTCCTACTGCTTACACATGGCATGAAGCTGTCGAAGCACGATTTGCTTTCGTGCGTTGGCTACAGAAGCAAAGAATCTGCTCATACAAACATGTATTCGCTGTCTATGTCGTGTTATAATACACAGAAATTGGGTGTGTGTCGTCTGATGCGGAGTAAAACGGGGAATTGTTTTGGATCCAAGAGAAAAAAGCAACATACAACTTTCATTCATAGGCAATTTTCATGGGACCTGGAATTAAAATCCAGAATAAGATACTGGCAAAAGCACTCACTTTTTGCTAGCCTGCACGATACCTAAACTGTTAGCATTATAATTTCTTGCTTAGAATACAAACCCAATGTTTTTGACTGTAAGAAGCCTCATTTTGTAAAGATACTTACAAGGACAATTTAAATAATAATAACAACAATTAAAAACAATTTCATTTACTCTAATTGCAAACTGAATTTACTATTATTTCACCCTGGGGATGAAGACTGAAGATACGATACAGAATGGGTCATCAGCTTTACTGGGCAATTTTACTCAGATGAAGCATTTAGTTTGATGGAAATTTCCTCGTAAAAATCCTACCAACATCTGTAAAATTTCTATTTCATAGTATTCTCTGGGATGCTAAAATGTCGAGTATGCTTCTGTTATTATTTACTGTAGCCTGCTGCCTATTTGAAAAGTCTTCTCAGGATTTTCAGATTCAAACAGTGTCATTAGCATAAATCAGAAGTGCACAGTAACGTAGCTTACAGCAGGTTAGTCTTTTCACTGCAGCTGAGAACACTGAAATTCATATTAAAATATTCCCAGAAGCCTACAGAGCCATCTCCCTTTTTTTTCCTCTTAATATATAAAATCATAATACAAAAAAATAGTACCAATGATAACTATAAAACTGTCTTTGTGCATGTCAGGAATAAAATTGCAATGCAGAAAAATCTCTCATGCTTTGCTTTTCGGATGTTTTAAAAAAACAAATTCTAGAACATTCAGGATGTTCTTTGGCCATGACAGACACAGCTCTCCAGAGGAATAACGGTATAGCAATATCATAACCTGCTTTCTACAACAGTTTTGATAACAGGCAAATAAAGTTTTTTAGTTTTTCTGCCAATTATTTTTATCCTTCATTTCAATCTCAGTTGATACAAACAACACTTTCTAATATTGTTTCCAGAATTTTATGTGTCAGCAAATGCAAAGCATTGCAGGTAAATTCTCCGTTCCCCCTGGTAAACCCATGAGAAATGTTATTATAGGAACTTTGCTCATCTTGCCTCTCTGTTGAAGAGGAACATTTGCAGATGTGGAATGAAAATAGCAATTTTCCACACAAGTTGCTGTTTTCTATTTTCCATGATTCTCAATTCCCATTTGTCTCTACAGTACATACTTGTGTGTAAAGTCTGATTTTTGTTTATTTCCTGGCAACATAAAGTGACCTTAGTGTCAGTGGGAATGAGAGTCACAGGATGCAGGCAGGTTTCTGGAAAACAGAGTCATGTTTTAGCAACATCTCTTTATTTAAACTTAAGATTCCGCTCTGGAATAGCGTAGGGCATCGCTGCGCAGCTGAAGTGCGTCCTGGACGTATCGGGAAGGTTAGGGTATGTAGTTTCTGATTGTAAGGATATAATTTGGTGTGAGTTACACCTGAAGCTAACATTATTTCAAGAAAGCAAAAATCAATGTAACTCCCCAAGTAAATTAAGGGGTATTGTTTATTAGTGTTTACATGTTCTTATTTGCTTTTAATACCAGAGCCAAACTATCCTGTGATACGCACAAGCAAGAAAAGATGCCAACACTCATTTTATGGAAAAATTTAACCAGGGATGTATTTCAGAAGAAAACAGAACCTTGAATTAATACAATTCTAGAATTGCAAGAAAAATTTGGCTTTTTAGGGAAACAGGCAAACATTTTTCTAACAGTGAGCTCACACGCTGATGTAAAGACAATCTGCCACTGGTTTAAGGAAGTGGGATGGAAAGAAGACAATAAGAATACGACGTGATTCTGGTCTCAGTAGTTGCACAGTTACCATGTGCTCTAAATATATAAAAGGTTCATAAAGAAACTATAATACTGACAGTGACAACGAAATGCAAATGAAAACTGAAGCTCTGTTCCCATGGAGGTCAGTGGGAGTCTTTGCTTTGGACCTTGGTGGGAGCACGATCCCAAAATTTTGATTCCGAGTCCACCTCTTGAGGGCATGACATACTCTTGGAAATTCTCACTGATTTATTCGGAGGTTTCCACGGTTAGGCCCTCTGTATCATAATTATTCAAAACACATTTTTCCCTGTCAGTTTCCAGAGATGAACTCGCGGAGAACTGGAGCATGACTGAAATATCGCCACAAAAGCCCGGCAGATAAAGCGGAAGATGATCCTGACTGCCAAAGCTGCTATCTGAAGCCTTCTTTCATTTAAATAGCAGCATAACTTTGCATCAGTAGTGAGTGAGGATATATTTGGAAATGTTTGTAAAGCATTTGCTGGTGAATTAAAGCATCACAAACTTGGCACTTCTCTGAAGAACTCCAGCATATGCAAGGAAAATATAAATAGAAGCTAAGGAATTTAGAATAACTTTGAATTAGCTATAAACTGGCAGCATTCTTACTAAATCTTTCTCAGATTTGAACACAAATTGATAAAAATCAACGACAAAGCAATCTTAATTTTCTTCTTCATTAATTTTTACTTGGTTTAGCAGATGTTTTGTGTCTTTGTTGTCGACTATTTAATTTGCATTAAGCAAGAAGCTACAAATTTGATTTATACATTTTAATTCCTTGCATTTTTACTGCTTTCAGATCCATTTGTATGCAAAACATTATGGGCTGCACTCTGGACTAGATCCTTAGGTCAGCCAACCTAGCCTTGTACCAGAACTGAGATGAGAGGGGAACTAAGGTTACAGGGGCCTTTTTTTGTGACTTACTTCAACACTAAAATTAACTGTGGACACAGCTGACTGCACAATTTAAAACAGATCCCAATGCCAGTCCCATTTCCATGACTCTTGCAGAGGTTGGTTACAGCCACAGTGAATTTCAAAGGCGCAGCAGTGATCCAACCCTGACACCTTCCCTCGACCATACTCTTAATGCACCCTAAAAAATAAAGCCTTCTAAAAGGCACAGTAGAGATAGCTTGGCTCTGGCTACTTAAGATTTCCCTGAGCAAGCCAGGTAAATTGGTTTTCTGACTGCTTTACGGTCCTTGAAAGGCATGAAGCAGGCAGCCTGTGTTCCCTTTGTCTCTGGGAATACGTGATTGATTCTCACACAGTGCTTCATTTTCATATGCAGCCTTGGGGACAGGCTCCTTTTACTCAGTTCAAAAGCCTCACTTATTTTCCCAGATTTTGGTGATGGAGATAGAGAAATATTCAAACAAGGACGGTGGAAGAATTTTTTTTTTATTGTAGTATGGAGAATTTATTAAGACTTTCCCCATTTTTAAAATTACAGTGTTTGTACTCATGCCCAGTGCTTGAAATTTGTTTGAAATGGGTCTGTCAATAAATAAAGATGAAGAATTCGTACCTCTAGGGCTGAAATGGGATATCTAATTTATAAGCAGCAAGAAAGGGAAGAGACTCAGACTTTCTCCAGAAAGAGCCAGCACAGAAACCTGAAGGAGCATTGCTGATGTCCACTGGATACAGCCATAATCTTCCTCCAAGAGAAATATAAAAGCAAAGAAAGAAATACAAAAGTAATTGTAAAAAATCAGAAGTTAACTCTTAGGGACACTCACAGAAGACTTTAAAAACATTCAGTGTTAGGTAACAGGGATAAGCTGCTTAGAGATATTTAGATGTCTGCGCTCCACTGATCATACAGGAAGGTCTGAATTCATAACAACTGGATGCAGTACGGAAAGTGGTAATTGCCAACACAACTCCTACTCAAGGGTGTTCAAGTGATATCTGTTCTCCTTGTGTGTCTGCAGTGGCAAACACATTCCTTTTTGCTTGTTCTCTGTCATCTCATGGGCAATATGTCTAGTGAGATCCAAACAGTGTGGGTTGTACTAAAATAGCTGCATGGGCTGGTACCTTCAGCTGTCAGAACCGTCTCTCCTTCCTTCCCACTTTGTGAAACACACACACCGCAGCACCATCTGCTCCACCGTGATGCAGCTTTGCCGCATAGTTGCTGTATTTTAATGGGGAAAATCATCCAACTACAAGAGAATTTTATGACTTTGTTTTAATTTTCTTTTATATCTACTTTTTTTTTCCCCGCCTCCACTTCTCACATCAGTCCTAGGTCTCCTGAGGCACCAGACTGTGAAGCTGACACCAGATGGGGGAATGAGTTTCAAACAGCTGCGGGCTTCCCTACTGCTGCTCCCAGCTAGCAAGAATTAATTTTTGCACGTGCATACGGAAAAAGCTGGTGATAGTAAATTCAGTTTTCTCCCCTGCAAGCTCCACTGCCTACAGCATTCTCACAGCTCACAAAATTTGCCACAATCACAGTATCTGTTTAGAGAGGACAGAATGACTGGCAGCTGCCTTCTGCTGATGAAAAAGAAGCAGACAAAGGATGACAGAGCGCAAAGAAGGAATGGAATGTATTTACATGGATCCCTCTGCAGGAGGCTGTTTATCAGATGTTATGAACTGATTTATTTATAGCTAATGACTTCTCCAAAAACATTGTTCTCTGCTGACCTTTACACTTAAATTGAAAGTTAGGAGACCTACTCTGCCAAGTAAATGATATAATTTTAAACTAAAATACAGGGGGGGGGAAGCTTCTTGCTGTATTGTGAATCCATGGTCAAATACTGTATCTCCTGCTTTTTTACCTTAATATCATTGCTGATCAGTATGGATAGCTAGTATTCTTCAGAATAACCCGTAAACCTGCTACGTGGAAAGAAAATAACCGCAACTTGATTTAAGATGGGAGCTGAGGACACTTAGCCAGTAATCTGATCAGTTGCTTATACTGTCAGCTCCTTATACAGGGGTTCTGTCTCTCAGTGGCCTGCACAATGCCCAATCCATTAGTAATGCTTCACAAATAAGGAACAGGGATTTGCACTTTTCCAGGATGACATAATAAGTCATCGCTTCCTACAAAAATATAGAAAGCAATCACCAGGCTATTTCAGCCTGCCAGATCCTGCCTCTTCTCACTGTCAAACCCACTCACGTGAACGTGTTGGAGCTCAGCTCACAGAGCTGAGATGTCTGCACCCAGGCAGGATGGTGCCCTTTCTTTGATCACCATCTCTGCTCTCCCAAGCAGCTTCCAACAGCAAAGCGTAACGAGGTTCAGCGGGACGGAAAATGCCGGCACGCTCTCCCAAAGAGACAGCTCCTTCCCCTCCCGCTGCCGTCAAACCCTGTGCTGTGGGACTGAGGACGCGCAGTTTAACAGTTGACTCAAAGGATGCTGATGAATCTTGTGTGTTGTTGCCCACAGGAGTTACGAAGGAGACCTTTGCAGTAAATGGGAAGTGAGGCTGTTTGCTGGAGGGATGATACAGTATTTCGCATGCTCGCTGTGTCCCGAGTTCTTGCTGGAGCAGGGAAGGGAAGGGTTTTGTCCCTTCCTTGATGCACAGTCTGTATTCCTCCTGCAGCTCCTGCAGCTGGGCATCTCTGGCTTCCTCTCGTGCCCCTGCACTCCTGGTTCCACCCACTCCCTGGGCAGCTGCTGCGGTGGCTCCGGGAGGCCAGGGCCACTGCAGCTTGACTTGACCTGCTACAGAAAAAAAGGCATTGACCGCACTCTGCTCTGTCACCAGGAGTGACAGCACAAAGAAAAAGCACCCCTTCCTCTGTGGGCTCTCATGACATTTCTACTTCAAGCGTAAGAAATGTACCTCAGAATAGGCAGATCAACTGAGCAGAAACGTCTTAATGTTAGAATTAATCCTCTGCTGTAGAAGTAAAGCCTGACAACTGTGTGCCCATAAAACAGTTTCTCCTTTCTGCTCATTGCTGTAATGGAAAAAGTAAAGTCTTGAAGAAATAATTTAACAGCTTGGCTAAACATTAACTAGCAGCACTTTCTGTGTAACAAATACATGATGCTATGGATCTGGTAATGGAACAGGAGATGGCTGATGCACTTATATGAGAGGATCTGGGCTACCAGCCAAAATATGAGTTTTACTAGTTATGTTCCCAACTAGGAACTACAAGAATTAATTCCTGAATTGATGCGTGTGAGGATAGAAAAGCAAAATATAGCTTTATTTGCCGAATCTGTGGGCTGTGTTCATATTAATCTAGCTTTCTTCTATTGCTTTTATTTATCTGGCCTTTCTAGATCTGAAAATTCATAAAAGTATTGAATTATAAAACTCTTTTGAAGTGAAGTAAGCTATATTTACAACTGAATTCCTGCATAATAATGAAGCCCCCATCTATCAGTGCCTTTTAGCTGGCCATTTAAAGAGTTCCCATTCAGCAAGGATTGGTTCCAATCAGTACGCATGAAACAGTAGAACCACAGTGAAAAGATTAAATTCCCATATATTTTATTCCTGTAATGATTGTGGTATGAGACACATGCAAATCTTTGAGATATTTTTCTCTTCATAAATTTTCTACCCAGAACTACCAGTAACAAGCACTCTCAAGAAAATCTGCGCTGCTGAGGTGTAAGGAGCAGTCTGAGAAATGCCAGATGCAAAGTTGATGCAGTGGCAGTAAATGCTGGGCTTGTGTAAAACGCTGTTTGGAAACACCACACAAAGCTCCCTGTCTTAGTAAATAAAACCAGAGCATTCCCTTGCAGTGAGGTTTAATTCAAAAGTTAAGAGGATGCACAAAAGTTCAAGTACTTGTCTGGTGGATTTAATGGCACGTAATAAAGGCCTCTAACCCCAATAAAATGGGCTCTTAAAGGTCTGAGAAGTCTCACGCTGACAAACATCAAGACGGGAGTGGCAATACAAGAAAGCAAGTCAGACAGAGCCTCTCTGAAGAGTGAGAAACCCCAATTTTAAAGGAAGATACATACTTTAAACTTTGGCTAAGTTATGTTGGGGCAAAGTAATATGTATTTGAAACTGCAGTTGCCATTTTTTAAACCTGCTCTATCACTTCTTTAAGGTTAATGACTTCACTTGGTCTTTATTCCTCTATGATACCAACAGACATTTAATGAAGTCCTGTGTCTTAAAATCAGTTTCTCCAAACAGCTGACTTCTGCTAAAAAATCTAAAATTAAAGGCTTTTTAACCATGACGCTGCTCTGGAAAGGTAGTTCAGCACAGAAATAGTCTCACTGACCTTCAGCCTATGCTCTGCTGTATATGTCTTTCCTGAATTTATCTTAGGAACGTTATGTAGTATCAAAATCAATGAGACTAGTTACAAGGCTAATTATGTAACTATTTGTGTTTCAAAGCTAAGGACCTCACAGTTATCTGCCATAACACGGTGCAGAAATAACAAAATGGAAAAACCACACAGGGAGAATAAGCACAACATGCTGTACTGCTAAGGCAAACTGGTGAAAGACCTGAAGAAGGGTTTGTCATAGTCCTTTCCACACCTCCTGTACTGCTCTTAAATACTAGTTCTTTTCACAGAATTTAGTTTCACAGTAATTTGCTTAACTATTTAATAATGTTAATAGCTGTGTGTTTAAAGGTATAAATAGCATAATGTCACTGTTGTGCTGTTGAACTGTATGCTGTTGCATTTAACTCCTTACACATATGAAAGGCTGGAGAAAGCTACAGCTACATCGGACTTTTCCTCCGTGTCGAAAGCAGTTTGAGATTCTCTGCTTTTTCACCTCCTGCACAATTTAACGCTATTCTGTTTCCTGACAGTTTTAAGAACTGCCCTAGATGACTCCTCTTTATATTAGACCTTTAGAAATATTTTAAAAGGGTACTGAAAATATCAAAGTCGCTACAAATACCTGTTTAAAGAATGATTGACATTTGTTTTATGGTTTTCATTAAAAAAAAAAAATCATTGAAATATTTGGAAATTACAACACTTTCTTTTTTTTTGGTGGAAAACTGTTTCCCTGGCCATCTTTTAAATAAAAATAATCTGAAAGAACAGCAAATAGTCTTGCATTAAATTTTTACAGGTGAAATGCCACATATGGATATGACAACTGAATCCAATCTCTTCCGTGAGATACAAATTTCTTAATGACTCAGAGAGAGGCACCAGTATCATTTAACCACACCTAAACCTTTGCCTAATGCATCACTTTCTATTAGAATCAGTGGCACCATTATAGCTAAAATAATTCGTTTGTCCTCTTTGAGCTCTAGCCATTTGAAGCTAAGAGTGTATTGATAAATATCCTCCATTGGGAGCATACTTAGGGATTGAACTCTGCATATGAGGAGATCAACAACTATTAAATTTATATTAGCAACATGGAAAAGGATTTCAACGTATAAGTAGCTATGAGCCAAACTACAGAAAAATTTTGCCCTTTGTTTTCAAAATGGGCTTTGTTTTCCCTCACCCTCAAATGATATTTTACGGAGGCTCTCTAGGGTTACATCTGGAATGAGGAAAATATGGCTGAAAGGATTTAATTTATCTTCAAAATAAGATCCAGTACGTCATTCAGACAGGAAAGCAAGCCAGGGATGAATGTTTGATATAAAAATTTATGAAACATGAAATGGGCTTTAATAGTAAGTCTATGAAGTCTTGAAACAATAGGTCTCTCTGGAGCGGCAGAGTCCTATTTTTATGGTGCTTTGATAGGTGGGAAGGTGATAAATTGTTGTGTATGAGGAAAGAATTAAAAATGTAATTGAACATGATTCATAAATCCACAAAGATTCAAAAGCTACACTCTGGGTACTAATTCCTGCTGGGAAATGTTTCTATTTAGTTACACTGTAAAGGTTAATAGTAAATAGACCTTGCATCTGCAAATCTCTGGTTTATTTTTCTTCTAAGATACGACTTACCATTGACCTTACGTTATCCATCATTTGATGATTATGTCTGCATTCTCCAGTAAAAACTGTTCTTCCTTTTTTTTTGATTATATTAGACTGGGAGCTCAGATTTTGATTTATATGGAGCAGCAATGCCTCATTCTTCCAGGATGGAAAATGTTCTCATTTAAGATCAGATCAGAAGGCGGGACAAAAGCCTTTCATAATTTTGAAATGAATCAGTCTTTTCAGGCCAGTCACTACATTTCTGTTATTCATCATAAAGATGGACACGTATAAAAGATATTTTTACACCTATACTAAAATTCTGAAAATTCTACATTGACAAATGGCTATTAATAAGAGAAGGATATAAAAAGAGAAGCAAAGGGAAATGTTAAAAATGAGACCTTCTGGCTCAAGAGACCCAGTTTGCCACTACGAAGAGGCACCGAAGGAGCTAAGGTAGATCAAAGATTAAAACTCAAGAATCCCAGTTCTCATTAATTTATTGTTTAGTAAATAACTGTATCATATTTAACGAAGCATCCGCCTCTTAGGTATGTATATAGAGACAGCATACCTCTGGCAGTGCTTGATTACATTGAAAATAAAGCTACAGAACAGAAACCTCTTCGCCGATTCATACGAGTTCTTGCAAGAGCGTGAAATGGTTTTCAGAAGACAGCGATAAAACCGAAGAAATTTCACACAAAACAGTGTTTTATAGGAATGCTGTTCAAGCTGACAAATAAAAACTTCCTAACAGAAGGAATACTCAATTAACATGATGGTACCACCAGTACAATACGCTCGTGTGCATGCATGTGAACAACCCTGTGTAATAAGGTTTCAAATTCAGGTGTCCTAGGGAACAATGAACTGTAACATCGTAACTAAAATACGTACTTCTGTGCATTTCAGCCTTCCCATTGTATAAAGCTTCTTCTATCGAAGATTGGATGAAAAGTAAATGCGGTCAGAGAAATTAACGCACATCGAGGAGACACAAATTTTATGTATTTGGGTTCTTCATTGACAATTTAAACATTGTTCACAGATGTTAAGATTTACCTTTAAAAGAATAAACTTCAGTTCTCTGACTAGGGAAATTAATTTTTAACATAAATTGCTGCCTTCCATGCAATTTGCACTGCCTGTCTCTCTCACACCTGCAATTGGATATTATTTTTTAATCCAAGAATAAAAAAACTATCTCCATCCTAATTAGCCGGGAAAGCAAGCCTTTTCTTTCCTCTTCATGTGCCATCATAGAAATGAAGTTTGAGAAAGAGTTACAGGCAAAGGTGAAGGGTCTATGCCTGGGGCCCATATACAGCTGTAATGAGATAATATGAATGTCGTAAAGCAGAAACTGTTTTATCTGCTGGTTTCACTCCTAAAACACAGGATTAATTCTTAAATTTCTGCTCAATCCATCTGCCTGTCCCGAGGTGCATTTATTACTGTTACAGGGCAACAACACACAAGATTCATCAGCATCCTTTGTGTCTCTGTTGTGCACTTGCAGAGCCTAATTAGCATTGCGAGAGGAAAAGGTGACAGGACACACTTTGACTCCTGAAGCATCCCCGTCTGAAAGCGATGAGAGACATCGCCGACCGTGAGGAGCCAATTGTTAAACTGCGCGTCCTCAGTCCCACAGCACAGGGTTTGACGGCAGCGGGAGGGGAAGGAGCTGTCTCTTTGGGAGAGCGTGCCGGCATTTTCCGTCCCGCTGAACCTCGTTACGCTTTGCTGTTGGAAGCTGCTTGGGAGAGCAGAGATGGTGATCAAAGAAAGGGCACCATCCTGCCTGGGTGCAGACATCTCAGCTCTGTGAGCCGAGCTCCAACACATTCACGTGAGTGGGTTTGACAGTGAGAAGAGGCAGGATCTGGCGGGCTGAAATAGCCTGGTGATTGCTTTCTATATTTTTGTAGGAAGCGATGACTAATTACGTCATCCTGGAAAAGTGCAAATCCCTGTTCCTTATTTGTGGAGCATGGCTAATGGATCACTTTTCTCTCTGTCAAGTAGACTACATTCCAGGTAGATTACATTCCAGGGTCCTGGAGTTGCAGGGTTTGCTGTTTTCTTCCAGTCTTTCCTTGATTCATCCCTACTCCCACTTGCATCGTAGTGTGGGGACGTTCACTTCTCTAGTTCAAAGGAGTTAGCAATTAAGAAAAGAAGTAATTTTCTGAGTCTTCAATTGTCTTCTCTTTTCCTATTTTAGCACATTAAATTTCGCTGAAAGTCATCTTCTGCCCTGTGAAAGGCACCCATGGGGCAGTCTGGGTTAATATCTTAGCGGAAGATAAACTTTTACCAATTTTCCCATTATTGTACATAATCTATACCACCTTGTTCATTTCAGAAGTACATGGAATATTCTTCTTTCTCATAGTTATAAAGCACCAGAGACTGAAACAGAATTTGAAAGGTGTAGAAATAAAATTTAGTTTAAATAAAATTTGTTTCAATTTGATGACATTGACAAAGACGTTTTTGAAATAAGTTCTAGATATACATGTAGACAAATTGATGTAGCCTTTTAGAGAAAAAGTGTATTCTTTGGATGGATTATTCCATTTCCCAGTGATTTCCCCTTGCACTGTGTTCACTTTGCACACTATGTATTTAAATCCAAGCAGAATTTTACCAACTAGGATTTAACTGAAAGAAAAGAGTACCCGGATGACCATGCCACTTCCACTCCAGTATCTAGAGCTCAAAGCTATTTAGATATCTAAAAGCTCTTCAAGACAATTGGGAGTGATGCATTAAATAACTTGGTAACTCTAATTTCAATTTCTCAGCCTGCCAAATTGTCCATGTCCACGATTGTGGCCATGAACTGTGCTCCTCTGGAGGGCCGTTCACTTGAGCACAGTTACGCACACCAAGGAACAAAAATATCAGCCTCAGGTTTGATGAAGCAAAGAACAACCCATGCTAAAATGGCAATAGCCTAAAAAATGAAAGAAAAAATGTAGAAAAAATGAGGAAGACTCTTGCGATTTTTTTTTTTCCAGGAAAAATACCTCTGCAGAGATGGAAAGAAAAGAGAGATTCTCTAAACAGACCCATTGGAATACCATGTACTTCTTAAAAGCAGTAACAGAAAAGACTACAATACTTCTTAGCACAGTAATTCCTCTGGATACCCCTTCGTCACAGTCAAAGGATACACTGAATGTTCTCAAATTTGCCTTTGCAAAGGATCACTTACACAAGGCAGGAACTAATTTTTTTTTTCCTCAGAACACTCTTAATTAACTCTCTGATGTCTGCTGAAAATGTATGATTGGGTTTTACTGTGTATTTTCTCTTACTATAGCTAACTTGGATCTTACTCACCAAGTACATGGCTATGCTGACAAGAGACAACAAAATGGCGGGCAGGGGGTACTGGAAGCACTCTGCTGGCTGCTCGCTTCGCCTGAGGGAAGAGACACGGGCAGGGGCTCATGTGAGTAAAACCACTTCTAGTTTTGAAAATATGGAGTACAATATAAGCCTGAGAAAGCTGAGTTACCTCGTCGGGCAGGTGCTGCCGGCTCCCCGGCGCGGAGCGAGCGGCGCGAAGCAGCACGGCGGCACCAGGCGGTGACCGGTTGCCGCGGGCGGGAACGCTGAGGCCGCCATGAGGCGGAGACGCGAGGGGCGGGCGGGAAGGGGGAAGGCTGAGGCGGCGGGCAGGGCAGGGCAGGGCAGGGCAGGGGGTGCGGGCGTTGTGCACAGCCGCCCTCCTCCCCTCGTTTGTGAGAAAAGTATGAGATCTGAGCGAGTCGGGTTTGGGGTTTGTTTTTAAATTTTTTTTTGTTTCTTTTGGGTTTGTTTTATGGCAACGCTGCCTGCCCCTCAGTGGGCGCCTGGCAGGGCTGTTTTCTCAGGCCAAGGCCAGGTCTGCTGATGGCAGCTGGATGTGGAGTGATTCCCTGCTGAAATACTGAATTCAGCTTTCAGAACTTTTTTTTTTTTTTGAGGGGTGGTAAAATCTTCAGGTAGGCCTTAGATGCCACAATTGAAATGAAAGTTAAAGAGGGTGTGAATGAGGATTGTTTACTCTTGCCCAGGAAGGGACGTGCATGTTGGTACCTACCCGCTATAGTTACAACAAGAGAAAATCACTGAGCTCATCCTTTCATCTTGCATATTCTCTTAAAAAAGACAAGTCGTAAGACCCTTGTCTTTCCTCCTGAAAATGAGTTCCTTGGACCTCACCCTGTGCTAATTCATCCTACAGAGAAATCTCTACAGTGCAGCGGTTGTGGTGGATCCTTGGCACTTGCTAAGCGTGTGTTGGCGTACCTGGGAGAGAGAACCAAGCACACAGCTATTATCCTTTTGATGCTCCCTAAGTGGAATGTTGTTTTGCATATTCCAGACCCAGTGCACTGTTTCCTGTCATTTCCAGTGTTAGATGGGGGAGGGTTTCATGCTGCAATGATTTAAAATTAATTGTTGCCCATTAAAGAGCCCTTTTTGCCTTTTTTTCTACTGGGCTAACTCATGAAGGCTTTGGGATTCCCTCAATGACTGTGACAATCAGGCAGCTGAATGTCTTCCTGGAAAAGGGATGAAGCATTAATGGAGCACATCGGCACTGCAGCTGTTGCCGTCCTGAGCCTATATATAGAAACCCTCTACTCCACACACACGTGGGAGACAACTGTATTTGCCGGCAGCACAACTGAGGTTTGTGGTAGTTTTTTTTTTTCCTTGTCATTTTGAGACTCAGTTGCTGCAGGAGTACTTAGGAGTCAACTTCAGAGTTCTTAATTAAAGGTGGAATTTCGTTGAGGTATGTAGTTGAAGCATTTAGTCAGATTGTTCACCAGAGGTGCATTTACTTCTGATCTGAATGAGGAAGGGAGAAGAAACAGGAAGAGATGGCAGTGCAGGACAATGTGACGTCCCTGACCAGTGCTAATGGAAAGTCTCTGATTCCCATCCTGTGTCACTCTACTGTGGTGTCACTTTTAGCAGGGCATTCTGATGTAATTTTCTGTATACTTGACAAATAGGCCAATGACAGGTAGTATAATTTTAGAATAATATACAGAATAAACAATCTAGTTGAGAAAATTAACTTTTTTTCCCCCAAGTGCTGTGTTAATAAATTCTTCCATAGTATTTGGCAAAGCTACGCTTATTATGACTGTCACTGTGCGCATGATTTGCTATATGCTTGTAAAAATGCCTAAAATAAAGAAGAACCACAGCTATTTCTCTACAAAAAGCCAAAAGAAATTTCCTCTTGTTCCTGCTTCAGTCAATTCTTTCTATAAAGTGTGACCAAGGTCTGCAAGATAGGTAAGGTTATATCACCTTTGTTTTAAAGCAGAACTATGGAGTGATCCTAGAAATCGGAGAACGGAACAATCTTGGTCTTAGGAGAACTCCCAGTTCAGTCAGCTCCTTGTCCCAGGCTGGGCATTCAGCTCTGCAGCTCAGTTGTAGATTTTAAAGTCCTTTTAGGCAGGTTTTCCTTTTCTCTTGTATTTGCTTTGCACTTGAAACAACATCAGTTGCATGCTGAGTGATACCACAGTGTGGGCAACACAGAACTGTGACAGAAGGCTGCCACACAAGAGCGTCCTTTATATACATCTAGGACACAGGTGGGCAAACATTCTTCTAGGCCAAACATACATGTTCCTTGTGCTTTTGGAGATCACTGACCTCTCTAGTTCTCGCTTAATTATCTGTCTTGATGTAGAATTTAAAAAGTTCCTGAACTGGTCTAGCCAGGTGTGGAGAAACACCACTGGGAAGTCATTTGACTCTTGCAAACAACAATGAAATAATTAAAATACATTATTTGCATTACAAACAGCAGTAAGCCAAGCCCCTGTAAGCCGGAGCCAACATGCGTTCCTCATCAAGATACCTTCCTCATCTGGTCGTTACGTGGTGTCATACAGCCTGGTTCCAGGCAGGATACCACTCCAGATAAACCTGTAATCTGGTGCTGGGATTTGCGGAGCCACACGCCAGATATTTGACACCATGCAGAACAGCACCTTTCTAAAAATTGGCAATTTTTCTCCTTGCCAAGAGAGTAGCCTATATTCTGTAGGTTCTTTGGTGTAGCTCAATTGTGTTGGCAAGTCAAGCTAACAGCTCGCTGGATGAGGCATTCCATATTGCTGGGTTTCTTTCCCTGTGCCGTGAAGCTGGTGCTCAGGTGTCTGGAGGACAGAGGATAACTATCAGAGGCTGCTAAGATGTTCTTAGGTTGGCACCACTGCTCGTGTAGCAGGTTAGACTCATCTTCACCTGGGCTGCCTTGGCCTGCCCAAGCTCCCAGCACTCCCTGCCCTTCTCACGTGTTTCCATCCTGTCCCTTCCTCCAGCACCTGCAGTTGCGTGGCCAGGTTGTGCGCAGGTTGAGGACGCTGGCCATCTTTGTCCTGCCGTCCCTGATGTGCCCTCCCTGCCAGCACGAGGGAGAGGGCAGGAAGAGGTTGCCAGGCCAAGAAGAACCACATCGTGGCCTTGAAGCTGCAGCTGGAAGAGCTCGTACTACTGCACATGCAAATGTTGGCTGTTGCGGAGAGCTGCAAAAGGCTGCTGCCCCAGTGTGTTAATAATTCATCGTTGCTTCCTTCCATTCTTTCTGGATGGTGCTGGAGCCAAAAGGGGTCGAATAAACTCAAGTATACTATTATGACAAAACAAATTTGTCTGCGTCTTGCTTTGTGCAGATAGATGAGGTAGGTTAGAGAGAAAGCTCTCCTGATCACCTTGACATTCCACTTTGATTATTTTCCAGTGTCGTAATTTTAAGTAGACAGATAAATGACTTACCACAGTTTATAGATGTGAGGCAGAGATATGTCAGGCATTTTTAGCTTGGTCTTCTATGGAAATGAGGCTTATTTTCTTTCATTACCTCTCTCTCTACACTCCCACATACCATACTTTTAAACCATGACCAATTTCAGTTAAATCACAAAAAGAAGTACTGAAATCAAAAGATACAGATTTTTTTTGTCGAAAGAGATGATCAGGAAGAGAAAAGCAGCATTTTTACATAGTCCTTACTAGACATCAGAGAAGCCACACCAGAGACAGCTATTCTGAAGCCGAAAGCAGAGCAAATGCCTCAGTATGGGTTTCCACCTCATTAGATATCAGAGGATCTCATTATGAGGCACCAAATAATAGGGAAAAAAAGTCTGCAGCACTACTCCAGGGCAATTATATTTTGTATTTGATGCGTCCGTGCTCTAGACCCCAGCCTAGGTTCTGTCTTCCAGATGGAGTAGTTCCTCCGGCGCGCGGGGATGCACTCCTGCTGCAGGCCCTTGCTCTGCAGGAGAGGTAAGGCACGGGGCGGTGCTTTACCATTCCTGAATTTTCTATGGAAAACGGATGGCTTTGAAACAGAAAACTCTAGTTTGTTGAAAACTATGGGAGGAAAAAAAAAAAGTTGAGGGAGCAGGTCAGCGTTTACTGATAGATCAGCTCAGGCTGTGTTGGGTGAGGAAGGGAAGAAAGAAGGTGAGGCTCAGATACTTTAGACATTGCTAGTGGCGTATTCTCCCAAAATGAAGCTGACTCATATTTGGAAATTATTTGACTGCAGGCAGATAGTTTAGAACATAATGTATTATGCAGATTTCTACCTAATTTACTTGTCCAATTAGATCATTAAAATGCCTGAAACATTTGTGGCTTGGTTTCATTTTGTAGCATTTTCAAAAAAAACTCACCATCTTTTCCTTGTAGAAATCTTGTCCGCGTATTCTCTCCACTCTGTTTTTATTTTTCTGGATGAGGACAACTGAGGTGTGTGTACGGGGCTGGGAGATACTGACGCAGAGGAGACTGGGAACTGTCTGAAAGTGGTGTTCATCAAAGGTTGCAGGAGGTGGTGGCTTCACCAGACACTTTCCTGGGACGCATTAATTGAGCTACATTTTTGTGGCTACTTAACTCTGACACCATATTTTTGCGTGCACATTAAATTGCACCTTGTAGGGACTTTGGCAGCCTGCATCATGAAGTCCCACAGAAGCAGAGGTATGTTTTGAGATTGGAAATTCGGGAAGGCACTAATTATAAACATTTTTTTGCTGATTGTCCTAACTAGTATTTCAGCCTTGCATGTTCCTCCCTACCTGCAGTTCTACTCTCGGCTCTGTACCAATTATCACATCCATGCTGTCATAAGAGCGCGGTACCAAGCCAGACGATGGCTGTCCTTGTTGCATAATGCAGAGAGCTTTGGCCAGAGGAGTTTTTAGCAATAGGGAAGAAGGGCGGGGTATGGAGGACACACTCTGTAATTGAGAATCAAAGCTGATTGTATCTGCTTCTCCATCGGTGTAAGAGCTGTTCAGCTGCAAAAAGCAGAAGTGTTAGGAAGCATCTCTCACCTGGACGTTTTCTCATCAGGGAGAAAGGAAGAGGTAAGTTTTACGTTTTACAAAATAATTCTTTTTCATAGGAAAAGTCTTTCCTCAAAATAGCTTGGCAATACATTTGATGATAAGACGCTTAAGTAGAACCTAGATTTAGTAAAAACTGCATGTAATGTACAGAAATGTGATGCATATAGTAAGGATATTGCTAAAAGCAGTTAATAACAATTCTTAACTACAGAAGCGTTATCTAGTTTATCTTCCCTCTCAGGCAGAAAAGAGGTGGGGAAGCTATGGAATTAAAATTGAAAAGGTGAGGCAACATTTTTCTAAAAACTTCAGGAAGTGGCTTTTGTAGGATAAAATCTGACTCTATATAGATCTATGAAGTTGTATTTCATTTATGTGGAATAAGTTTTTTTCCACAAATCTTGACACCACCAGAAGTTCTTAACTTTCCAATTAAAAAGTGGGGAGTCACTTGTTTTGTTTTGTCTCCTCTTATTTACCCAATGAGAGGAAGCACCATTAACTGTTTTCCCTTTACCTCTGTATTCTGGTAACTGTATGATGTAACACTCAGTAATTATTAGCATTAATTTGAACACAAAGCTTTAAAATAAATTAATATGTTTTCATTCTGGCGCCAGATCAATTTGATCTCTGTCACAGAAGAAGCTGGATAATCTGCATAAAGTTTCCTTTTATTGTAGTTCTGTATGTGTGGTTCTCTTCATACTCCCAGTTTGCATTCCAGCAGCAACTGAAGCATAAGACATAAAATTCTGGCTGCAGTAGCAGAAATCAGACTTCTAGCCAAGTTTTATGTCAAAATCAACACGTGGTGAAGGAGAGAGGGTTTGTAGTGCTGCTTGAATTAAGCCGCTCCAAAAGAGCCTTAAAGAATCCAGTGCAAGGCAAAATTATAAAAGTAGAGTTTGGCTTGGGGAAGAGAATTGCAACAATTATTGAGTAACTGATTTCTGGGAAAAAAGAGCTGTCATGGTAAATAATGCTTTCCAGTACACAGTGGTCTAAATTGGACTGTCATATTCAGAACTGAATGTGGGAAAGGAAAGAGGAGTGGAAGTGAAGCCTTTTATGGGATGGGGTAAAAGAATGACTCATGCTGGTCTGTTGGTATCATGATTTATGCTTTATAATATATTTGACATCTTGGAATTTTAGATCTCTTGTGTTTTTAAAACATTATTTACTAAAAATGGTCAGTATGAGCAAACTGAATAGCATTGAGTTGCTGCCCATAAGTTGTGGTTTTTTTGTTTTTTTTTTTTTTTTTTGCTTTTTTTGGGGTAAGGCTTCTATTTCTATTAACTATCCTTTATTGCAATAGGGAAGGCTTTCAGAAGTGGGACGGAGTTGAAGATG
This sequence comes from Tetrax tetrax, assembly GCA_009806455.1. Lineage (NCBI taxonomy): Eukaryota > Metazoa > Chordata > Aves > Otidiformes > Otididae > Tetrax > Tetrax tetrax. Next base: position 122,960 of record WHYT01015059.1, on the reverse strand, counting down.
GATATCAAGAGCATGAAGAACTATCTTTATTGGCTGTACTGCCAGTTCGAACTGGTCACCTGCAGCTATCTCATGGAGCCCTGGGAAAAACTGCTCTTCTACACTTTCAACATTACGATGTTGGTGATGGTATTATACATTGCTTACACCTTTGTCCCTGTCCACATTAGCACGGCTTTTCACTTCTTCTTCCACTTATTTGGAAACCAACATGAAAATACTGTTTCTATCGTGAAGTAACATTGGCAACCCGATGCTGTCTTTTGGATCAAAGAAGTATTTTTCTTAACACTCCATTTTTGTTTAGAAAAAGGTTTAGGGTGTGTGCAAACACTGTTTTATTCAGCAGTATCTCTTCTTCTGCATTCTGGGACTCTGACAGCAAATTATTTTGCCAAAACACTTTCAATCAGTCCTTGTTTTTATTGTTTGACTGACTGCTTGTTAAAGAGCTTCCAATTTTAAAGACTGGCTGGAGTTACAAAGCTAGGTTTGGTACAGAAACAACTGTGCTGCGTATTTTGTCATTCCAGGGAGTGCTGCTTGGATATGGGGAGTTTTCACCTTGAGAAATTATCTGGCATACATTTGTTCTTGTCTGTCATAGCTTTGCTGACAGGAGAGATGCGTACACGGAAGGTTTTGCACAATAGTGTACAACTATAAATGGCTTCTCTAAGCTTGGTATGTGTGTATTTATAGAATGATTTCATCATTTATTTAATGTCCTCAGTTATTTAATACAATGAATTATTTGACTGGTTCATCATCATTATGCAAATAACTGATTTACTAAAAAAGGTGGGGTTTTACTTCCAGGAAAATTTATCATAAAATTCAAATTTTCTTGGACTATTCTTTTTGTTTTAACTTAGAAGACTGGTAAAGCATGCATATCATATACAGAGCAT
>WHYT01015059.1:105089-120687 GCA_009806455.1 Tetrax tetrax | reverse complement strand
TTTTTTTTTTTTTTTTTTTTTCTTTTTTTGGGGTAAGGCTTCTATTTCTACTAACTATCCTTTATTGCAATAGGGAAGGCTTTCAGAAGTGGGACGGAGTTGAAGATGGATATCAAGAGCATGAAGAACTATCTTTATTGGCTGTACTGCCAATTTGAACTGGTCACCTGCAGCTATCTCATGGAGCCCTGGGAAAAACTGCTCTTCTACACTTTCAACATTACGATGTTGGTGATGGTATTATACATTGCTTACACCTTTGTCCCTGTCCACATTAGCACAGCTTTTCACTTCTTCTTCCACTTATTTGGAAACCAACATGAAAATACTGTTTCTATCGTGAAGTAACATTGGCAACCCGATGCTGTCTTTTGGATCAAAGAAGTATTTTTCTTAACACTCCATTTTTGTTTAGAAAAAGGGTTAGGGTGTGTGCAAACACTGTTTTATTCAGCAGTATCTCTTCTTCTGCATTCTGGGACTCTGACAGCAAATTATTTTGCCAAAACACTTTCAATCAGTCCGTGTTTTTATTGTTTGACTGACTGCTTGTTAAAGAGCTTCCAATTTTAAAGACTGGCTGGAGTTACAAAGCTAGGTTTGGTACAGAAACAACTGTGCTGCGTATTTTGTCATTCCAGGGGAGTTTTCACCTTGAGAAATTATCTGGCATACATTTGTTCTTGTCTGTCATAGCTTTGCTGACAGGAGAGATGCGTACACGGAAGGTTTTGCACAATAGTGTACAACTATAAATGGCTTCTCTAAGCTTGGTATGTGTGTATTTATAGAATGATTTCATCATTTATTTAATGTCCTCAGTTATTTAATACAATGAATTATTTGACTGGTTCATCATCATTATGCAAATAATTGATTTACTAAAAAAGGTGGGGTTTTACTTCCAGGAAAATTTATCATAAAATTCAAATTTTCTTGGACTATTCTTTTTGTTTTAACTTAGAAGACTGGTAAAGCATGCATATCATATACAGAGCATTAAAGTACATATTCCATTGTGGTAGGGACATTTCAGTGGAAAAACATTAAAAACCCTACCTAAAATACAACATCTTTCCTTTTGTCCTAAACACCTTATTCCTCCTCTTTTACCTCCTCTTACGGTCTACCTTTTGGGTAGTGTCTGAAACATGAGCCCTTGAGACTGCAGACTTTGTAGCTGCTGTGCAGGACGCCCTGTAACTGGCTTTGTTTCAATGTCCCTGTGTTTTAAGCTTCAGCTTTAGAAACGCAAGATGCCTGTGCTGCCAGCTTGCTGCAGTGGATGTTGACTGGAGCCAACTGGGGACAAAGTACCGGTGCAATTAACTTGGCAGCTAGAGTCGGTGCTCTGTGTCATCCCAGGAGAAGAGCAGAGTAATATCAGGGCGCGTAAAAGTAACGTAATCACCCCCACCCACCCTGAAGTGAGTTTTCTTACGTCTTTCCAGCATAGAGGTGTTCCTAGAATGTCCTCTCCTTCAAGGAAATAGGATGTTATTGCTCAGTGGCAATCAAATGACTTAGGAAATGATATTTCATCATAGACTGTGATAAAACAAAGTGAAAACACTAATTATGGTGTCATCTTAACATGAGATTCAGTTTCTTTCTCAATTTATAATTAGGGGAAAATAAGCTATGAAAATAGTTTATTGGGGAAAATAAGGGCAGTTGAGCTAAATTTACAACTCTTTTGACAGTACCCAAGTAATCTCTTAAGTTTGTAAAAAAAAATCTATTTAATGCTTTCAGATTAGAATCCAATGGTATGTTTTATTAAATTAATATAGTGGCTAAAGGAGTGAATATCTTCCATTTGCTCCTAGCAGCTTTCCTGCTCAGTATGGATCATTTATAGATCGTAGAATCATGCAATCGTAGATGTTTAGGAACAGTAGAGGGAAACATAGTATTTTAGTTATGTATTTTAGTTAGATTATTAAGCTATTTGTGAAGACAATAATTTTGTTTCAAAACTGTCAGTCTCTAACGTAGATAAGTAAATGCAGTATTTTGCATTATATGTGCTGGAGAGACGTGCACGTTATATCCCTGCGGATAAGCCGGCCACCACAGCCATGCTTACGCTGAATTACGGTGGAAGACTGTGCGCGTAGCTCCAAAGTGTTTGTTGGCATTAAGGAACCTGACAGCAGGCTGTGTAAGCATGAACTCTCACCCTGGGCGTGGATTTGTTTATTGCCGCCCTCTCCCTGTCTCTCCGGCGCAAACCCACTTGGTGTTTGTTGCGTTGCCTCTTCTGCAACAGCCGCCGTAGGACGGTGTCCGTTGAGCTGCCCTGTTGACACGCGGCAGTCGTTCGGCACGCGCCGGCTCCTGCATGTCTGCTGGGGACATTCGTTTTTTAAACCTGGAGATAAGTGTTGCCAATCTAGATTTCCTATTGCAAGAGTAGCAAATGGAATATTCCCCGCAATTCCTGCCTGCACATCCTCTCTGAGGACGCCTGCACCCAGTTCAGTTCCCAGTGATGACTTGCTAGCTACCAGTAGCGTTTCCATTCCCACTCTTGCCCAGAGACACTCATACACCCACAAAATCCACATGAGGAGGAGGTTGGTCGGTAGACGCTGGGATGGTTGCTTACTCTCCGAAACGTTATCGGAGGATTTGCTTGCTCAGCAAGAGAATACGAAATCCTTCACGCCAACGCCTGCCACAGCAGATGGCTCCTGACTCCGCTGTCCGTGGGGCTGAGCGTTTGGGTGTGTGCATGGGAGAAGAGATGGTTGCAGTTGCTGTTTGCAGGGTTTTATTAGTGATCAGATGCCTGATTCACAACGTCCTCATTATGAAGCTTTATTATCGTAGGACATTTACAGCTTATCTCTTATTAAACTATAATCTGCGTTTTAGCCATCCTAATAGTTTAACTTCCTAAAGGCAAAGAGGATGGTGATTTTGTCTGCGCAGAACTTTACCTGCTCTGCTACTGATTACTTCTAACAATTTTTGGAGGCTTCAGATAAGTTCATGCTCCTTGTTGTTACTTTTCTTGGGTTTGATACTATGACGTATGCATTTTGCCTGTGCTAATATTTACATCTGAGCATATTTACATGAGCGTAATTGGAGTTCTTATCTTAGCTATTCATTATCTGACTTGAAAATCCTGTTTCTAAGATGAACTTGTCAGCACTTCATAGCCTCTGCGTCCCGCAGAACGTATTCATTTCACCTTGCACGTATTTGTTTAGAACAGCATTGAGCCGACAGCGGATCTGTTGTTTCCTTTTACAAAGCTGACCTTAAATTACTCAGTCCTGTTTGGATGAAACTTCCTGCCTAACTTTCTTGCTCAGCTGAAAGTATTTCATGCAGCAGCTTAGTTATAGTTGTCTTTGTTACAGAAAATGACTTCTACCTGTATTGGTGACATTTCCAGCACACACTGTAAATACTGTCTAGTGTTTACATGGAAAGTTTTCTAGCTATGTTTCAGAGGGACAAAGGTAGAAGTTTGGAAGTGTGAATGTTTGCCTGCTAATGTTTCCCTGCCCTGAGGAGGCCAGGGCTTTGCTCTGGTCCTTGCTGCAGCACCAGTAGCTGCTCACTACTGGGAGTCCAGGGAGCACAGTGGGTACAAACCAGCACCCAGCCCGCGGTCAGAGCATCGTCCCAGGCTGTTGGTGGGTTCCAGCTCTTCCCTCAGCGCTAGTTTGGAGGGGCACGAGAAATGGAACCTTTTTGTTGCCTCCCACTGTTTATTACATGGGGAAGCTACGCAGAGTGTCACCCAGGAAATTAAAATATGTTGTTGAGAAGCATCTGTTATTTTTTAAAAAGCTGGTTAAGTTCAAATCAAACCCCTGAGAGTGTTCGTATCCTGTAACAACGCGTTCTGTTTGAAAGCCTTATCTGAAGATATCCAAGGTGGCTTTCAAACACATCTCTGCATGGCTAATTTATCTGCATAATGAGGTGATGCCTTAAAAGCCAGTATAACACTTGAAATTGACCTCTGATTATTTAAAAAAAAATTATAAACCTACATTAAAAGAATTTGGTTTTGATGTTAAATAATCTTGTATGTATCTCACATCCCGTTGGAGTGTAGTGAATTGTGTATGATCTCAACTTCAGATATTAATGACCTGTCGCGTGGGTATGTAATACAGCGCTGGATAGAGAAAACCTGGAGTAGCTGTGAATCCCCCAAATTTACAAAGCATTTAAACTCGGGCTGACCTCGTTACAGAGTGGGAACGCTGCAGCAGTTGGAATCCTTCCAAGAGACTGTGTCAGGCTGAAGATCACAGGCTTTGGGAAAGAGGAAATTCAGGCAACAAGGAAGCTGTGGTAAACGAGCGAGCTATATATGGAGTCCAGAAGCTGCCAAGGTTAAACAGCAGCCGACTCAACATTGCCACAGTTTGGACTGAAGAGAATTCCTTTTCAATCCTACTTGGATACGCGTCCTTGTGTTGGATCTGAGTCTTGGGCACCTGCTAGACTGGGGAGTTCAGCACACGGGTATGGAGATGGGCACCAAAGCCCAGAGATGCTGGAGGCTGAGGAGCAGCTGCTCCAAGAGCCAGCTGCAAGAGTGGCCCAGCTGCAATCGCTCTCATTGGTGCTTGTACCAGCACTTCCACGGGCTGGCTCCGGCACCTCCGCTCTCAGCCTGCCAGCTGCTGCAAATTCTCGGCTTTGGGACTAAGTCTCTGTCTGCTGCGGTGGGAACCTGCACGCCTACCTGTGACCAAGGCTTCCGTCAGGGAACCTCAGACCTAGACAGCGCAACGCAGAGTGCCCAAACACCTCCCCTTTTCAGCGCTTGGCACGCCTGAACCAATTTCTTAGCTGCTGTGAAAAGGCACATTAGTTGTGGATTTGTGTCGTACGTAACCGTTTCATTTTATAAAGCTGAATATTCAAATTACACAAAGGCACTTCTCTTTCTTTACAACTATGCTTTGTTTTTCATCAGGGAACCGAAAACTTCATCTCCTGTTTCTTTTGTCTTAACCAGGTTCCCATCCTAAGCTTAGGATGAAGGTGAGGTACAGGAAACGCCGGTAAATTCTGAAGGCAATGTTCTTTGGTGTGTGATGATGTTCTGGAGTGAGCTATAGCAAACATTGCCAAAACCCCTCTGAAACTCAACACATCAGTCTCACCCCTACATTTCACTGTTCTGGGAGAAGGCAGCTAAAATAAGTGGCCCTGGCAAAGCATAAGCAGAGAGGAGTCTGCCAGCAGAAGGAGCAGTTTGCTGGGAGTAAGTCCTTTAACGTCACGATCAAAGCAGCCTTTGTCTTATTTTCCCTGAGGCTGATGTTATGTTATTTTAAACCTAAATGAAAATATGAGGAACTGCATCGGCATAAACAAGTTTTTCACAGTTTATAGCCATCTTTTCTTTGGAGCAGCTGAGCAGGTCGCTTTTGAGGCCATTAACGTGAAGGAATAGTGACATCAGGTGGACTATCACATTAATCACAGGCACAGCTCAAATTTTCCATGGCAGCTTCTACAGCATGGGCAAGCGCCTGCCACTGGGTGGCTCCTCACCCAGGTGAGACCTGGGCCTCTCACCAAGATGTCGCAGCCTTTCCTGCAAAGGGGATTTGCCATTCCTGGAAGGGTCTGTACACCACTTTGTGTTCCATCTTGAGCATGTTTCCGTTACAAAAAGCTTTTGTGCTGTAAGGTTTGGCTTCCTCAACGTAACATTCCCCTTCAGCATTTTCTGTGAGCAAAACTTTCAGTTATTACAAAGTTCTGGACAGCTTCTTCCATAACAATTTTTTTTTTTTTTTTTAATAGAACTTTGAATTTCAATAAAATGATCTGGAATCATACCAATACATCAAGTGCTCACAGGAGCAACTGCACACGCTGTTCACTAAGGCAACCGAACCCCAAAAAGAAATGATTCGTCATTAAGCAAAATGGAAATTCAGCACTGAAACCTCACAAAGTTTAGCTCTAGTCTTGCATTTTCCATCTCCTTTCTTTCCCCCAGTAATTCACTGGGGGGTAAAAAAAGTGAAACTCCATTAGCTGAAGTATTTCTTCCCAGCATTCCTAGCCAGGGAAGTTAGCGTGGCAGGGCTGACAGGCTGTACCAAGCCCGACTTGGTTCCTCACTGTCAAAGCCTTGCTCCTGAGAAAACAAAATGTTGGCTGTCTTGAAGGACAAAACTTCTTTTCTCTGCTGAAACAGAATCTCGTCAGCTGGCTATGCTGTCTTTTTAAAAAAAAATACTTTAGAAAGTATTCTTTCTTTTTAGTCTTACTACCAGTTTACTACACATGGCAAGTACACTTCCGATTTCACCATCACACAGCTACTTCAGACAACCCTTTTGCATCCGCGTTGCTGTTCAGCAGTGACATCGCCTCGCGATCACGCACTGCGCCACATCTGGCGCACACACACATCTGGCTGTGCGTATATCCCCATCGCAAAAGCCACCCCCCTCCTCCCCAGGCATACTAGAGGGATGTTATGTTTCAACTCTGCTGACGCAACATCCATCCAAATCTGAACGCAAATTAATCATTAAGCAACTGCTTAATTAATTAATCCTGAAGCAACTGCTGTATGTAGAAAAGGAGAGGAGCTTTAACCTCTATCTCAATCCACAGATAGAGATTTTCAGAAAGAGATGTGGGGTTAAGTAGCAGCCTTTTCTCTTGTGAGTTAAGTACCTTTTGTCAAATTACTTCTCCAGTGCCAGTGAGAAGACCTTGGCAAACATTTCACTTGCTGGTACGCCAGCCAAGCCTCTTTTGGCTCCCAACTCTCTAAACGCTAAAGGGACATGCTAAGATTGAGAACCTAAAATTAGAACCAACTTTGCTTTCAAGTGCACACGGTTCACCCCCTCATTGAAGGGCTGTTACTATGTGTTACCAGCAGCAAACAAACGTACAAAAAGCCAAGCAATACACTTAGATTTATGACTTGTTTGCCCAGCATCCGTAGCGTGAGATCTTTCCAGACAAGGCTCTTGCTGAAAGATGCTTGAAACCCGATACAGACTGGCAACAGACCGTGGTGGGGTGGGGGGAAGGCAGAGGTACATCTCCAGTGACAAATAGGATGGCAGCAATACATCTGAAAATACTGAGAGACTATGAAGGAAAACATGAGAGAGGAAGGAAAAGGGTTGATCAAAACAGCATAGGTCAAAACAAGCTTTTATTACAACTCCCCCTTCATCTGCCAGCAACAGGAAGCTCATTACCAAACTACGCAAGATCAAGGCTTGGTCGTTTTTACGTCTGCCAGGAAAACCACAACCCAAACCGCATCTCATCCAGACACAGAAGGCATTCACTAGCTACAGGTTACACATTAAAGCCCTCCAATTGCCACAGATTTGGCCCAACGGTCACTAGATTTGAGGTTATTTACATCTCCCCACACTACTGGCAGGTGTAGCTACTGCAAAATATCCACCATAAACCATTTTTATTGGAGTGATGATTCAGGTTTGCCATGCAGCTGCATCCTCATGAATATTTTTAAGCAGTTTTATGCCTTCCCTGTACTGAACTAAATTACTGTCATGAGATAAATTGTACTTGAAGTTCTCAGCAGCTTTATGGATTTTTCTTAACTGCTCTTCTACACAGCAAAAAAATATGACAAAGCTCCTGAGAGAGGAGGAAGAACTTAGTGTGACACAAACACAAAAAAGGTGGCACCAAGGGGTGGCTGAGCTGCTAACACCAGCAGATGGCTTAGAGCTTCGCTACATCAAAACTGCCTCTCCAGTTTTCTATTTTTACAAGATTGTGAGACAGAATTTAAAAAAAGGATGAGTAACTGGTAACTAAACTTGGCTCCACCTTTCACAATGAAAAATATCTCGCCGGGCAGTGGGCTGAACACTGCCAACTCCTCAATTATTAAACTTTTCTCTGAGGCCTTGGAAAGCTGTTAAGTGCAGTGAAATAGAGAAAGGTGCTCCTGGCACCTCCCCAGCGGATACTACAGCGAAACAGTGAATTTTCAGCCCTGTGTATTTCTGCTACAACCAAGCGGTGACAAACTACATCAAGTGTTCTCAGTTGAGCTACACAGAGCATTGACAGAGGAATCATTAATACCCTGATAGATGAATCCTACACATCTCTATTTTCCAACTTTACATCATTAGTATTTCCCTCCTTTACATACGCCATTTATTTTGAACTTTTTTTTCCTAATGCTAAAAAAATGCAGTGGCAAAACCACTCTCAGTATGCTACATACTCAGTATGCTTCCATAAGTATATTGAGTATATTGAGTTAAAACAAAAGTATCTGCATATAAACTCTTAGTAAAATGTCTGTTGAACCAGCTTTGTGCAGTAAAGTGAATTAAAACCAGATTAAGTTTGTAATGTCCTCCTACACCACTTACGTCCTCTTTAGGCTTGTAGTAGAGAGAAATTTGATTTTGATGTTAGCTAAGAAAAATGATAGACCAAAAATATCTGTATTGTTTTTTAATAGTTCATACCTGGTGTATTAATTAGGCATTATGCATATTGCTTTTAATCCACTGATACAGGCATGGAATATAGGAAAATACAATATTCATTCTACTTAACAGAAATTTCCAATCTTTCTGTTCAAGGGCTGCAGCTTCAATCCATTTTCAGGGAAGCTTTCTGTGTCCACAACACCTATATTTGGAGCTCCCTTAGCAAAGGAACAGAAGATACATTCCTGAGCTTCCCCAAAATACTGGTACGTGGAATAATCTAGCAATATCATAAAAGGCTTCAAACCATTGCACCAAAAAGATTAAGACAGGAAAAATCCTTCCCACGTGAAGAAATGAAAGCAATAAACAGCAGGTAGGTATTCTACCTACAAATCTGGCAAAAGAGAGTAAAATCTCTGCCTCTGGACATCCTTCCTGATCAGCTGTCTTCAGCTGAACTTATATTGCAATGCTTGCAGCAGGAATTTAACTGTAATGGCTGATTCTCTAGAAGATTATATATAAAATATGAATTCAGGACCATTATTAAGGGGTAGAGTGGTAATTATCACATTACTTTTGACATTCATGTGATAATTTTGTAATGTTTACTTATGTTTCGGGTACTTTTTCCTCACTAAGGGAATATTTTCTTGCATTGACTAATGCACCATTCTTATTCTGTCATCATATTTGCTCCCTCCCCACCAGTGGCATCCTCGGAAATATGGAGATCCTCTAGCATTTCAGCCAGACTGATTCGTGGAGGGCCGTCATCGTCTGTGTCGCTCTCCACTGGAACATCTGCATCTAAAAACGCAAAAGGAAAAAAAAAAATCCCAACAAACAGCTAAGGAGAGAAAACAAACCCTAAACACCCTGAATAACGCCATATATATAGCCATGATGCAGTTACATGCAAGGAAATGGTTAAAAAGGCCTTACTTCTGTAAATGTTGACATTCTTCCTGATGGCTTCATCTTCTTCAAGATCTTCAAGGAAGTCCTGGTATTGCCTGTAAAAGATGGTTAATGTATTTACTCACTTTTCCACTGGATTTATGCCAATTTGTAAAACAAAATCCAACAGAGCCCCAAGGAAGGACTGCAGTTTGTGGTCCTACAGACACGCCTTCTGATAGCATTCCTCCATTTCCAACTCGTTCTGTCTCCTTTTTGTTATCACCTATTAATTTCCAAATAATTTGCTTAATTTGCCCGTCCTCTTTTAACTCTAATTGCCTCATTTCTTCTACTCAGTTATTTCATTGTTTCATTCACTATTTAGAGCCTGCTGTTGCTGTACCAGCTTTGCCAGTGAACAAACCAGCGATAAGCCTGTTCTAACAGATGCGTCCCTTTGGCTAGACAGACACTAACTGTAAGCTACAGCCACAATCCTTCCAATATTACTCACTTGTCTCATGATTTAAGCTTTTCTTGGAAAAAACATAGAAATAGTTTTTATGTTTTGCAACAGGAAACCAGAAAACCTTGCAGTATTATCTTTAAGATTTCAGGATTTAGTCTGTTCTCACACCTCCCTAACCCATTGTCCTCAGTATCCATGTTCCAGGAAAACTTAGCAGAGTACAAACGTAAGGCGCGTACGCTTCAAACACTTCATGCACTAGGGAAAGGGGGAAAATGCCGAGAGCTAATGCTCTTCAGGGAACACTGGTATCAACCTCTCTTACGAGCCAGCGTCATGCTCAGGCAGAATCAGGGGCATTTGCTTGTGCCTCCTTAATGGTCAGCACACTGCGTTTATCCTCAGCAGAAACTGGTAACTGGGGTTTCTAGACTTGGCACAGCACCCTACGTAGGAGGGACTAAAAAGCTTCATGGCAAATACTGAACCTTTCATCATCTGTATCCGTGCCTTCTCTGTCCCTTTCCAGCTCTTTCAGCTTCCAGTTTCTGCGACGCTGGCGTTTGGTACGGTCGTAGTTCTTTTTTATTAGCACCTGCAGTGAAAACCAGCAAGTATTCACACACACATCCCTTCAATACTACCGATGAGACTCTTTCAAAACCCCAAACTCCACCCAGATCTGGATTTGGGCAGCTATAAAATCAGCTGAACAAATGGTAGAGTCAGTCTGGCACTCAGAAGTTTTCTATGGAATTTAGGTCGCATTTGACAATTCAAGAGTTTCCGAACACAAAATTTTGATTACATGTGAATATACACACTGGAGTTGTAGTAAAGTTTTCACCACCAGTGCATGGTAATTTGAAAACCAACAACAAAGAGTAAGGTAAGAACATAAATGTATCATTCAACCACCACTCAAAAATTTAAGTAGTGAGAAAATCATTCTCAAAATTAGATGCTATTCAAATGTCAATATTAATATCCCCTCTTCCTTTAGGCACTAGGGAATTAACGAGCGCTCATTATAAAACCATATTCCCTAATACCCCTGGGTAACGCAGTGAACTTCGAACAGAGAAAGAAAATGGTCTTACCACATCAGGAATACTGTGCGGGTTCATCTTATTGGCAAACTCGTCATTTAAGTTGCAGTTCGCCAAGTCGAATCTAAAAGGAGAACAGGTGTTTTACCCCACCCTTCTATGTGAGTCCATGTATCACATGCTTGTATTACAGAGCAGCACAGTGAAAGTTACAGCTCCTAAGAAACATTTCAGAATCACCTAATTTGACTAATCGTACAAAAACTTCACATTTGTCATTGCTGCATATGATACTCACTATCGAACAGAAAAATCTTCCCTGGCTTTTTAAAAATCCCTCCTCTCTATTTGTGTCTAAACTGTTATTCCAGTCTGCATTCTAAAGTCAGTACTTCAGCTCTCTTATTACTAACAGTTCTTTGCGCAAGATAACTTCTGCTAGAAAAAAAGATTTCCTGTATAAGGACCACCTCTTCATGGCCAAGAGGAAGGATTCTACCCCTTTTGCTGATTTAGTTTAGAAACCAGAACAGTTCAAAACTTTTTTGAGAATCCCTAAGCCTGCAGAGAATCCAGAAAATTCAGTCATTAAATAATCATTTAATAAAAACCAAGAAACAGAACAGACCCCAAGACAAGGTCACCGGGATTCAGGATGTGTCCCAGGTGAGTACAGCAGAAATACTGATGATCCGTGTTCAACTCCGAGGTTTTCTGTACCCAGGCTTCAGCCAGCGTGTGCTTCAGGAGTGAAAAATAAAGCACTCTGGTTAATCAAATGCAGTTTAACTCGCTGTGCTACTAGAACATTTGCACTGCTGTACTACTGTTTTAATTTACACTTGTAATTAAATATGTATTTCTACACCAAGCATCCAATGTATTGCTTGCTACTCCTAATTTCTCATCTTTACAAAAGCAAGGAAGTGGACATGCCAACCACTTTCTACCACATACAGCTTTTGACTGAGAAGAAAGCGTTTGGTACTTATTAATTAACTCTGATTAAAAATAAATGCTTCTATACTTCAAAGAAACAATTCAATAATCGAAGAGCGGCAAAGTTAATATAAAATAATTTCAATGATGATAGTAACAAGTAGAGTTTAAGCTCTTTGAAAGAATTTCTGGAAGTGGAATTGACGTGACGCACGTGCAATTTCCAAACCAAAACACTGTCCACATCTGCCTGAGAAGAGCTTGGGCCAGGGCCAGGACACTGAAAAGCATACACCTGACTTAGCAAGGTAGAACAATTCAAACCAGGAGTTCAGCTGAGTAGGGGAGGGAGGGGAGAGAAAAGCCCAAAACATTGAATCAGAGACAGAGGAACTCTTACCTTGTTTGATCTTGCCCCTGCACCTGCACCTTTCTTCCTCTCTTGAGCCCTGTTGATATCCACAATGATGAATTCCTCTAGTTGTTTTGGGTGGAACAAGCTGTTGAAAGGGTGGCGCCAGTAGGTATTGCTGTCAATTTCTGCAACTGGAAAACAAAAAAAACAAAACATTCTCCTGAATGTATCCTTATTAGAGGTATTTTGCTGGTAGGGCTTACTAGCAAATATCAATCGAATCACAGTGCTTCTGGTACCCAAGTGGCTAGAATCACAATCTAGAGAAAAACCAGATACTATCTAATTTTAGAAGAGCATACCCGACAAAATTAAATACTTAGCAGAGACCTCGAACATCCAGGAGCTTAACACTGACCCTGCACATTTTGCTTAGGAAACTACAGAAATCAAGCTTAGAGAACTACGTCTTAACTCACTATTGAATTTCTACGTCGGCGATTATACAGATACATTTACAACAGTACAGTCTAAAAATAGAAGATTTCATGAAAACAAACAAACAAACAAACAATTCTGCCAGCAGAAAAATCAGATGCTGCCGTAGCGCAGAAAAGAACGCCTAACTTACTCTGCAGGGTGGTAGGATCGATGAGGTGGATGGTACTTGTTACTCTAATGCACACACAGATCTGGCTCATGTTACCGAGACTCTGCGCCAGTTTTGGTGACAGACATACAACGTTGTCCTGCATAAAAACAGAAAATAGTTTACACTCATATTTCCTTAATTTTTAATCAAGGCTTTAGAGAAATCTGAAATAGATTTTTAAACTTTGTATTTTCAGTTTTCCACCCAATATCATCCAGTAACTCCCTCAAGACCCTTCCACCCCCCCCAAACACACAATAAACAAGGCCTCCATCACCAAAACCAAACTCTATCCACTTCATACAATACCCTGAAGATAAAATAACAGAGAAGCTACCTTGCATATTGGAACAATTTCCACAGAGAAAGTGCTTTTGTAATTGTAGACATTACTATGAATATCATGTGAGATCAAACGCTGGGATGATTTTGATCTATAAAACATAAAAATGGAGACTTCAAGCAGCAAGAAGGACATTATGTGAAAAAGGAGATAATCAGGACAAAGTACAGCAATGAAAGTATATAGCTATGTACTACAAATTCAAAAATAAAAAAAAAAAAATAGAAAAATGCATGAGGATTAGTTTTACAATGGCCAAATGGAAACATCAGACTTCTGTAGAAGGGATTTTGTCTGTTTAACCAGAATACAAGTTTCTTACACTTTCATTCACAAAATTATTTGAAAATGAAGGATAGAAGACATTTCCCAAAAGCTTTTGAGAATTCAAGGCAATAAACATAAATGATATACCTGGATGGAACTGTACACTGAAGAAAGTCTACCATCTTCTGGGCCTGTTGCTTTGAAGAATAATAAAAATCCAGGCCATCTTGAAGAAAAGAAAGCTTGATGAACATATCTATTTCAAGTACTATGGTTTTTTTCAAATACAATACGTAGGCTAAGTAATCTGCTGCTTATCTGTACATAGCTATTAGCACAAACAATCTTCCAATATAAAATAAGTTAATTTGTTTTCTATTTCAAGACTTACAAGCCCCCTCACTCACCATGGATTTCTTTGATGCGAAGTGTATTTTGATGAAGCCTGTGTTTTAAAATCAGCTGCTCCAAGTAGTAGAAAGTCTTCTTGTGCAGAGTCTAAAACCAAAGACAAAATTATCGAAGTTGTTTAAGAATTGTCTAGTGCAAATGCAGTATCTCTGAAGAATAAACACTTATATGAAGAGATCATCCAGAGAAGGAACGGTCCAAAGTCTATTCCAAGTAAACCAGAAGATTTTGGAGATTTGCTCTATTTATACCAAATTATTTAAAGCTTCTGTTTCTCATTTTTGTATAACTGGTTGCTAAAAATGCCATCTTCTTTAAAGAAGATTTAAATATTTATCAACAATCTGTCCCACTGGTTCTAACACTGCCTTAAAATACAGAAGGATATTTAGTAACTTACATCAGATCCTCCTGTCAGACATAATTTAAAAAGAATATGCTCATAATACTGGACAGCAGAAAGTTTTTCTAAACTAAGATCAGTAAGAAAAAACCCAAGATGAACATAAAGTGCATTACTGTGGCAGTGTGCAAATGTGAGTACATCTTTTCCTGAGAAAAATAAAAAAAACATCCAAAGATTTGTCTGCCTGATTGTTTTGCCATGAACAAATGAAAATTCAGTTTGCCTTTACCTTTTGTCTGACTTGCACTACGGCTTTCCAGAAATCCTTAGCTTCAATCCTATGACAGTCTTCGCACATTTGCGACTGAACTATATATTCCACGACAAATACTTGCTGAAGAACTGCTCCATTTATCACCTGCAAAACAGAAGTGTAAGAGGCTTCCTCATTAGTCCTGTCAAGACAGAAAGCCAGTTTACCACAGCATTCTGAAATAACTTCCATATGTGACACGTAGCTCTAATGCTGGATTTTACCAAAGAGAATCACTTATCTGAAGTGTAATAATAATTAAAAATAAATACAATCATCCTGTTTGCCACAAAAGCTTTTTAAAAGACACATGTAGAATGTTATACACCAATTACCTCTTTCTGAACAGTCAGTTTCAGCTTCAGCCGTTTAGAATGTGGTTCAGTCCAAATAAAGCCTGCATCGATCAGCCGGACCTGCCAGCGGGAAAGAAGGACTCAGCTTCTGCCAGCAGATGGACCAGAACCCGTGTTAAAAACATGCAGCTTGTGGTATAGGTCACTGTTCCTCTACCAAGTGAGGAAGTGAATAATCTTAATTAAAAACATACGTATTAGTACACCAAAGTCAATTAATAATGCTTAGTTAGAACACAGAGTCTGATCTACCTAAAACAACGGTGACGCAACCTCAGACTGTCACACCAGAGTAACCGACGACACTGCTCAACAGTATCTCTGGATGGCATGGAATGATGAATTTGGATAGCACAACGGTTTCCTCAAGACTCAAAAGCCAATTCAATCTCTAAAACTAAGAACATGCAAATTTACTGCATCCAGAGATACTTTGTATATTTAAGTACTAACCCAATAGCAAGAAGCTCAATAAAGCAATCTAATTCAAACCTTGATGACTGTGGTAACAAACCAGCTTTTTTTGCCTAAAACACCATTTCACCAGTGGCGTCCCTCAGGGGTCCGTGTTGGGCCCGGCCCTGTTCAACATCTTTGTCGGCGACATGGACAGTGGGATAGAGTGCACCCTCAGCAAGTTCGCCGATGACACCAAGCTGTGTGGTGCCGTCGACACGCTGGAAGGGAGGGATCCATCCAGAGGGACCTGGACAGGCTGGAGAGGTGGGCCCGTGCCAACCTCATG
>WHYT01015059.1:90719-105069 GCA_009806455.1 Tetrax tetrax | reverse complement strand
TGTAAAATTAAGGTGTATTAAAAATGCTAGCTTCCTTCAGTTAATTATGCTCAATGCCCATCTATACAGTAACAGTTGTGCAGTACACAGCATGCTTTGAAGTCACAGAGTTGTGCTGTGATAGTCTCCTCAGTATGCTTGGATTTTTTTTGTTAGAGCCTGTCCTTACTGAATCCTCCAAAATTCTAGTATTGAGTTATTTGAGATGAGATTGTCATTCTCTGTTCAATATAAATCAGCTGATAAGCCCTACACAAGTGCAAATGGCTGCTCCAGAATGATAGAACGCTGTGTAAGTTCACGGGATTTAACCTTATGCAATTCCAACAGACATCCTATGAAAAAATCAACAGAATTAGCTACTCACCTTGCTGAGCGAGGCTTTGATTTTTTTAAGACACAACGCGAGCAGCTCTCTGGATTCTAAGGTACACTGAACCCAGGTTCCTGGAGGCTGAAGGTACCTATGACACAGGAAGCATTTTACAGCACACGAGGCTGCTTCAGCAAATTAAATCACTCAAAAGTTTAGTTATTTACTAAGATTTCAGTATGCAGCTACAGCTTTTGACTACGCAGTAAGATCCATGCATTCCAAGCGCATCGACACTTCTACCACCATCCTTACCAGCTTGCCCGCTTTTTAATTTTATTTCAAAGACCACAAACTCACTCATTTACATCTTCCAGGCCCTACTTAGCAAGACCTTTCTACTTCCACAAGAGAAGAAATACAGAAACGTGCTGGAAAGTGGGAGAACCCTGATAAGAAACCACCACACCCAGAGGGCCCGCGGCCCCCCTCGGGAGGGGAGG
Organism: Tetrax tetrax; assembly: GCA_009806455.1. Lineage (NCBI taxonomy): Eukaryota > Metazoa > Chordata > Aves > Otidiformes > Otididae > Tetrax > Tetrax tetrax. Next base: position 104,253 of record WHYT01015059.1, on the reverse strand, counting down.
AGAGGGAAGGGGGGCGCGGGTGCCCACCTTTCGCACTGTTTGCAGAAGTGGAGGGTGCCCAGTTTAGGGATGCCCTCGGTGATGTCCACCTGCGCCCGCAGGCAGCCCACGCACATGTTGGCCGGGTTGGGCGGGATGGGCACGCCGCACTGGCAGCAGAGGCTGGAAAGGCAAGGAGGAAAAGTCAGTCACGGACAGCGACGGCAACCCGAAGGTACGTGCAGGCTTTTAAATTTATTTTTATTTTATAAAGAAAAGTGGTGGCCGGGGAGAGTCGCTACCCCCCCCGCCCCGGTTTATGGCCGCCCGGGTGCCTCCCCCCCTCCGCGGCAACGGGGCGCTCCGAGGCCGAGCCCCGGCGGGCAAAGCCCCGCCACCCAGCAGCCCGGCCACCGCTTACATGTTGCCCGGCGTGGGAGCCGCCGGCCCCGTCATGTACTCCATGGCTGCCGCAACACCGGGTTCCGGGCCGGAGAGGAAGAGGAGGAGAGCGGCGGTCCCGCGAGAGGCCGGCCGGGATGGGCGGCAGCGGGGCGGTGTGCCGCCGGTGGGAGGCACAAGATGGCGGCTGCCGCGTCCTCCCGCTGCGTGGAGGGCGCTTGCGATTGACATTGTAATTCGTGATTCTTTGGAAAATTAATTGTTTTTTTTTTTTCTTTGAAAATCATGGGATTTGAGCCATCTTCCTCCCCCGCGGGGCAAGCCTGTGCTGTTATTGCAGCAAATGGCGGCAGTGGGGCACAATCCCGGCGGCTTCTTGTATTCCCCCCTTGGCTGTCAGGTTCATGTCCTCATTTATTTTTTTTCATGGAAATGCGCCGCATTTATTAGCGTAGGGACTGATCTGACAGGTATTGCACGCCCGAAAATCCTCCTAAAATTCGTATCAACTGTTGCTGTCCCCAGTGCATGAGGAGGTGGCCCTTAACAACGGTAATTAATTCTTAAAGGTTTCTGCTAATTCATCTTCGAGAAATACTGCTTTGAAGCAATATTACTGTGTTCACCAGTGTATTTTAATATGGAGGAGAAGAGCCAGGCTCTTCCAAGTGGTGTATGGGGAGTGGATGAGAGGCAACAGGCATAAGCTGAAACAACAAAGATTCAGAGTGGTTAAGGAAAAACTTTTTTACCATGAGGACAGTCAGGAACTGAAGGTCTCTGTCCTTCGAGGGTGTCAAGCCTAAGCTGTTTAAGATGCTTAGGAACCGGCTCTGGCTTCATGTTTGACCCTGCTTTGTGCAGGAGGTTGGGCTAGAGACCTCCTGAGGTCCCTTCCAGCCTGTATGATTTAAACCAATGTCTCTCTTGTTGAAATATAACTTAAATACCAAGCCTCACACCAAGTTAATGACACCAAATTTCTCCTCTGTGCTCCACCCATCACCTTCTCTGAAGAATTGTTCTGTTCCCTTCAGAAAGAGGCGTTCAGCTTCCCCAGGGGAGAAGAGCAGAACACAAATACCTTTCTTGCTGGGTCCGTTGCTCATAGAGCTTACCCACAAAGCTGAAAAAAAACTTTACAGTGACATTGTTGTTAACTATGCCGCCGTAATTCATTAATTAAAAGTTCCATAATACTTTGGTTTAGAAGAAGGAGTTGGTACAATCCATTTTGGTTAGATTCCATTTGGGGTGTTCAATAACCAATAACCATCCTGATGGAAAGGAAGAGTTGTTTTGGTTGCTTTAGAGTTGCTTTGGGGACTGAAAATCACAGGCTGCCAAGCTGTCTGACTTGTTTTTTCTTCTTTGGCACATTTTTCTGTGATGGGCTGCTTGTGTTCACAGACTGTTACTCACTTCTGCTCCTTTGAAATGAAGTTTCTTTGCAGATCTCTGTGGAGACTTACTGTGGACCATATTATTAAAAAAAAAAAAAAAAGGAAAAAGCAAAAAAAAAAGATAAAAACCAAGTGTTTCCCTGCACTGAAGTTTCATTTCTAAGCTCTTCAGAACCCCTGCTGCACAGTGGGTATTACACAGTTTTTACTTTCAAGCCCTGATGAATCACTCGATCTTTGATTTCTTTGATTTATGAAATAATACACTTCCTGTAAATTCCAGGCTGTCACTTGGCAAGTCTCAGGTTGCAAGAGAGGTAGGACAAAGCCTGTCTTTTATGGGAGCCAGGTCTTTTGTGAAGTCACCGGGAGGAGAATTGAATCCTAAGAATACTTTAAATATTTCCACTGCAGATTTAGTATCAGCTGTGGATTTCTCCACCTTATTTCAGTGCTAATATACTAAATCCTACCTCAGCTCAAGGCACAACCACCATCTACTGCCAGTTAAAACCAGAACTATGTTCTTTGTAGTCACGAAGGTACTTTGTATTGCCTCTGCAAGCTCTTGTTGCCCTGTGGCTTCCACCCATCCACGTACATTTTTTATGTTTTAAACTGTCAAAGTATTGTTATAGTCTTAGCAACACTTCTGAAAGATTTTACATCTTTGTACACATTAGACAAGATAAAAAGCAGAACACAGAATTCCTGGAGAGCTTTAGCAATGGTGGGTCTGGATTCTAGAATGTACTACACGGACTTTGGTCCCACATGATGAGGACTGAAAGATTTCACCATCTCTTCCTACTGAGGAAGAAAAGCCAGTATTACTGTAGTTGTTGAGATGGATGATGTTTCCTTTAAATTGGTGGCATTTTGAGGAATGAGTTTATGGGTAAGACCTTACCTGCTATCGGCTCGCAGGAGCCAGGGATCTGACATCTTTGGAAATGACTTCCACTGCAGATCATTTAAGAGCGGGTCAGGTTTGCATGGGTGTGAGTATTAATCCCGTAGGCTGTTGATTTCTTCTGAGCGTGCAATCACCACACGTCTACGGTAATGCTTGTAGAAAAAAATGATGGGTTTATTTTTTCAGCCCTGTCGAGCTGCATCTACTCGATTGGGGGTGGTCCAGATCAGTCTTTTACACTCACACACTGCATTTGGGAAGATCGCCGTGTATTTTTGTCATCGTTTGCTGCTTACTATCTTACTGATACTGCAGCCAGACTCGCAGCAGCCGTGCAGGATAGCTGACAGGCCCGGTGTGCCCACAAAACTGGATACACCAGCTCCTCACTGGCCTCCCAGCTGCAAAGGGACCGTACGAGGGGCACAGAAGATCATCCTGGGCTCTTGGCTTCGTTCTCATTCATTCTCAAGGAAACAGCCACGGGCTGTTAAATGGCATGTATAAGACAGAAGTAAGAAAATGGCAATAACTGCGTACCTTCATGGAAAAAAAACCCCAGGAATTACACTTCTGATGTGGGCTGAGGCTTTGAGTGGTTTTTCCTTTCCCTGCAAATGTCTCTGGAGCTGTTTGCTAAAGTGCAAGATGGTAACTCATCAGGACATTTCAGTTTTCACAGCTCCGTTTAATTTCCCTTTTCACCCAGGAGCTGCAGGAGTTATAAGGCTGTGTACAGGCACTGCTGTGAATTTAAAGGTGGCTTTGTAAATTCTGGCAGCTTGGGTGATAAAGCTGTCAGATCTCCACCACCAGCTACTCTCCTACTAATGATGAAGAGAGAAAAGGGTGAGGATGAAAAATGTTGTTCCCTCTTCTGTGAGCGCTGCTGTCTAAAACTGCGTTGGCATTTCAATGTAGGACTGGTTGCATGGAGTTGTTAATTACTGCTTAGGGTTCCCTGAGGTCAGGGCTATGGCAAGCAGCGTGCGTGAGTTTTTATTTTACTTTTTAGTTTGCAGAAATTAGGGACATAGAATAATTTAAATGTTTTGTCACTTTTTCCCATTTGGATTTGCGGGTTAGGATGAGAGTGTCTGGGAAGTGAATACTCCATATGAAAAATGCGTATTTGATAATCCTCCAAAGGCTGAGGCCACAGACAAAAATTGTTCAGTGAGGTCCTAAATAACTCCGTTTCTTCTAATTCCACCTATAGAATCAGAAAATATGAATTAAAATATATATAAAAAGCATCATAGAGAGAAATATGAATTAATAAATATAGACTTTATTAATTGATGGGGTACAGTACAGACATCTAATTTATAGAACTGTCTAATAATTAGAACAGTTGGATAATTAATTCAGTTATCAATCTGTATACTTTATTACATCCTAGAATGAACCTTTTCACTCTTCCATTAATTTTATCAATATCAACAGCTGTAGCAAATTCTCAAAGTGTCATTTTACCCTGATTCATCTTTTCCAAGAAGCACATATGTTTCAATAAACATTAGTTTTAATCCCATGAATCCAGAAACCAGTCATCAGAATGATTTGTAGAAATGGAGATACTATAGAGGAAGAGCTTTTCTAGATGGGTACAGTTGCTGAAAGTGAAAAAATAGTTTTTTTACATATAGGTGGCCCTTGGGGAAACTCCTGGCTCTGCCCTTTGCACCAGGAATGGTCCTTCCCATGGGGTTCACATCACTAAGCTGGTAGAAATCTAAACAGAAAAGAGCCCACAGGTTTTGCTAGCAATTAGCTATTTGGTAAATTTAGAAATCTAGTTGAATCTTTCTCCTAGTGAAAAGCATATCTGTTTGCACTGATTTCTTATCTTTCCCTCTGCTGTTTTCCAGTGAGCATTACATATTACATTTAAGCTATATACTAGTTTTCTGCTCTTACTGTTAGATACTTTAGGTTCTATATAATCCCCTTACTGTGAGCACATGACTTCATCTTATACTGTATTACAGAATCATAAAATTATATGATTCTATAATTATGTTTCATTTCTATTCGTTAGGCTATCCAAATCTTTAGAAGCACTGCTTAGCCCCAAGCTACCAAGCAATACCGAAGTCACAGCATTTAAAGGATCTGTATGATCTGTAAGGAAAACAAGCACACCATCTGAAAACAGCTTTAATGCAGGTTTGCTCTCATTTTCACATGTGGGTGACTGGGCCCTTGAGTAAATAGCTGCACATCGTTTGCCTGAAAGCTCAAGTGCCAAGGCAAGAAAAGCCAGGACAGCGTTTGTGGAGCTGTGCCAGCCAGAACAGCTGGCTCACAGCAGCTTCATTTTCAGTAGAAACGTCAATAAATAGAAGAAACACAGAATGATAAATTAATGGGAAAGATATTCCTGTGATTAATTTTACAGACACCTGAGGTCACTATTCCCTCACGTAAACTGGATCCAGGAAAGGAGGCGGCGAAGCTACCAGAGGCGCTTCTGGGACCTCTTGTGCAGTTAGATCTGCTCTGACCTTCCAACCAAGAGGTTTTGTGCTGGTCTAGACTACTGTTTTCATTAGCTGTGTTAATTTAACTGTAAAAATCTCAAGAATTTAAGAACAAAAGTTTTACACTTTAAAAGAAAAAAATTCACTGTAAAATAAATGTGGTATTCAGAGCAGTGTGCACAGCTTCTAGGACATTCACCAGCACCAAGTCAGAAATTAATAAAATTTCCTTCATTTAGCTGTAGAATTATTCTAGCAACATTAAGATGCATACATGGGAAAGGTTGCACAATAGCAGTGAAACACCTCTATGGTCTTTACCAACATCAAATTTAGCTTTTAAGAGGACTGTGATGATACCTAGTCTGTATTTTTAGTTAATCGAGGTGCCGAGCATGCATCCATTCCTAGCAATTTAATTCTTCCTATTGCATCAAGTAATAATTTGGAGGAATGAAGTAGTTTCCGTTCAGAAAGCAGGAAAACAGTAGAAGTGTGGTCAGTGCTCAGAGTGGGGAAATAAAGGTGGGGCTGCGGCCAAGTGAGCTGTGTAAGGATGCAAGGTGGAGGCAGCAGCTCCCTGTGCCAGCGGTTCTTGAAGCCGTAGGATGTATTCCTGTGCCGGAACAGATTGTGCCTTGCCTGCGCGTGGGTGGTAACTCCCAGCTTCCAAATTTAGTAGGAGCCAGGATCTAGCTGCCAGTGGGGACCAGGCAGCCTCTTCGCTGACCAGGTTATCTTGCCCCATATGCAGCAAGGGGCTCCTGCATGCCCCAGGAGGCACGTCCTCACATCCTCCCATGGATGACTGCTCTTCTCCACTGTTTCTCCTGTACAGCTTTGCATTTGCAGCCACAGTTTCCTCTAACCCCTCCCGTTACGGTTTTAGTCAGACCTTGCCATGTGGGCTGTTCCTTTAGGAAGGAAGGGCTCTGGTTCCCTTTCATTGATGGCAGCTGTGCAGTTACAAACTAATAACTTCAACAATGCAGCACATGCAGAGCTGTGCTTCCGCAGAGGTACTGCTCTTTCAAATTGTCTTCTGTGGTCTCAAGGAATGATATGAATGGGAGGAATAACATTAGCTAACTCCACTGGGACATGACACTTCCAGGGGCTGTTTTCTGTGAGATAATCTGCACTAAATTTACTGGGGTAATGCTCCAATTATTTTCCAGTTCTTGCCTGTTTCTTCAGTTCCCTGTGAGGAATCCAATTAACAACCCAATTTATAGTAGGAGCCACAAACATCATTACTGCTGAACTTCAGAGGCAGGAACAAAGAGAGCTGGAAATAAATTTCTTTCAAATAGCTTCGCAGGCAGAGATCAGCATATTCTGACACTCCACTTTCGGCTGATCAATAGATAAAACCCGTGCGTTGCATCATCAAGCTTCAGTGAGCTTCGTCGCAGCACGTATACCTGTGGTTTATTTCCATTTAACCGCGTAATGTATTGCACGAGGCGTGCGTATAAGACATATTTGATCCCGTGCAGGGCATACTTCTCGGATAAGATTTGAGGGAGCAGCAGCTTACGTGCAGCCTGTGCCAGAGGTACCACAGAGCGATGGGTAAATGCTGCCCTTTGTCAGCAGAGGGGGATAATTCTCAGTCTTGCTGTGCGTTGAAGCAGCTGGGAGGAGCTGGATGCTCGGTGTGCCAGACGCACAGGTGCTGGTTTTGTGCAAACCCAGTCCTGCTGCTGCTGCGGTCAGAGGCACTGGATGATGCAGCGGTTTTGCGCTGAAAGGCATCCTCTGCTTTCTAAATTCCTGGGGCCTTTTAAGAATCACTGCTATGCCCGTCATGGGGTTAGCAACAGGTGAGTTTTTCTTAGTAGCCTTTAAAAACCAAAATAACCCAAACCATAAAGTTACTCGAATTGAGCTACTTGAACAAGAAGACATCGTAGATTCATTAAATAGGCTCTTCTGGGTGTTACACGGGAAAATCCTCCTTGTGCTAACTTCTGTTCTTCAGCAGCTCCCGTCACCCATTTTGTGTTTATCAAACATCACCGCTTATTGTTCCTCGATAACCACAAACCCAAAGCTTTTAGTTTATCCTCAGGACAACTTCAGCAGCTCAGCCTTTACGCTGTCTTATCAACATGCTATGTTGTCAGAGAAACACTCTTTGGTAATTAATTCTCCCGTGCTTTTTAATACTTGGCTGTTCTTCTGAGATCGCCAAGCGTTCCCCTTTTAAAGAGAGGTGGCAGTTTTAGTGTGGCACTGCTACCTGTCTGCCCCTGAGAACCTGTGCCAGTTCCTGCAGATACATTCAACTTAGCAGTCGCTTTTATGACAATTTTTCTTTTTTAATGTAAAAGGTCGTGACGCGTCTTCTTACTCAGCTCAGCCTTTACGTGGGCTGGGGAACAGCCATGGCAAAGATTTAATTTTAAGCAAAAGAATGGAAAGGAGCCAGGAAGTGTTGCTTTAGTGCCAGTGTGTTTGTTGCCTGCTCTGGGATGCACTAGACCTGAACCTCAGACTAAGAAATAATTGTTTTAAAAAGGTAAATATTTGCTCATCAGAACACGATAGGAATCTTAGAGACTGTTGTACAGTAGCTGTTTGCTTTCCACTTGCCTTTTGTAATCTTCCATGTCTCGGTTAAGAACACCTCATCCCATTATAGCCGACTAAAGCAAACCCGGCGAGAGGGTGGGTTGCACTGAGAGGTGCCAAGTCTGAGCATTGACATCAGTAAAATCAATATAATTTTGTAGAATTTATCTTTTCAGATATTGGCACTTCGAGTTCTCTTTCGACAGAATACGGGAATGGCAATATGCAGGTTAAAATATTTTGCACATCGTGTCCATTTAAAACCTATACATAGAAATTCTGAATGGTGTTGACATTTCCTAGACTTGCCTCACTAGCTGGCTGGAGAAAAGGGCAGACAGAGAAAAAGCCAAAAAGCAGTTCCGTGAACTTGCTCTAGAAGCAAACCTGTATCCCTTGTCCTTTGGCTGAGATGTGCACAGCTCCTTCTCCTTCCATCCCTGCTTTTGAGGGTGGAAACAGAGGACAGGAGCATGGTGGAGGCAGAAGCTACGTGTGGACAGAAGAGTCAGAGATTGATAGTTTTGTAGGGGAGAAGGAGGAATAAGGAAAGGAGACTTTGTTGGTGGAAATGGGAGGTCAAACAAATGGAAACAATGATCCAGCTTTGCAAATGGACCATGTGGAGCCAACTGGAAAGGGTGAAAAGGAAGGTGATATGAAACCACAGCACTGGATGGGTTGCCTTGCACCAGGCTGGAGCAGCCTGAGGTCTGCTGTAAGGCATGCCTCCTCGGGAGCGCAGCAGAGGGGTGTTGAGTGGCTTTGTTTTGTTCAGGCTTGATGCCTTCTTCAGTAAGCAGTGGTAATGTTCCAGCAGTCACTGTGCCGACCTTGTGGCACTGGAATAATCCTGTGAGGCAGGGCTGGACTGCAAAAGAGTCCAATTTAGAGGGACCCAGGGCAGAAAGAACCTGTGAACTAATCTGTGTGATTGTAGGTAATCTGTGCCAGAGGGTGTGGACCGATAAATGAAAATTACATGAACAGTCAGGAAAGGAAAACATGGAAGGAGGAGGACAGGGACACTGCCCACCCAGGGCTGCACCAGACCACTCGAGCATTTTAGCATTAAGCGTCTTACCAGTGGTAACCTAGGGCATTGCTGAAGTAGCAGCATAAATATAATGGCAATTAGCTCTTTCTTTTTCTTTCTTTTTTTTTTTTTTTTTTAATTTTGCTTGCAACAGTCCTCTATGATGGTACATGCATTTTCTACGTATCCATCAAGATAAATTCTCAGGAAGACGTGTTGCAATTTTAGTGGGCTGAAGTTTTCTTTCCACCACTCCCATCTTGCTGGCACATACACGACATGGAGATCTGACACACTGCTATTAAAATACATCTGTGCTGGTATTGCTCAGCTATAAAATTGCAAAACCAGAAATTATTTAGTGTGTGACAGACTTTTAATGTAAAGGCACTAACTGTAGACTGCTCCTTGTAAGCGGAAACCTCCAAAGCTGAGATGAATGCTTGCAGCTCATGACTTATTTAGCAGCATATGCATTTATATAAAAGATTACCTCAGTGATGCTAGCTTTGTTATTGAAGATTTCTTGGGGAAAAACAGGCCATGTACCCAGGGCTACTGCAACGAGATGCTTATTGCAGTGCCAGAGTCCTGTGTTCTTGTAACAGGGTTTGGCTGGGCTGGATTTTGGAGGGTCCAGTAATTCTGAAGAGAGAGCTGATATTGAACTGGGTCTGGGGCTCTGGGTTATTTTGGTACCACCAAAATAGATCTGTGGTAAGGAAGAGCTTTTGGATAGCAAAACGCTCAGATTATTGGACAGCATCTGTGATGTGGAGAGGGCTTCTTGGGATCGGAGCATTATTTACCTTGAGTGAAATATTGGGTATGCCCTGTCCTTCCTCTGGGCAAGGCACCAGGATGAATGGAGTTGGACGCGTCTGCTTGGTTTGCACCATCTTTTTTCCGGCTCTTACGTCGTAAATCACTCAATCTCTGTACGTTTGGCAGATAATTAGTGTGTGCGAGCTACCAGGCTTCTCCCGTTGTGCAATTTGCGGCCGTGGAGAATGCAAGGAACTGATACAAGCTCTTTCCTCTGCCAGCCTGATGGGTGAGGCCATTTGCTGTGCCTTGTTACCTCATCTTTTAATTACCTTGCTCAATCCTGTTGCAGCCCTCGCTGATGCTGGGGTGCTTTATTCTGAGCCTGGCCTCCGTTGTTTTGTATCAAATACTTCTTGATGTACGTCTTACATGCATTTGCTCTTCCTGTTCATTTTTTTTTAAAGTATCTAAACCTCATAAAGATTCATGGCATGTAACTCATCCTTGAATATGACCTTGAAATAATGATATTTCTGATCTGCTCCGTGATTATGAAGCAAAGATGGGAGCTGTCAGAAAAAATGACTGAAGCAGCACCCAAGCTGACAATATGTCTGTTCCTGACACTGCCTCCTCTCCTCCCTCTTTGCTCAGTCATTGTAAGCAAAGCAGAATCTGATCTTTTTCATACAGATTTGCCAGATTTACCCTATTCTCCATCTCGTAGATGTTTCCACTCTCCTCTTTGTCCTGATTCTTGGCTTTTCTCCTGTTGCCTGAGCATGTCTCAGCAGTCGGATACAAATTTTGATGCAACGGGTACTCGTGCATCTTCTTCATCTCACTTTGAAACCTAGCCTAAACCTAGCTTTTGGTAATTGAGGGGGCTGCAGCATATCTTAGGCCACCTGAAGCAATTTCTACAGCCTGTTTCTAGCTCACAACTTCTTATTTTAATCTAAGGAGGCCTCAGTTGTGCCGGTGACAGCTCCAGGACAGCCCCACTTTGGGGCTGACTGTAGTGAAACAGCAGAATCAGCAGAGTTTATCAGCTCTTAGCTGTCCTGATGTAGCAACTACTGAAAGCAGGCTCTGAAATAAGGGTGGAGCAGACACCGATGATGACAAGTGTGAGCTCTCAGAGTTAATTCTTACCTCCACCTGTGAATCACAGCCTCACAGGTAGGGAGTTTCCACGCAAGTTGCCTGGAGATATTTTCATAACTTGGGCTCCTCAAATTCAGGGAAAATACTGCTTACTCTAAGGAATAAATATATTAAGGATAAAATTGATGATGTTTTGAACCAAAGTGTCGTCCTTCAGTTCAGGCTGATTTTTTCCTTCCTCTGTGGAAGGACAGAGATTAAAGGGGTGCCTGTTTCATTCCGGCTCTTGCTGCTGGAGCTCCCTTGCTGGAGTTGTGGGGCGAGCTCTGTGCTGTCGGTGTGCACTCAGATCCAGCCTTTGGAGGGCCTCAGGAACATCATGGGCTTCTGACCTCCTTTGTCAGCTGAGAAACACTGAATTTTCAGTTTCTTGAGATTTAAAGTAGTTTATTTTACCAGAACATTTTGGTAATTTCAACTCCCTTGATTCCCTTGACTGCAGCAAGTTTGTAGCAGGGCTGCATGTTGAATGAAGTTTGAAGTTTGCTGTGGCTGTAGGAGCTGATGATCTGTACTTTAGAAGCAGTCTAGCTTTTTTTACTGACTGCCCAGTTTTTAAGTTTCTGATCAGGCTTGGCTTGAGGGAAGTGTTGATATGATCCAAATGAAGCACTTCAGGCCTTGTGCTGAAAAATTCTCCGGGCAGCTGGAGAGTTTAGTGCAAGACACACCAAGTAATTTAGCTGGCAAAAGAGCAAGATTTTTTTAACTGTGATTTTGTACCCCCTTCGTCTGACAGACCATCCCAGTATCTTTCTGTAAATAATAAGGAACCCACCTGGTTTTGGAAGTTCAGGAGGAGAGGATGTGGGAGTCTCACTGGGACAAAGCAGTGCATCCTTTTTCATGCAGCGTGCCAGATGCCAGTCTCTGGGCTCTGTTTTTCTCCTCCTCTGGGGATCAATGTCTGCAGCAGAAACTTCTTCAAAGCAGGAGGGGTGGGAAACAACGGTCGCTCACCACTCAGCCAACCTTTCATCCCATCTGGGGCGACGGCAGCGAAAGTCACTTTCCAAAAAGGGTGTCAGGGGCAGCCAGAGCTCCGGGGGGGACTGAAAATTGCTGCTGGCAGGGAGAAACGAGAAGCTGAGGTCTCCTACGAGCCTGTTCCCACATGCTCCCTTGTCTCTGAAGAAGGTAAGCAATACTCCAGAAAGGAGAGGAGTGGCTATCTTTGTCATGGTTTATCACTAAATTCCGCTGTTGTCAATACCTAGATGCACACAGGAGTCCAGATAAATGAATTGTTATCTTATCTCGACTAGGAAGATATCTGGAGTTACCAAACAGAGAGAAACGGGCTCCCAGCAAAAAGCAGTTTGTGGTAGGCTATCAGAGAGTTGCTGATATAGCTGCGGTTTGGAATTCTAGGAGTAAATAATTCCAATTACTTTGGTGGGGGCTGACTCACACACTGTGAGGGCAGCACTGCTTTTGGTGCAATTTTGGATGTTGGTTATTTTGTGCGATTATGTGAAAGTTCTCACAAGTTCAGTAAGACTTAATTTGAAAATTAGCCTTTTCTGCTTTAATTTTCAAATGCTTAAGTTGGCGTGCTGCCACTTGTCCACATCTCTGCCCTGGGAGCCAGTAACCCATCTGTGAGAATCAGCCCAGTTTGAGCAAATGCCTTCTGGATTTGCACTTCATATGGTTCTGCTGGCTCTTTCTACACCCTGCTGTACTTCTTTTACAATGCCTTAAATAGAGGTGTTTTTTTTTTCCCCTAGCTTCCAATTAATTAAGAGAAATTAAACTCTAAAAATGGAGCATTGCCTTGGTAAGAGGTGAAGGGAAGGAGACAGACACAACATATTGTATTCATGGTCCTCCTCGCTCTATTCATGGTCCTGTGCACGCTGGGCAGGGCTGATTCTGCGTAGGCAACACGACCAGGACAACATCTGTCCTTTGTGGTAACGCAGCAGAAACTTCCTACCGCAGAGATGGGAGTGATTTCCTTTTAGGTACCATTTTTATTTGTAGACAGCTTTCGGAGAGGCGTCTCTGCGCAGGCACGTTTCTCACGCGTTACAGTTTGCATGCTACTGATTGATGATACCTGTTTGCTGTCTTGGAAGGTTTATCTAAAACAAGGCCTTTATGAAAATTATTATTGAAAATATGATAATGACATCTTTCATTTGATAAAAACTTTCAGGCCTTTTTACCTTTAACCATAACTGTACGAATCATTGTAAGTGGAAAAAAAAAAAATAATTTGAATTTGCATCCAAAGGAAGAATTTTAAATTATGGCCAAATAACAGCAATAGTTAAGCCTCAGAAAAAAAAATTCTACATCCTTACGATTTCAAAACTTCGTAAACACAGGGTTTCATTTTTCATGGAATTTTAGTTCATGTGATAAAAGGAGTGCAGAGTCGCTGGTGGCGATGCTGATCCGTACGTTTCCTGTGCAAGACCCCCGTGAAGGAAAAGGTCCCTGTGAAGTCTTCAGTAAAGGCTGCCTGGAGGGGCTTCAGGAAGAAGCTTCTGGAGGTTCACGGGCTGGACACGTGCATGTGTAGTGGCTCTCAGTAATGGATTTGGGAAGTGATCCATGAAATTGGCCAGGAAACCTTTACGGCAGGATAAATGCTAGCTTTGATTAAATGAAATTAAGAAAATGAATTTTAAACAAGGGAGGTATGGTGCTGACCAGCTGAGCCTTAAAATTCCTCAGTGCTTAATTTAATGATGCATTTGTACTTTCAGGGTGAATGCAACTGGAACCAGTTCATCTCTCTTTCTGCTTTTGTTTCATTTCTCACTGGTGCATTATTGGTTTTGTTTACTCTTAA
>WHYT01015059.1:69266-83246 GCA_009806455.1 Tetrax tetrax | reverse complement strand
CAAAAGAGCAAGATTTTTTTAACTGTGATTTTGTACCCCCTTCGTCTGACAGACCATCCCAGTATCTTTCTGTAAATAATAAGGAACCCACCTGGTTTTGGAAGTTCAGGAGGAGAGGATGTGGGAATCTCACTGGGACAAAGCAGTGCATCCTTTTTCATGCAGCGTGCCAGATGCCAGTCTCCGGGCTCTGTTCCCCTCCTCCTCTGGGGATCAATGTCTGCAGCAGAAACTTCTTCAAAGCAGGAGGGGTGGGAAACAACGGTCGCTCACCACTCAGCCAACCTTTCATCCCATCTGGGGCGACGGCAGCGGAAGTCACTTTCCAAAAAGGGTGTCAGGGGCAGCCAGAGCTCCAGGGGGGACTGAAAATTGCTGCTGGCAGGGAGAAACGAGAAGCTGATGTCTCCTGCTGTCCTACGAGCCTGTTCCCACATGCTCCCTTGTCTCTGAAGAAGGTAAGCAATACTCCAGAAAGGAGAGGAGTGGCTATCTTTGTCATGGTTTATCACTAAAATCCGCTGTTGTCAATACCTAGATGCACACAGGAGTCCAGATAAATGAATTGTTATCTTATCTCGACTAGGAAGATATCTGGAGTTACCAAACAGAGAGAAACGGGCTCCCAGCAAAAAGCAGTTTGTGGTAGGCTATCAGAGAGTTGCTGATATAGCTGCGGTTTGGAATTCTAGGAGTAAATAATTCCAAATACTTTGGTGGGGGCTGACTCACACACTGTGAGGGCAGCACTGCTTTTGGTGCAATTTTGGATGTTGGTTATTTTGTGTGATTATGTGAAAGTTCTCACAAGCTCAGTAGGACTTAATTTGAAAATTAGCCTTTTCTGCTTTAATTTTCAAATGCTTAAGTTGGCGTACCGCCACTTGTCCACATCTCTGCCCTGGGATCCAGTAACCCCTCTGTGAGAATCAGCCCAGTTTGAGCAAATGCCTTCTGGATTTGCACTTCATATGGTTCTGCTGGCTCTTTCTACACCCTGCTGTACTTCTTTTACAATGCCTTAAATAGAGGTGGTTTTTTTTTCCCCCTAGCTTCCAATTAATTAAGAGAAATTAAACTCTAAAAATGGAGCATTGCCTTGGTAAGAGGTGAAGGGAAGGAGACAGACACAACATATTGTATTCATGGTCCTCCTCGACATGAACTGTGCACACTGGGCAGGGCTGATTCTGCGTAGGCAACACGACCAGGACAACATCTGTCCTTTGTGGTAACGCAGCAGAAACTTCCTACTGCAGAGATGGGAGTGATTTCCTTTTAGGTACCATTTTTATTTGTAGGCAGCTTTCGGAGAGGCGTCTCTGCGCAGGCACGTTTCTCACGCGTTACAGTTTGCATGCTACTGATTGATGATACCTGTTTGCTGTCTTGGAAGGTTTATCTAAAACAAGGCCTTTATGAAAATTATTATTGAAAATATGATAATGACATCTTTCATTTGATAAAAACTTTCAGGCCTTTTTACCTTTAACCATAACTGTACGAATCATTGTAAGTGGGAAAAAAAAAATAATTTGAATTTGCATCCAAAGGAAGAATTTTAAATTATGGCCAAATAACAGCAATAGTTAAGCCTCAGAAAAAAAAAATTCTACATCCTTACGATTTCAAAACTTCGTAAACACAGGGTTTCATTTTTCATGGAATTTTAGTTCATGTGATAAAAGGAGTGCAGAGTCGCTGGTGGCGATGCTGATCCGTACGTTTCCTGTGCAAGACCCCCGTGAAGGAAAAGGTCCCTGGGAAGCTTTGTAAAATAGTCTTGAGTAAAGGCTGCCTGGAGGGGCTTCAGGAAGAAGCTTCTGGAGGTTCATGGGCTGGACACGTGCATGTGTAGTGGCTCTCAGTAATGGATTTGGGAGGTGATCCATGAAATTGGCCAGGAAACCTTTACGGCAGGATAAATGCTAGCTTTGATTAAATGAAATTAAGAAAATGAATTTTAAACAAGGGAGGTATGGTGCTGACCAGCTGAGCCTTAAAATTCCTCAGTGCTTAATTTAATGATGCATTTGTACTTTCAGGGTGAATGCAACTGGAACCAGTTCATCTCCCTTTCTGCTTTTGTTTCATTTCTCACTGGTGCATTATTGGTTTTGTTTACTCTTAACATAGTCCTTTCATTTGCTTTTTTTTTTTTCTGGAAAAACTTCCAGCTGCTGTGCTCAGCCTGAACTACAATTAGTGTAGGGTAATAATGGAGCGATTAACTACAATTAACAGGGAGTAATAATGAAGCAGGAGAAAAGATGCCCTGCCAAGGTGTTCTATAAAGAGCCCGACGCTCACTCCTCAGAACGGATTTGTTGCCTGTATGCTGTACGTACCGAGCCGTCTGAAATGCAACCCCCCTCCTGCAGCTTGTGGCTGTTACGGCAAAGTTAATGTGCAGATGTGATCTGATTAAAACCTCCTTCCGTCGTGTATGAACATCTTCATCTACAGGGCAAAGCATTTCAAAACTGGAGGAGAGTTTCCTGAGCTGTGGCGTTGTCTCAAGCTGTCAAAAGTGGTACCTCTGTCTTTCAGCTGGGGAAAAGTGTTTCTGTTCACTGCTGTGTGCCCAAAATGCTTTGAAATCTCCTGTTGGAACCCACTAATTTTGAATGTTAAGTAGCTGGAGTTATGTCAGCTTTTCTAGTAGAAAGGAGAAGTGAAAAGGGTTGGGAAAATCTCGAAAGGCTTTTTAGTAGAGAGAGGTTGTGTTCAGCTGCCTCTTTCCTTCCTGGTGAATGCTGTTGCCCAAAAACTTTAAAATTCAGTAAAAAAGCTGCAGAACACACACACAAAAAAAGGTGTTTTCACTTAAATAAAGCTTCAGGGACCCTCCCAAAGAGAAACTGCTGCTATTTTCCTCCATCTTCTGAGCACCTCCTGCAAAGCTGAACAAAGATAACAGGAATAATAAGGAAGAGAAGTGCTTTACAGGATTCCCACCATGAGAGGTCAGTGGAAATTCCCTTGTCCAGAACAGAGCTGTTTGCTTCTGTTTGCTTTAAGTTAAATGTTTAAATAGCAATGTTATATCGGGGGGTGTGCTCCTTGAGATATGAGACCCAGCCTTGGCATACCTATAGGAAAGTGTTTTTCCTCATCTCCTAAATGCAGGTGAGTTGTATTTGATGCCATTGGGAACAAATAACCTTTTTGAGAAATTAAAAACCAACATGTTATTGGAAACAGGACTGATGAGGAGATGCCATGGCATTTACATCATCACATTATCTACTTAAAAAGTACAATCTTTTGAGGACAGGATATTGGGAAATATTTTTGGTTCAAGCACCAGCTTGCTAGGTGAATATTTTCATTTTTTCACCTCCAAAGTTTGGGTTGTTACTTTTATTCTATTTTACAGACTACTTTCATAGAAATATTCAGAGGTTCTTGTCATTTTTCATCTCCTCCAATGCTCTGTTTATTACTGTAACTGTGTAGCCTGGTACCTCACATTTGCAGGTTAAAAACTGCAGTTAAACTGATATGACCACTAAGCCTTTGGCTCCCATTTGAGCCTAAACCATTCAATTGTTGTGCCACCAGCACACAGAGGTATTTGTTGCCTTCATCTTCAATGAAGTTTCTGGGGTTTTTTTTCCTTTTCTTTTTTTTTTCCTGCCCCACCACAGAGAGAGGAGAGGTCTTGGGCTGGATGAAGGTGACAGTCCACACATGGACACAGGTAAAGGGCTCTCAAACCTTGCCCCAAAACATTCACAACAAAATAGTTTGTCTGCCATGGTGTCAGCCTGACCCCCACACATCCAGGGCATTTACGAACAAACAGAAAATACAGGAAGAGCTGAGTCATGCTCTGAAATGTTGTTTCTGAAGAATAAAATTTATTTTTTTTTTCTGAAAAACTGCATACACATGTTCAGATCTGTTCAACCTTCAAAACATGTCTTAGTTTCCAAACAATCTTTGTTCTTTTAAGCATGCAGGACCCCACTGCAGCTTGATAAAGAAGTCAAGAGGTTTTTTTAAAATCTTACAACTGTGCAAACATCATTTGAAAGCTATTTACATTTTGCACCTCTCACTTCTAGTAACAGTAGCATCAGCTGTTAGATACATGCACTGTGTAGCTGTAACTTGTGATTTGGCATTGGCATTCGATCTAGGGGTAGAGTGAAATCCAAACAATCTTGCCATTGTTCAACAAACTCCCCGCAGGCAATTATAATAAATCTCATTTCTTCTTTATAAAGGAGATACCTTTAAGCACTCAGACTTCCCTGTAGTTACTAAAATACTACTTCCACTGTTTTCTGGATCATCTTCCTCTGGTGCAGACATGCACTTTGCTTGCCTTGGTGAATGGGAGCAGAAAGAAAAGATGTCTCGGTTTTTATCAAAGAAGGCAGGAGTGCACTGAAGCAGGGCCTGTTCTGATTCTTTCTGTCATTTTCAGTAAACTGCAAGATTATTTTTTACTATCTTAGACCATCTAAACTCAGGTGCAGCAACTTAGATGCAAAAAGTTGGATTCAGGTTCATACTGCTATTACTTTCTCTTCTAATTTCCCTTCCCATCCATTAAAAACCAGAAGTCAATAACCAGCCAGATCCCAGTACTCAAATCATGGTGTGGTAGACTCATCTCCTTGTATCATCTAACCCAGATCAAAGAAGGCATGGTATATTTTGCCACTGCAGTCTCTTGGCAGAACTTTTTTGTGTACAATGGGTACGGCACCCCTCCTCACAGCCATCATACACAGCCCTTGCTGTTTTGAATATGCCAGCGTGATTAAATTTGGGTGCTGACAGCGGGAGCCAGTTGAATATTAGGTAAAGGTGGCATTCCAGGTGATGTGTTTCATTATCACACAGCACAAGCTGGCCTGAGTTTCATTTAACGGGGACGGTGCAGCCAGTAGTCAGTGCATCATTCTGGTTCTCAGCTATGGTAGTTAAGCAAGCCATGGTTTGTAAGAGAAAACAGTATTTTCACAACTGCTTCAGAATAAATACACAAAAGTGAAGAAGACATTGCATGTCACTAGCTGCAAGAGCTGCTGATCACTACTCAGGCAAGTTCAGTTCGCAATGGAAACTGTGCTTTCGGGCTGGCCTCCAAATATCTGGGAGAAGAACTCAAAAGCTAGCCGCACGTGGATAGGGATGAAGACGTAAGCGGTGTACACCACCATAGCGAAAACAGTCACGGTGATGGTGTGGAACATGGACTGCTCCCAGGGCTCCAGCACGTAGCTGCAGGTGACCAGTAGGTACTGGAAGTACAGCCAAGAGATGTAGTCCTTCACATGCTTTATATCCATCTTCAGCTTTCAGCGATTGTGAGAAGATGACCTGTAACGACAGAGAAGGCTGGATTACAGCTACAGCGGGAAGAAGGACCTGGAACTAAAAAATGGAATGGTGAACATCACGTCAAGATTGGCACCATATGTAATTGCTACAGAAAATAAAATTCAAACCGAAATAGCGCACTGGTGCCATCACCAGACTCCGCTGTCCTGGAGCAGAGGAAAACAACCTTTGGCTGTAGCAACTTCCGCCTGCAGTTATTGAAGCTGTATCAGCTGGGCGCTCTCAGTTCCTACGTTCCGAGGAGGAGCGTGTTTTGCCGTTCATTCTGCGGCAGGAATTAAACCCGCGTTAGCTCACAAAGGCCCCGGGTTCACATGGAAGTCAGGGAGATACGCATTGAAAAGGGAAGGCTGCGGGCCAGCTCCCGTAAATGTGGGTGGCAGACGCGTACGCTGTGGAATAAAGATGAGATTACAAGAACTGCTCTGTAAAAACTCCTCTGTTTACTTCTGATAATAATTTTTATTATTCTGCAGTTGTTGGCAATAAAGAAAAGACAAGCTATGAAAAGGGGGGAAAAAGTAATCTTAAATAGCCTAAGAAATTTTTTCAGCTTATTCCAAGGAAAGAAGATACATTACAGATTAAAAGAGTATTTAATGGAAGTTACAAGTCTAGGAAGGATTTTGCTCTCAGGTAATACCTTCCTGCATTCATTGTTCCCATCTCCACACAGAAAGGAGAATAGCTGAGCCAGTATTAACTAGGAAATGGGTTTTGCCTTCCAATGTTTTTTGTTAAAATTGCTTGTCAGTATTTTAAGTAATCTTGAAATTCAGGCTAAAAACATCTACTTAGAGAAGATATATAGAGAGAATGATGAGCAACTTACGAGGTTCAGAGAGGGACTCCGTTATTTTGGGGGCTGAATTTAAGGACACACATGCTGACCAGGTCAGCTCACAGTAAAAGGGAATACAGCAGATTTTAGTCTGTGATTAAAATAACGATGGGCCACTGGTGCAGGCCAAATGCATTACAATATTCACTGGTTTACTGCCTCTGGGGGTTTTGCAGTACGTTCTGGAGGTATGTACTGGCTCCTCTCCCGGTGTTTCTCCCCTCATCCCTCATCATCCTGTCCAGACCTCCTACGATCTGTTCCCCAGTTCCTCAACTCCCAACACCCCCGTGAACGCAATGTCTTTGCTGGCAACAAGCACAGGAAAACTGTAAACACTGGGCATTAAAAAAGGGAGGGAGGCTTGTTTGCGTTAGCAGATTTTTATGCAGAAAAATTTCTGTACTTGCCCCATCACCCACCCAGCCTTTACTTTCCACCAGCCCCTCTTGTTCTGTGTCCCCCAACCAGCAGTACCTTCCCCAATATATATATTTTTTCCCCCTCCTTCTCCCAAAGCAGTTTCCTTCTCTTCCATCTTCCCCATATCTCCTAGACTGCATCTCCTAGACCAAGAGACCTCCTACAATGCTTTTGGGGGGCAGATCGCTCCTATTTTAAATCTAGCAGTGACTGTCTTCGCTGTGAACAGCTTTACTTGCAACGGTACAGCATGGGGAGAAAGGCCACCGCTGGTTTCTGTCCTGGTATGGATGGAAAATGATTCCTTTCAGATCATTTATTTTAAAACTCAAGAGAGGCCTTAAAGCCTTGTAAATACTGCAAAGCCTGTTATAAAAATGGCACAGCTGGCAAACTGTGACGTTCTGGGAGCCAAATGTGTCTCTATTTATACTTTCTCGAAAAAAAAAAAAAAAGCAGCATTTTTCAATGAAGAGGTTAAGCCCTTTCCTACACAATTGAGAGGAAAACGATAAGGGCCCCCTCATACTATCTAGGATTGTGGTATTTACCCTGGGGTTATACCTCTCCTAGTTAAACTCATACCTTTCTTGGGTAAATACCTGTTAAGGCTGACCGCTGCACGGAGAAACCGCAAGGCTGGAGGGCTTGCTGTGGGTGTTTGAGGCTACGAGGTCACCAGAGAGGTGCTGCAGTGGTTTTGAGGGGAGGGATCCCAGGCTCCCGGTGCTTTCTGCCCGCGGCGGCGCATACGCTTGGATGTCTCCATGCAGAGCTGGTATACGGAACAGCCAAAACCAGGGAAAAAATTCCCCAGGCTGATGTTACTGATATTAGACCAGTCTACCAGGCTGCGGACTCACCACTATCACTTACGAGACATTGCTGTCTTGGAGGGATAGATGAATAAAGCATGAAGTAATTAAAATAAGGAGCAGACCTTTTGATTTCTATCAAAGACCTTGTTAAACTTTCTCCAGCCTGGGGACTGCGTTTCCATTTAGCTCGGTCACTGAGCCCCAGCAGCCAGCCTGTGCTTCTTTGGTTCTTCACGGCACGGGGGGATGACCCATCTCCAGGCACCCAGGCCGACCCGTACTGGGACTCCTTGGACTACCAGCAGGAACGCAAGCCGTGTTAATGCAGAGACTACACGGTCTCCAAATTAATGACAGAGGTTGAGATAAGTAAAACAGTGAAATTCCTGTCTCTGTCTTCACCACTAACACACTTCCACTGCATTTAATCTACCCAGACGCTTCCTCTGTTAGCAGGACTCTCTTGGAAATGCAGCAAACACAAGGGGCATCTTGGGATAATGCAATTCTAGATGCATAATTTATAAAAGGAAAACATAGGAGGGAAGGGGAAAAAAAAGCCATCTTAAACGGGCTGCTCGGTCAATGAGCAATGACACAAGAATCCACTGTGTTAGGGTGACACAGATACCTTTTCTGAAGGTACCCCATTTGCATTCCCTGAGGGCCAGTTTTAAGCAAAGCCCAAAGCTCCACACCTCCAGAGATCTCAGGCACCTCCCCACCTGGGTTTTATTAGATTGATGCCACAATCAGCTGGTGCTCAGAGTTTAAAGGATCCTGCATTATTAGCTCATCAGTTCTGAATATTCCAGAACAGGAGAGAACAGGTGCTGTTATGCAATTTTAACTGAGTGCTCATTTGTCTACAAATCTGAATTTAAGGATTCAGTTCATTGTGGAAATGCCTTCCTGTTCAAAGGCTGTGGGGCTGTTAAACCTGCTATGAATAAAATGAATAGAATTCAGCTTCTAAAGCTATTAAGCAATATTCAAACTATTTTCAGCAATTTCACCTCCAAGCAAAAAAGGCAAGAAGAGAAACCTGTAAAGCAGCTTTTATTGTTTTAAGTGGCAACCTGATTTTCTTGCTTGTTGACACATGTCTCTGATTAGGGTTGCTGAAAAGATAAATCATCATTAAAAAAAAAATATCCAGGTTTCATTTAAGAGCATGCCTAATCTCAAAAAAATTCTTTATTAAAAACCTTAGTTCCTAGTGTTAGAAGTTGTAACCTGAAGATGCCAGTGTTAGGTGCTTTACTGTATAATTTCTGCTTTGAGCTGCAGGGGTTTGGGGGACTTTGTTCACGCTAGCAGCGTGCATCTCTGGTGGTTGGACAGCACCTGGCAAAAGGCACCTGCTGGGAAATTCCTGTGGGAAGAGACATTCTTGCAGTGGAACTGGGATAGACTGGTTTCCAAAGAACGCTTGAAAAACACCGTACACCCTCAGCAGGAAAGTTTGGTTGGCTTATATATACAGAGAAAAAAAAAAGGATTCCAACACATATTCAGCTCTAGGTAAGTTTATCTAGACTGGGAAAAACCAAACCCTGGAGCTGGAGATAACCCCATAGCCATCAAACAGGTGGTCTCTGGTGCTCTGAATGTAAAGAAGGGCCAAGCCTATAACAAGCAAACAAAGTGCAAATATTTAATTGGCTAAAAATTGGCCATTTGCTAAATGACAGAGCAGAAGCAAGAGCTGGTTGGTTTTGCAGGATCCGAAGGGATTGTGCTCATGCTGAAGCTCAAGCGAAACCCTGCCGTGGGCCCCTGAGGATTGTATTTGGTTTGCATGTTGCAGGTGTCCTGCATACAAGCTCCAAAGGGCAGCTGTGACACGGCAAAGTGCAATATTTATTTTAAAGTTATCTGATATGTAAATAATTCCAGCTATTAGAAGAGGAATGGGTAGTCATCTGCCTCAGGTACTAAAATGTGTCCCTTCTGCAACTTATTTACCTGTAATTGTTCTTACTTATTTGTGATTTTATTGTGTTAGATGGGTTTGTTCTGCTGTTACTCAGCCAGAATATCCCGACTTATCCGAGGCACCAGTCTTGTCCCTCTTAATGTAACATAACTCTGGGGTGAACCCAGTGATTTTACGTGGACTGAGGTTTCTGAAAATACAACTAGAACGACAAAGGGATTCGCATTCCCAGTCTATCATGCGTTTGCTGTAATATGTTTTATTCAGTTAGCACCAGGCATAGCGTGTCAGGAATGAAACACAGGTCCTGTGGACCAGCAGTCAGGAAGAAATCGGGAAAAAGTTTAGACGAGGCAGCAGTTAAAGCTGTGCAGAGGATCTGAACACCAGCATTTCCCAGGGACGCGGTCTCAGTCTGTTCCTTTACAGCATCTGTGCTGCTCAGATTCCCCGTACGCAGCGTGGCCCGTGGCCATACAGCACCAGCACAGCCTAGAAAGCTGCCTGTCAGCTACTGCCAAGCAGAACCCTCAGGTCACTGGAGTACTTACACATGGATGCTTCAATGTACCCTAAAGCTTGTTTTCCCAGGGAGGCAGTGCCAGACAAAGAATGAATGAGAACAGCAGCAATAATCCCAGCACAGCTCCCACTATGGACAATTATGCACCATTAAAAATGTCTTTACGTATAGACTTTCATAAATACCCCCTTCCCCCAATTCTGGAGTGAAAATGCACAGCAGCAGCGAGGCCATCTCTGGTTTCTCTTTCTCAGCATTCATCTTCCTGGATCAGTACCTCACCGCATGCTTGGCCACGCGTTACTGCCAGCTACTGTGCTACAGGAATTGTAGACTCTCCTTACGTACGTCTGCTTGCCACCATCCGTGCAACACCAGAATAAAGTTCAAAGCTGGTAAAGTTTTATTGCTGTACAATGACTCAGACATTTTGCATGTGAGAACATGCTTCAGCTGTGCCTATGGGGTTTTTTTTGGGGGAAAAAAAAAAAAAAGTCTTCCAGGAGTGGATAAATACTTAAAAAGCAGAAAGAGTAAGGCAGACAAGGCAATGGCATTTTCAGCCAGGTTTCTGCTTTACTTTGCTCAGAAGGAACTCCAGCATCTTCCAAATCTGTCGTCACTAACCCTTCTTCCTGCTGACCTCAGTGGTAGCATGTAAGTGCTGTTTTGTTTCTTTTCAATGGACAAAGTCTCATAAGGCGTACAAGACCTAGAAGTCTAACAAACACCTTTCGCTGTTGACAACAAGACTTCCTTTTACTTTCCGTAGCTCGAAACAAGGCAGCAAAACACTCACTGAGTGGCACTATAGGAGTGGCAATGCCACACCTGCCCAGGATCTGACCCAGACCTCTTCATCTCCAGCTCTGAGCACAAGCCTCCTGTGCACGCTCCTTCAGCAGCTCTTCAATAATACCATCGTCCCCAGCAGCAGTTTGGTGCTATCATTTACCTACATGGACACATTTGTCACTGGAGCAAATGGATTCTTGTCAGAATCTCCCTCCACCTGGACTGCAGTACACCCAGAGGAGTTCTGAAATACTATTTTGCTCCTTCAGTCAAGAACAAGTCCACAGATGCAGGATGTGATGGCCTACAGTACTGCAGGAAGTAATTCTGGATGTGATATCTAAACTGTTGACCCTCAAGAAAGGAGAGGGTGATCTGCAGCCCCCATAGGGATCTCATTTGGGGAGAGGCTCCCAGCCATTCAGGTAACAGCACTGCAATTGAAAACAGTTAATGTTTACACAGATTTCTGCCTTAACTACTCCCTGAAAACTGTAGGCTGTTCCTAGCAAAACTCCATTAAAAAAAAAAAACCAAAAACAAACAAAAAAACAAAACCAAAAAAACAACTCCTCGTGACTTTGAAGCCTGGCTGATTTATTGGCGCACTCTCCTTTCTCGAGTCAGCTGCAGAGGAAGATGCAGCTTCTCTGTAACAAAAACACTCTTGGAGCAGCTCTGTCCCATTTTCTTCCAAGGCCAAATTAATTTTTTAAAGAATTTTCTGTTCTTCCCTCCTCTGAAGTTTCCTCAGTCATTTTCTTACGTAACTAGCTTCTTACAATTTATGTCCAAACCCCTTCCTTTCCAGCTTTCTCTGGGCTCAAAGTCCTCCCCCTGTGACAGGACTTGCACGTTGGAGCAGAACTGGCCTTTGGCGATAAGCTCTGCCAGAGAAGATGGGTAAACGGGCAAGCG
The DNA here is from genome assembly GCA_009806455.1 of Tetrax tetrax. NCBI lineage: Eukaryota > Metazoa > Chordata > Aves > Otidiformes > Otididae > Tetrax > Tetrax tetrax. The sequence goes on along the minus strand of WHYT01015059.1, from coordinate 71,631 downwards.
GAACTCTCAGGGCGAGCTTTCCCTCTATTTTCAGCATAAGCAGAGTTTATTAACATGGTTTTGAACAGAGCCGATTCTCAAACAAGACCTCAAATTTGTGACTACAGACCAGCACCTGGTTTAAATTGCAAATACGTGAAAGTTGAGAGTTCTTGAAGAACTGTTCCATGAGGTATTTTAGAGGGGTTTTGGCTTTGCTCTTGGTGACAAGCCTTAGTTCCCGCAAGACTTTTCGGATTTGGGACATCGGCTCAATCATTCAAGGGGGTTTAAAAGACTTCAAAGTTCAGAAGGTTGTGTAAACACATCCCTCTGTAAACAAAATAGCTAGGATGTTTGGGATCTACAAAAAGATTTACTTTCAAATGGAGTTCTTACTTTATTCAGACTTCTTTGGTTTGCTCCGAGTCATTTCTGAAGCAGCTGAAAATAATAGCTGGTCTGAGTAACACCAGAAGGTGAATACTGTCACAGTTACGACAGGTATTAGTGGAAAACAGGTACCAGACTCTTGTGCAAGCGCATCTCCTTTGAAATCTCATGAAAGGAAGCAGTGTTGCGCCATGCCAATTACTGCTCTAAAGGGGAAAAGGAAAACGAAGTGAGATACTTGCAACAGATAAGAAAGGGAGATTCACATTTTTCACAGGAACTGATTTAACGCCACAGATGCAGGAAGGAACAGCTTCCTTCACAGGCCACTTCATCCCCGTGAGCAAATATTTTTGAACACAGAAGACTATTGATACAGTAGAATACTCCTTAAACGTGGGGAGAGCAAAGCCACCCTTAATTTTTGGAGGGGAGGACGCAAGAAACCCTCCTGTCAGGTCGCAGGGCAAGACAAAGCTCATCCAAGTTGCAACACGTGGCCACGCCAGTTGCCCCCGAAAAGTGGTAGGGTCTGGGTTATGTTGTGATTAGCTGGAACAGATGGGATGGGTGAAGAGAAAGGAGGAGGTTTCCAGTCAGGTGCTTTGCACACGCAGATACACACGCACGCAAGGCGGTGGGAGCAGAGAAGTGAGACCAGGCGGGATCCCCTCCACGGGGACACAGCCGAGCATCGTGTGACAGCCCAGCCACGTGGGCCCCTCTCCTCCCAGGGCGCCGGTTTGGGGAACGCACACTCAGCTCTACACCAGGAGCGTGGCCAGGCTTGAGGTGTGCAACTACTGCACGAGTTAAAAGCTCATTAAAACAGGATTGGCAGAACGCAGTGCAGACCGATGGATGCTTTTTCCTATCAGCCAGCTGGAGCACCTCAGTCTTGGTGCCATTCACAGCATCACGTCCTGGACACTTTTTGGGGACAGAGGTGATGGAGCAAGGATTCCCGTGGCCCTGAGCTGCTCTCCGAGCACCCTTTCACCACATCTCCCAGTACTGCTGGGTGAACAACATACACGCTCTAGGTGGAGCTTCCCTGCATTTCTCTGCCAAGACCACACCATCTAGAAATGTCTCCAAGGACTCACAGACATAGTTATTTGTGCCATACCCATGAGGGAAAGATAAACAAGGATCCCAATTCCTAAAGCATTTTAAAATACATTGTCCAAGTACCATGCGTGCTGATTAAATGAAGTGGTAGCACTTACTACAAGGATTCTCTCTATACTATGCCAACTCTCCTTACACACCAGGGAGCTGCTCTCGCACCCACTTCACTCTGAAGGATTACTGGAAGCAAGCAGCAACTCTCAGAGAGCCAAAGAGTGGTGGCCACTGAGCACTGCCACCACACTGGCATGGTGGCACCTTCCCCTTCCCTCCTCCACCACTCCCCACCTATTTCAACCTTTTTACTTTTTACTGGTTTTTTGACTGGTTTCCAGCGAATCTCCACCAAGGCAAACCACCTTCTCCAGCAACCCAAGCTGGAGATCCCTGACTGCAGGTCCACAGCAACAAGTCCTGAGAGACCCTGCTGAAGGCTGCAGGTCCCTCTGCAGTGCCACCACAGTGCCACCAGCCACCTCGAGGGGGCTTTGCCGCTCCCGCTCCGAGGCCTCTGCTCCCGCGCAGCCCCGCCGATGAGCCGCGCAGGTTACGCGTCTCCGCTCGGCCAAGGTCACCGGTCCCTCCATTTGGGGAAGCCCTAGGTCGGTGCCTCCTCCGCGGGGCCCTCGGTCCCGTCACCTCCCTCCCCGCCGCCGCCGCTCTCACCTCCGCTCCGCGGGACTCCGCGCACCGCCGCTGCCCGGCCCTACCCTACCGCCACCGCCGCCCTTAAATACCTACCGCTCCCCTCCGCTCCTCTCCGCGCCCCGCCGGGGGCCGGTCCCCTCCGCTCCGCGCCTCTCCGCGCCCCCTCTCCGCACCGCCCCGCCCCGCTGCCGCAGCAGCTGCGCGCCTCTGGCTG
>WHYT01015059.1:0-69246 GCA_009806455.1 Tetrax tetrax | reverse complement strand
ACAGCGGTGTCACCTTCGGGATGTTTCGTGTTTCTCCTTGCGGCTATAGGCGGCATCTGCATCCCGCACTTGCGTAATGCACTTGTCCTCCCCGCTGCAGGCACCGGCTGTACCAGCCCTGCCCTGGACACCTGGCTCCAAAGCGGCTGTTACGCGCTGTCGGCGCGGTATTTCGTACACACGCCTTGGCACAGATGGGGTTTTAAGGTAATTTATAACACAGCCGGGTGTGACCCCCCCAAAGGGGCTGAGCGGGAGAGACCCCAGCGTTGCGGTGCGCTACGGCACGGTTGGGAGAAACCAGTGTTGCTGGCGCGTGGAGAAGGAAGCAATGATAGTGTGTCAGATGAGGTGTTTCCAGAAGAGAGATGTGGATGGACAAGTGCTTGCAAGACTTTATCTGGAATCCTGTGAAATGCTACATGACACTGCTAACCATGAGGCTAAGATTTCCTTAGTTTATTCTGCCCCCGATATAAAAAAGCATAATTTAGTGTCCTGCTCGCTACCAAAGAATAAGAACTTCACAGTAAAAGCAAGAAAGAAAAGTAACAGAAACATTTTATTCACTATTTTGCCCTCGAGGCAGGATGCCAGGTAAAATCTCATTCCCTAGGCAGAGCAGTTGCAGAGACTTGATCTTGACAGGCTGATCCTATTTCTCAGCCTTCAAAAGTCTTACAAGAGTGCCAGGGTTTAACCCCAGCTGGCAACCAAGCACCACGCAGCCGCTCACTCACCCTCTCCTCGCCCAGGTGGCATGGGGGAGAGAATTGGAAAGGAAAGAAAACTTGTAGGTTGACATAAAGACAGTTTACTAGGACAGCAAAGGAAAAGATAATAGTAATATATATATATATAATTATGATAATAATAAAGTATAATGAGACTAGAATACACAACAGAAACAATGCATAATTTCTCAGAGCATTTGCCACTGTCCATGGACTGATTCACTTATTGGTGTCATTCCATTCTACAACACTAATTACGTGATAAACGAGTGGCATTAAGAAAGGGTTGGTTTTGTCTTGTGTTCTTTCATTTGAGATTATGTAAAATAATAAGCTGTAAAAACTGCCTAAGCCAGGCCCACCAGGCCATCAGGAATCCTAGAATCACGGAATGGTTTGGGTGGAAGGGACCTTTCCAGGCCACCCAGTCCAACCCCCCTGCCAGGAGCAGGGACATCTCCAACCGGATCAGGTTGCTCAGAGCCCCGGCCAACCTGGCCTGGGATGTTTCCAGGGATGGGGCATCCACCGCCTCTCTGGGCAACCAGTTCCAGTGTGGTGAATATGGTCCAAGTGTGAGTGGGACCAGGGCTGTTGGTGGTGCTGGGTCCTTGCCCTGTGTGGCAGCGGGCAGCTCCCACAGCCAGAGGTTGGCTGAAGTTGTCTGAGCGCTGTGAGGAGGGACCATCCCCAAAGAGCTTGGGAGCCTGAGTCCTCAGCCGTGGGACCTTGTCCCTCTCCCTGCCTGCCCCTTTTGGGCCACGTCCCCTTCCCTGGCAGAGAGACGAGCTGGGCTGAGGGAGTCATCAGCTGAATAATCTGTTTATTTTGCCGGTGACTCTCCGTGCCGCAGAGGCGAGAGCAAATGGCCACAGGGATCTGAGTGATGAAGCCACGCTCTGAGGGTTTGACCACAAACCTTTTTGGCTATAGGAACCGAGGTTGTGGCCACGTTCACACCGTGGAAGAAGCCATGTGTGCAGACACCCCAAAGGCAGTGGGTACCGTGGCGAACTCAGAGGCTGGAGCCAGCCACGGGGCTGTTCTCAGTTTTACAAGTTGAGCTGCTTCTTACAGCTAGGTGGGAACTGTGAGAAAAAGAGCTCATGATGGTAAATCGCCTACTTTTCCGTGCAACAAGCTGCCTCTTAAAGATAGGCCTTTGTGGGTGAGCTGAAGTTTGTACGTTCTCTGCAGCTGTGCGGTGGTTCGCTCAGCTCATCGCTCACCCTGCCAGAGGTGGCTGTCACCACAGCTCTGCCCACAAAGCTGGTCATGGCCACGCTCCCCAATCTTATCTGTGCCCAAAGCTGCTGGGTCAGCAGGGACTTCCCCGCCGAGAGGGGTGGCTCGTCCCGAGCACACAGCAGCGGGAGCTGGGGTCACCTCCAGCACGGCGGGGCCGCTGGATCGTCTGTGTCTTCCGAACCACAGACGGCCGGAATGCCAACTACTTCAAGGGCCAGACGTAACTGCTGTTTATTAAAGTTGTTCTTTTAATATTTGAACACGTTTTAATGCTGCTTTAAAAATGCTCTTTCCTCAACTGATATCTTTACAAGGCACAGACGGCAAAAGGGTGACCAGGATGCGACGCTTTCCTTCCCGGCTCGTACAGGGAGAGCAGTGCCTGTTTCTCCTGCTGCTGTTTTTATGGATGCTGACTGCAGAGCTGATGCTTGCTCGGTCTTTGATCTTAAAAAGTACTTATGCAGAGGATTTGTTCTAAACTTCTAAATAGTCATGCCCCTTTCTAGCTCGAAGCAGAGCTCCTGGAGTGCTACGGGAGCCCACACCGTGTCTGCGCTTGCAGCTTAGCTGGGTAAAATCCGTAGTGCCCGAGCGGACAGTGCTTGGCACATTACGTGTTTTTGCCAGTCGTACAGCATCTGATGGGTGTCACTTACACCAATCTCATAGAAACACTTGCAAAAGCATTCTCAGTTAGCAGAGCCCTTGCTTCACAGCTTTAGCTGTGGTGTTAGTGTATTTTTCAAAGAGGAGTTTGTAAAATTATCACCCCAATGATCTGTTACTGTCTTGTTTCACTTGGCCGCTGATGGTTGTGTTAGGTGCCATTGCCAATTTGTAGAAGATGAAGGTTCGGTGTGTGTATGAAGGCTTCACACTTGTCTTTTCACCACAAAATCTTATCAAAAGGAGGAGGATTTGCCTTACAATGAATTACTGATTTACTGATAACCAAGTGGTGTTTGCCTTCAGACAAGACAGGGCCCCACCAAGCTCTGCTGGCGTTTCGAGGGCTGGTGTTTCCAGAGGAACTCCACCAAGGAGGATGGTCAGAACTGCCTCCTGATTGAATTCAGGATTAATAACTCTGGTGGGAGATGTAGGACAGGATTTAGTCTGAAGGAGGCTTTGGTTTGATTTATCATGCATTGCTGAGAGAGAGGGAAGGCTCTTTCCCTTCACCCCTTTCTCCTGGAGCTGCCTGATCCATGAGTTGGTCTCCTCCAGTCGTGGATCCAGGAGAAGCCTGCTGGCTTGCACCTTGGAAGAAAAAAAAAAGCAAAGCAGTGAAACAAGAAAAAAAACCAAGTGAGCAAAAAGAAGGAAACTTTTTTACTAGACCAGCAGGTTTACTAGCAGCTGGGGTTTGAAAGGGAAAGACTTCATGTGGCCAAATAAATACATTTTAAAGAGCGTCTAAACTAAACTTGCCGGCAGTGTGCGGTGAGCCAGGGGGCAGGTGCCCATGTGCCAGGATCAGGCGCTCCCCACGCGTTTGCCCCTCGGGAGCCATGTCAGTGCGACGTCTGCGGTGTTGGGATGTGGGTGGGTTTGCGACGTACGTCCCCCCATCCCTCATCCCTCGTGTTTATCAGCGCAGCCCCTGTTGCAGGGTGGCCCTAGGGCCGTGGAGGCCTTTCTGCTCTGAGCAAAGGAGCCAAAAAGCTTCCCAATGCCTTAAAACCAGGCCTGCACAACAAAGGATGAGTAACACCGCTAAGCCAGGCCTAGCCATCAACTTCCTTGGCGTTGCAGGCCTCTCCCTCCGAACCTACTTGAACCTCAGTCTTGTGCTTGTCGTGGTAAAAGTCATACCAAAGCTGCTACTTGTACAAAGTTTATACAAACAAGGCAGTTTGTTTCCTTATCTTCCCAGGGGCTGGAAGATCTGCTCCCTTCCTTGTTTGGCTGCCGGGGATTCGTGTTAATTATTACTGGGGATTTGAGCGCTGGCCCTTGCTCCTGCAGGAAACATCCGGAAGATTACCCCCTTGAGACAGGAACAGAATCGCTTGCCTGCTGTAAAGTCTAACGTAACATTTATAAAGTCAAAACTGCCGTCTTTGTGAATATTTCATGAGTCTGTAGGCTCTGTCACACCCTGTTGTGGCGACGCTTGCCAGCAGGACGGTTTTCTTTCCAGCCCGGGTCAGCGGGTGCATGGGTTGCAGATGAGGGTTGAGTGCTTTTCCATCCTGTTTCCTTCAGCTTTCCTTCTGCTCCATCCCATTCCTCCTGCAGCTTGCCTTCACCCACATGAACTTGGGTTCGACACACGGATGCTGAATTTGGGCAGGAGCTTAGGTGACTTCCGTAGCGGTTGCTTTCTTGCCAGGGAGCACCGTTCTACAACCCTGCAGTGCCCCTGCCCCTTTTTCTGCTGGTTATTTTGCTCACACGTACAGATTTCATCCATCCTTGAAGACAGAAGATAAACCACCGGGCTGCGAGGCTGCTCGTTAGGGATTAAGGTGACTCTTTGAGGGCAGAAAGGGATGAATGTTCTAAAAATAAAGACCTTCATTTGTTAGCTGTCTGTGTTTGTGTCATAGTCGATGTGTGCGTTGGGTATTTGGAGGCTTTGAATGTCAAATATTTACTAAGTCGTGTCGAAGTGCCGTGATGATGCTTTTATGAACTCCACTACGTAGTCTGCACCCGTCTTCTGCAGATGGTAGATCTTCTTCTGCCTCACAGGCAAGGTCTGAAATTCCACTTTCTTTCATGGAATCTTATTTTGGACTTTAAGCAAAGGAGCAAAATAACTCCAGGGTCCTCTGCAGGCCTGGTTCCTGAGCAGACCTAAGGATGTTCCTGCCAAAGTAACAAAACAACAGGCCCGAACTCTTTTCTTTTTGCAATAGTGAGATATCTGGATATATTTTTTCAGATCTTGTCTAGCTAGTAGGTCTGTCTTGATTAATGGAGACGAAACTTCCAGAGTAAGTGTAAGACTTGGCTTGGCTGGGGTTGCAGAATATTCCTGTGAAACATCTCTAGGCTGGGATGCTGGGCAGAGGTGATGCTCTGGCCAAACCTTTGATTATTGTCCCGATTCGGTGTTACTCTTCTCCTGTGGTCCTGTTGAAAGTCACAGACCCATCTCCTGACAAAACTGCATGTAAAGTCAATCTGACAAATTAGAGAACAAGCTCTCGTTGGATTCTAGAGCAGATGGGATAAAGCCATCGCCTCTCTGGGGTGTGTGCGCCAACCATGTGTGGGTGATTATTCCACCGCATGCTTTAGCTGAGCACCACATGGGTCTATGGGCTCTGTTTTGGGAATCAGTGGTACTGCAATCGTGCCTGTGGGGCAGGAAAGGCTGCACAGGACACCAGGCTGGCAGGGCGGCGGTGGCCACAGTGGTCAGGTCTGGTCCTGCCTCGTGGTGCAAGTTCTGTTGGAATTTGTCCATGGTCTGGTGTGAGAAATTATGTTGCGCAGAAAAGTGCTTATGCGTAGCGTGCAGCGTGTTTGTGATTATTTATAAGCAGTATATTTATATCCTCATAAATTTCAGTATTAACTGGTGTTCTGGGTAAATTCCAGCTGGCGTAACTCTGCCCGTGTCCCAGCTAGAGGAGGGGCTGGGTGGCGTTCTAAGATCAGATACAACGAGTAATTAGAAGGTAAAGGACTAATCAACTTTGACAAGGGCTGGGTGGGATCTATAATCCTGCATGAGTCAGATCTTCACGTCACTCTCTGCTCTTGATGTGTCTTTTTGACAATATTAAATTGCTACAGCCGGTTTAATGGTCTGTATGAGCAAGTGTGTGTTTTAATTGTAATCTTGTTCTTGACCTATAGAAGATCTGAACACGTCCGTACTCACACCCTCACCCAGATACCAGGTGGGAATACTTGTGCTTGTGGGTTAAAAATACCTCTTTCTCTAAGTGTTACTGGAAAATGTATTATTTCATTGACATCCCTACTTGTTACACAGCTCGTTCACTTGAGTAATCATCAAGACCAAACAGGAGGAGGAGCGAAGGCAAATCAAATCACTATTGGTTTTGGATGAGTGTTCACAAGTAGGTCTAGTTATTGCAGAATTCTTTATTTCTTCTTAGCAGAGTGGCTCATCTACAAGGTCTTGCTTTCTGATAGTCAACGCTACTGTAGGCTTCAGCCAGGGATCTTCATACCTCCAAGACACAAGCCATTCCTCTTCCCACATCTGCTGAACAACTCGTGCTGTCACCTAACTTCATCCAGAGGGTAGGCAGCGACCTACGGCTACCGTAGCAGATGCAGGGTTTGCTCCTATAACTGCTTCCTGAGTGTTTTAGACAAAAATGAAGTTGCTTTGGGAGTTTAAAGTTTCCCTCTAGAGAAGGCAGCTGTGTTTTGTGGTGGTCTGGAAGGAATCGCCCACAGAACTCCTGTGCCTGCTGGTTTTGCAGCTCCTCTGGGTTGCACCCAGTTGGAGAAGGCTTTCGCCTTCCTTTTAAAAACACTCAATTCCACCCACTGTCTTTCTCCTCCTGCTCTTTCACAATGCTGTATGATTACAGCCAGCCTTGTCATTAATCCTATTCATTCTGATACCAGTTTGCCATGGGAAATTTTCTTAAAATGAGCGGTTCTTACCAATAGGTAGAGGTTTTTTTTTTGTTTTCCCCTATGTACTTTGACCGTACAGATTCAGCCTTTATTACTGCTCTCAGTGGAAACAAGTTTGAAAACTGTAGGTCTCCAGATACCTAATTTGTTGTGTTTTGTCTATTAATCATATACTCAGTGTTCAAAAATTCCATTTTCTGTCTAGAGGCTGTTGATGAATTATTCCAGGAAAGTGTTTGTTGTCTCCTGTTGCGCTTGTCCTGGATGGACAAGGATGCTCAGGATGCAGAGCACGGTGTCTGGGGTCTGTGGGGGTGAGTAGGGCTTAGGGCCGGGATGTTTGTGCTTCATCTTTGGATGATGCGGGCTGTAAAACCATCCTTGGCAGTGGGAGCACTTGGAGTGCCCTCTTGTGATGAGCCTCTGGCTGAAGCAGCAGTTCTCCACATTTCCCGAAACCTCTTGTGTTATCCTTCTCCGTCCTACCTTCTGCCCCGTCATCCCTGTTTCTTCACAGCTGCGCCTGCCGACGTGGAAACCCTCTTCTTTGTCTTTCAGCTCTGCTTGTGAAAATATGTTGCGTTTCACCGCGAGGTCAGGCACATGGCAGAGCTTGGCGCTATATTTGGACTCCAAACCAGACTGTTGCTTCCTTGCAAACAGCAGCTACTGCCGTAGAAATCCTTCCCGCTCAGGCACGTTTTGCTCTTTCTCCTTTTTCAAGGCCGGCTATGAGAGATGGAAAGGAGGTTCCTCTGCTCCTGCTCTAATCAGGAGATCTAAAAATTGCGGTGTACTTATTTATAATTACAATTCAGTAGTATTCTACATTCCCCTGTGTTATTCCTGCAGCTGGGTGAGGTGCAGAGGAGGTGGAGAGGTTTGTGCAGCGGCTCTTCTCAGGGGAAATTAGGATAAACGAGCGTGGGAGGAAGGTGGATGGTGGTTTGGTGGGTGGGAGTGTAACCCTGCAGAGGATGAGATATTCCCAGTTATGAAAGTCCCCAAACAGAGCTGTGGCAGAGCCGAAAGATGCTCTTCCAGCCCCACGCCGCCCCACCGCGCAGGAGACCATGGGGGGTGACGCTTTTTGGGAGATGCCAACCCGCTGTGCATCTCGCTGCCTCTGCAGCTCCTCTCTGAGCCTGCTGAGGTGTGAAACGAGCCGCTCACCACAACGTTGTTCTCATGCTGCCTCTCGAGGGTTGTTAAATGGGGAGTTGTGTTTCTGGGATGGTTAGTTTTCACCTTGCATGGGCCTTAGGTGTCTGTTCCAGACAACTCAGTGGGAGTCTTTCCTCTGACTTTAGTGTTGATCCAAAATCCCTTGCATCTAGTTTGTATGTCAGAAAAAACAATTCTCTCCCTCCCTGTTGCTTTTTAATTTTGTAAATACTGTAAACTCCCCTCAATTTTGGAGTCCAGCACACATACAGACTATTTTGTTCCCAGATTTTATGCTTCCTATCATGATTTTAAGGTTGCAGCACGTGACTCTTTAAAACACTATGACCTGGGCCGTAACCTTGCTTTGTTACAAAACATGTATTTGCCGGAGCAAAGAAGAATTTGGGTTAAAGGAAAGTAGATATCTCCATTTCCTTATTTCCAAGGGGTGTTGCAACACTTTCCGATGTAGAATTACCTGCGAAGGAGTCTGCGTCACCGCGCGTCGACGTTGTGCCGCAGAGGAGCAGGGCAAGGTTCTCTGCTGAAGAGAATTTGCTGTTGTGGGGATCTGTAAGCCCTTTGTCTCCTGAGACGGATATTAACCTGGGGAGTTTCAGGCTGACTGGATTTCACAGTATTAAAATAGATAATGATGGCAGTGTTTATGATGGACTAATCAGCTTAGGACAAAAGCTTTTGCTAATGCAAAGCACTCGAACGAGCTGTGTCCGACAGTGAGACATTGCCATCTCTTGGGCAGGTGCAGCTTGAACACAGACTTTGTTTAAAACCCACAACCATTAAAAGCCCGGTAGCGTAGCTGAGGACTGGGAAAGGGCTGAGGCTGTCACTGAGCCCAGTATCCCGCAATTTTAGTTTTCTACATCATAATACTGGCGAGGACACAGTCCGACTCCGAAATCAGAAACGCAGCGTGTTACCTCTTTGTGTAAAAGTGGTTGTAGTTACCAGGTTGATGTCCTGAAATATTGCAAGCTGTGAGTAATTTCTTCTCAAATTATGAGGCTGGAGCAGTTTAAATATAATTACACTTGGGATTATTGTCATTTACCTCCTCAAGTCTGAGCCTTTTTAACAGAAGGCTCAGAACTGACTTTTAAAAAAGAAACCTGCAATTTTCTGCCATCACAAGGTTTTAAGAGATTAAGCTTTAAGAGCACTAAATATCTTAAATCTCATGGCAAAACTCCGAGGGTTGGCAGTATCGGCGCCTGCCTCGCCTCCTGGTACTACATCTCCTTGTTAAAAAAGAAGGTGCGTAGGCATAAGCTCCGGATTTTAATTAAATTCTGTCTTTCAGGAGGGAAAGTGGCAGGTGTGTGGAGCTAGAGAGACCCTCTGTGAAGTAATTAGATGAAAACTGATAATATTTGGCTTAATCCACAGCGCTGGCACAAAGGTTCGTAGGAAACAACACCTGCCCTTTGCTGATTAATAGGCAGCCACCGCGTGAGTGATCTTGGTGCACACCTTTGGTAAATGTTGCCTGTTCTAATAGTGAACAAAAAACTTCCTAAAAGGAGGCAGCCTGCCAAGTCCATTTTATTTGTCTGTGGAACTTTATGAGAACTTTACAGAAACTTTACCTATATGAGAACAATTGCACCTGATCGCAGTACAACAGCAGCTGTATGGCCAAATCTTTCCTGATTTGCAAAAAAAAAAATAAAAAATATATATATATATAAAAATTTGAATATTGGAGTATCAATTTTTAAACTATGGTGGTTTGCAATTTTTGACCAAGTTTCGAACTTTAGGTATTTGGCCTCTGTGGGGTCTGTGTAAAGAAAAAGTGAGAAACTGCCTTTTTCCTGAAAGAGCCCCAAATATGAAGGCACGCGCCGCGTCGGTAGAGCTGCCCGGTCTGGCATTGAGCGAGGGTGATGTGCTGGAAGGAGAAGGTGTTGGCGTGGTGGGATGTACCCCAAAAAACTTTGGGGAAGGGGGATACGTGGGATGGGTGAGACAACAGGCAAATGAAGCGGTATGACCAAGGGTACAAAAAATTGGAGACAATATAAAACTTCGTGGGGCGCTTTTAATTCTTTGAGTTCACAATATGTGATAGGAAAATTTCCTCAAAATAGTCCTGTTTATAAATATGCTGTATACATCTAAATAAATTATAAATTTGGATACATAAAATTGCTGGTTTGTAATATGCTGTACTTCCTTTGGGATTATTTTGATCTCAGAGTAATTAAATACTGGGATATACATCACAAAGTGTCGAGGAGCCACCTCAGACTGCAGGATTTGCTCACGGAGGCACAAAAAGGCAGCACATTGCCTCATGGGGAGTAGGTACCGGCTCTGTCTCGTGGGTTTCATATATTAAACATGAAAAAGGAGATTTCAACCAGAAAACATAATTTCCAGGAAGCTGCAATAAAGCAGCTGTTGCTCTGTGTCCTGCAAATAGTGACAGTGGAGAGCTCTCTGTGCTGCTTTAAGGATTGTACAATATATGCATTTTTTTTCTTCTTTATTTTAGCATCTGCTCCTGTGAGTACAACAATGTCCATCAGTGAATGGAAAGAAGTTTCTGCATCGGTAAATGTTCTTCAGGTGAGGTACTTCCACAATATTATTATTGCTCCTCTGCTTTTCCAAGCCATCATTTTGCTGGGAAAGCTCTTGCTCCTGGTGCATTCAGCACATTCCCATCAATACCAGGGGCAGTGGGAGACAGGGACCAGGACCGGGGACCTGCTGTGGGCACCTGCTGTCTCCGCTGACCCAGGCTGGAGACACATGCCACCAAAGTGGTCCCAGAGGGTGGCACTGGGGGGGCTGCCAGGCTGCTTTGACATCCTCAGCCACAACACACCCGGCTTGCGGAGGGGCTGATGACCCTCACCCCAAAGGGACAAGCTGCTGTCACCAGGCAGCCCGGCATTTTAGCTCCCCCCCCCAGCAAATACCAACCTCCCTGAGAGATGGTACTGGAAACAAGGAGGGAAACAATCCCACCACTTGCTATTAGCAACGGCACGGCTATTGAAGACTATTTTGTTTCTTTTTCCTTAAACACACTGAAGGAAACCAGCAGTACACCAGAGAAGCAGGGTTTCTGTGACATCCCCAAGCCCAACACACAAAGGCAGACCGGGGTGAAAAAGGGGAGCGAGGTAATTTTATCACTTTTTACCTTTGGCCGGCTAGAGTTTCCAGACGAGCACAATGGCCGTGTTTCTTAGCCGAGAGCAGAGGCATCTGTTGGTCCTGACAAAGGAGATCCGTGCTCCGGAGCTGGGCTTGGAGCGGGGCCACGCTCTGCTCCCCACCGCAGCCATAGGATGTGTGGGGGGATGTATTTGTTTGCAGGGCCATCTGACGTTCCTCAAAGGGCATCGAAAGTCATCAAAGTGTAGGAGTTCAGCCCGATGAGCTACAAGAACTCCTGTGCTGTAATTCCTGTCTCTCACGTAAAGAAGTGCATGTTACTGCTGTTTTAAATATGCTTTTAGGGACTCTTGGAGTGATTGACTCGATGGGATGTAATCGGTATCATGAAGTTCTTACAGTACTTAAATAACTCCCTAAACGCTTATTTATGTGAAACGCTAGCTTTTGGGTCCTTCTAGCCGTTACGCTTTAAAGTGCAATAAATCTCTGTTTGGGTGTAACTGCACTGCCACCCTGCAGACTTAGGAAATGTAAACCAACATACGGTGTAGGGTTTGTGGGATGTACTGCCATAGACTGATGCAGGGTTTTTTTTTCAATTTTATTTTCCCCTTGATGTCTGAACCTTAATACCACTAAATGCAATGATACTGATTTTACAGGGAGGTTATTTTATTCCTTTGCATCCAATGCAAAATCCCAATGGCAGTGGTTTTTTTTTTTTTGAAGTTAAGCATTTTATAATCCTGCATGAGTAGTTGCTTCTTTTTCTACAGAAATGACTTATTTAATTTTTACACTACACAGTTTTTAAAGTTCTCATCACAAATGAAAGCCCCCCAAAATTTTAAGCTGAAAACAGAACAACTGTAGAGACAAATTCCAAAGATTTTTTTTGTTTGTTTGTTTTTAGGTTTTATTTGTCTCAAGCATTTAGTTTACAATTCTTTCTTTTCCAAAAAAAAAAAAGCAAACTAGCATCCCAAACGCTGTACAGATGGGCACACCACGCATGATCTCCTGGCTTCCGGGATGGCTGCAGTGTCCCCAGAGTGGGCTGTTCTCATGGCATCTGAACGGCAGCATCCCCAGATGGAAACATGTTTTGATCTTTTGTATTTTGCTCGCTTCGTTGTGGTGTTTTTACAGCACTTGCAGTTCAGTTCTCAGCAGTCGCATGTCGCATGAAAAGATACGACATCGTTTAGGTGAACGTGTAATTTGATGAGCAGTGAAGGCTCTGCGATAGAGCTGTATTCTGTCTGTTCTGACATGTTGTTCTTCGTCAAGGGAATTTAACCATTTTTTTTTTCCTTTTTGTGCGTAAACCAGGATACATTGGGAAGAAAAGAATACATGGACCCAGGAGGACCTGGACAGTGAGGGCCAGAAGGGGAAGAGTCATCAGATGGTCAGTGGTGAAGCAGGACTTCCTTCCTGGAGAGGACAAACTGGTCCTAGAAGTCCTCCAGGAAGTGCAGGCTACAAGGGGCAGCTGGGTTCCAGGGGTGACACAGGACTGAGAGGTAACTGGAGAGAAAATGAGGCCAAGGGAGACAGAGGAGAAATGGGTGGGAAGGGCTGGAAGGGACATGTAGGGTCATCGGGTGTCTGAGGATTGTTGGAGCCCAACGGAGACCCTGAAGTCCCTGGAAAAAGGGGTCAGCCTGGAAAACATGGGCTGGCTGGATTTCCAGGTTGAAAAATAGAGAAAGGACAGAAGGTATGGAATTGTAGTTTTCCAGTGGATCTTCATTAAAATAAAAGCAGCCTTCTGCTTTTTCTTCACCCAGCAAGGGTGAATTCCTGCTGTCCATTTAACGCAACCTCAAAGCGACATTTAGGAGGCTATCGCATACTGAGGGCATAAGAAAGGAGAAAAAAGGTTGTAACTTAACTTGATTAATTAATCTATTGTACTGTCTAGTATGGAAATATCCCCATCCCTAATTAACAATGTAGCAGAAAATTTTCATTTCAGTCTGTTTTCTGTTCAGCTCAATTGTTTTATGATAATGAATAAAGGAAACCAGAACACATTTCAATTTTTCAGAAAATAAAATTATTGGTGGTGGAGAGGATGGCCTCTTCCAGGACGTCTGCTAAATTGTTGTGGGAAATCTTGTGAGAAGTGTTAATTGTTTTTTCACCCCAAAATGTTAATTTCCTTTTAACACTTTTTACCTAGCTGGGATCTAACTTAATTCCATTTTTACCCACTTCCTGTTCTATGTGAATATTCTCTTTTCCAGTCTGCCTTCTTGATACTTGAGCATTAATATTTTAAATTGCCTCTTATTACAAACCTGGCTTATTTTCTATGCTGCTTGGGTTTTCATAGTTTCCTTCTTTATTGTATTTCCAAACCAGATTTTTTCGGTTTATCAGTCTACCTTGTGTCTGCAGGTCTACATTTTCTATTTTCATTTGCAAACAATTGGAAGTGGAACCGTCTGGGAGGTGCTTTTTGAATCTCCTTTGCTGATCTCATTTAAGAATTACTCTATTAATTTAATACAAAATTTTAAATTTGTCCCTCCGTGTTTCAGAATGACTGCCAAGGAGAGCATCCCACAAGGACAGGATCCCCCAGGAGCATCAGGCTGCAGAGGAGGGCAGGGGTGAGGGTCTCTGGTGTAATTCTTCCTTTCCTCCCCATCTTTACTTTATGCTGGTTAAAGATTCTTCCAGCATGCACTGGCTTTCATGTGTTTGCTTTTGCCAAGCACCAGAAGGAGCTTTTGTTATCTCAGATAGATCCAGAAGGTCCCAGCCCTTCCTGCCCATGGCTGGTGGACGTGCCGGTAGAAATCAGTAGCATAGACACATTTTTTTTTTTTTAGTTTAGCTTTGCAAATCTCAGTCCAAACCAGTTATCTGCAAATATGGAAGTCTAGGAGTGCATTTGAAATGTGCTGTGAAGGAATTTTTTTGGCTCACCTGTATCATTTATATCAGTAAAACGTAGCTCCAGATCCCCTGAATGAACAGAGTGATTAATCTAGTGCTAAATCTTAATTTACTCTCTCAACCCGTGAGTTTTTCCAAATTGCTTCAGTAACTCAATGAGCACTGTGTAATTTTAAAACCTGCAGTTGTCACATAGTCCAACAATACTATTCCAGAGTGCTCCTGTTCAGGCTATTCAGGAGAATACGCTAACCCAGGATTAAAGCTGTGTTTCTTGCTTTAGCCTTAGTGTGCAGCAAATACGGCGTTAAACTGAAGTCTGTGAAAGAGTAGCTGTGGTGAACATGGAGGCAACACTGTAAAATGCAGTAACCTTGGTTAAAAATGGTTAACCTTCCCCTGTTGACTAACTTCTGCTGCTAATGAAAGGTCCTCAGTTAAGACCAAAATAAGGATTTCATTATAATTGATTCGATTGCCTTTTATTTTCAATTTGTGTATCTATGATCAGAAGTATAGCTGCTGAAGACATAAGTGTCTTTAATTTCAGTTTAAAACATTAAGTCAAATTACAGTATCGAAGAGGACTATTCATTTTTAAAAAGAACTGTTTGAATTCAGGACCCAGCTCTTTTTTTTTTGGCGATACGAATGAGCATAAGTGAGTGCTGGTGCAGGTTGCATTGCAGGAGCTGTGACAAGCCCACCTCCTACATGGGGTTAGAGCGTCTCGCCGCAAAACTCCTAATTGATTTCTCTGGAATAGCCTGAAAAGCCAGTGAATCAATCCAGCCTGCTATGCTTCCTAACAGACTTTCCTTAATCAACATGTTATTGGTGAAAGCTGCAGATTATTGTGCAGGAAAAGGTGCTCGCAAATAAATCACGGAGGATTACAATTCTTTCCACTGACATTGAAGGAGAATTGATTGTTTTCTCCTGAAACAAGCGGCCTTTCTTGTCCGGCAGCTGAGCTTTGAGCACAGTGGTGTGTAGTGAATTCAGCCCGACTGAAGGAGACGGTTCCCTCGCTCGTATTTCACCCAGCCAAGGCAATGAAAGCACTGCACTCTGAACCGGACTGGGAAATCTAAGAATAAACCTTGGCCCATGTTAAGGTCACTGATGGGGGGAAACAAGTGCTGTGATTGCTGGGAAAGGGCAGGGAAAATCAATTAGCCTATAAAGTCCAGAGGGGTTATCAGTTCCTCTAAGAACAGCGTTGTCACGAGCCTCCTGGGGTGGATGTGTCCCTTTTCCCGGCGGAGTTTTGTTCTGCCGCCCTGCTGTGCAGCACAGCCGCCCACAGGTACCTCACAGGGAGAAGAAAGCGTTTTCTCACTCCATCCCTGCCTTTACCTGGCACAGCCTGGATTTGGGGCTGAATTCCCATTTCCACGCAGACGCCTGCACACGTGCGCTCATGATCCCATACAGCTATTTCTGTAATTTCTCTTTTACCCCTTCTAAACTCCCACTGCGGGGAGGGGAGTGCAATGCCAAGCTCTGCACGGTAAATACCGAGAGAAACCCGGACCGTGCTGCAGCAAATGGACAAATTCACGCCGAGTCCAGTGGTACCAAAACACGATGCTGCGACTTGAAAGAGGAGCATCCCTAAAACCCAGAAAACTGATGTTGAAGGAAAAGCCAAAAAAAGTCCCATGGGAAGAGCAGCGTCCCAGTTGGGGAAAGGGTTTGCATTTCCTCAAATTTCAATGTCACCTTGCTCCTTCCAGGGGACTTTGCCAATCCTCCCCGCACCGTGCAGGCTCTCATTGGCCACGGGAGCAGGCGTTACACAAACAAAACCGATTCTCTCCCAAAATAAGATTGACTTTTTCAGGGTGCCATTGAGGGGGGGTCATCCTGGGAGCAGGACCATTTGTAAGGTAGGAGATAGCATGCGTTGCTTGTTTAATCTTCAGATGGGATATTTGCAATGAAGTCATAGAATTTTAGACATCGCCACAATGTAATTTGTCTTAAGAAAAGTTCCTGTCTGTAATGAATGTATAGCTGCATGAGGACGAGTGTTTTTTCTCCCCTGTGTAAGAACTTGAAATAATTAAATAGCAGAAAGTGCAATCATCTCCCTGGTATTTAAAACTGGGAGATTGGGGTTAAATGCCTGCTGTAAACTGGAATATCTAAATACTGTAATTTTAGGGACAAAGCCAAAGAACAACTGTATGATTACGATGTTACTATGAGAAACACACTAACAGTTTGTGGATAGCTAGATCCAAGGAAATACAGATTTCACTGAACGAGATTTCACTGCAACAAAACTTAATTCTTCGTATTTTGTGGCCACTGTGAATCATAATATTTCCTAGTGAGGGGTTCAAATAAATAATTTTAGAATCAGTGGTGGTGAGCTAATGTAATGGAAAAGCCCCAAATTTCAATTTTATTAAAATGCATTTCTATATTTAGGAATAATTAATTTAGGAACAGTCTTGCCCGTTATAATGAAAATCTGTTAACGATTCCTTGCTCTGAGCAATTAATTTTCTGAACAGACTGGCAAGGTCTAATTCCTTAATTGATGATATTTTTCCAGTATTTGACAGCGATCCATCAATCTGGCTATGTAAGTGGACAGTGCCTGGTTTTAGAGCTTGTTGCTGAAGTGGTTTGTGAGAGTAAAACACAAAAATGGCTTTGATTTGAAAACTGATTTACCATTTCCTCATAAAGTTACTAGGTTTGTACAGTCACAGTTTCTCTTCTGGCTTTAGGTGTGTGGATGTTACGGGCTTATTTAGTTCTCTCCAGCAGTGGAAAACACTCCCACACGAGTATATTCTTCAGAAGAAGAATTTGGTGCTATTTTTCCTCTTCCTAGACGGCAGATGACCCTGCTTCTCCGTGACTGCGCCTGCTGCTCTGCTGCTGGCCGCGAGGTCTGGCTCCGCTCTGCCTGCCTGTGCTGAGCGCTCCCCTCCCGTGCCTTGGAGTGAAACTCTTCATGGTAAGGTTGGTGTGGGCTGGTTTGGAGCAAAAATCAGTGCCCGGTGTCCTGTCCTAATGCAACACATGCATGAGGAAGGATTAATTTATCCTTTACTGATAGGGTGAAGAATGGGTGGAACAGCAGCAGCAGGCACCAGTGATCCCTGGGGATTTTGAGTGGATAATCATTTTTCCATTAAATGATTTGGTTTTGTGCAAAAAATGAAAAAAAATCACGACCCTTTCCTCTAAAACTGGATTCTTAAAGATGGAAAGGTTATAATCCAGTTCCCAAATACCTGCCTTTGAGTCAGACCTACCTTTGCCTTCTGGATGGCAAGGATGGCCAGCGTTTCTCCTGGTGAGGTTTTCATGTAATGGAGTGCCTTAGCTGCTGAGGAAGGTTGGATTACAGGTTCAGCAAGAAAAGGAGTCTGTTCCGTTTGTATTTATGGGTCGGCACGCTGGTTTAAAAAAGAAACAAAGATGCTTTATACGAGAAGTTATTTGAGAGCTGTCATCTGTCCTGTAGGAAAGTGTGTGATTCTTACTTTGTTCTTGCTTCCTGGTTCAGCTAAATCAACTCTTTAAGAATAGAAAAAAACAGACCTGAAAGCTTGCCCTGAAAGGGTATGCAAGTCCGGAAAATCAGTCAGTAACAGAAAAAATCAACATTAAAATTTTGGAGTACTCGATTTTTCATTTTGTTTCTGCTGATTCTTTTAGAGCAAAGCTTTTAGATAATGTGCAGTTGTGTTGGACTCCTAAGTTATTACTGAATTAATCCTGATCTGGAAGAGAAACATTATGTGTGCCAGTGATCGTGTAACTCTCAGTCAGTCCCTTCAGCTTCTATTGATACTGGTGGGAACACTTCCAACCACAGCTAACGGGAGCGGCCAAATGGCAAGCGCTATGTAGAGCCATGGTCGACAGAGGTGAGCAGGCAGGAGATTTTCCTAATTTTGCTTTACTTGTCCCGTTAAAAGTGAGGCTTTGTAGCGTAGTCCTCCAGGCAGATGCCCAGATGTGCCTGACGCTACTCCTGCAGCTCTCCTGGCTTTTTGGGGAACATGCGAAAGCAAAGGCTGTTGTGCACCAATTTATGGTGCGTTTGTCTTTTCCTGCAGCTACCAACATGTGGAGCTCACTGGGGCCTGTCTCAGCGTTTGTGATGCTGCTCGTTGCCGCCGTGCAGGCGGGAGTGAAAGTGACCCCAGCTGTCAAGTACACGAAGACGAAGCCCGTACCGCTGGCGGGTGACGGTGCCTCTCACAGCCCTCTCACCCCCCTCATGGTGAAGAGCCCGCTCCCGGCAGCACCGGGCAGAGCCAAGTTACCCACCCCGAGCCCCGCAGCCCGAGGGGCCACCACGCTCCTCCCCTTCGAGAACTATACGCTCGACGCAGCCGATTTCTTCTTCAACTGCTGTGACTGCTGCCCGCCCATTGCAGGGCCCCGGGGGCAGCCGGGGGAGCAGGGACCCCCAGGTACAATCACATCTGTCTCACCGCTCTTGGCTAAGGCACTTAAACCATATTGAGGATTCTCCTGTGTTTCCTTCAAGAAATTAGTCGGCGAGGCTTGTGCAGCAAATGCCGAGTGTGATTACACCTGGTGTAAAGCTAGAGCAAAAAAATGCACACTAGCCACATCCCAGAAGTTATAAACCACCAGTATGAGTGGGAAAGCCCCCAAAAAGGAGCTTCCTCCTCGTGGCAATCGCTTTGGAGACCACATTGGCATGGGTGTGCGTGCAGAGGTGGCCCCATACCATGTCCCTGCTGGCAGGTGCCCCATGTAGCTGCTCTTTCTATTCTCTGTCCCTGTATCTGATCCCCTGGGAGTCACAGATTTACTTTTGGATTCACTTAAACCATGGTTTTATGACCCTCAAAACTACCTGCAAGCACTTTTGTATTTTTGCTGAAGTTTTATGATAAAAGCCTCTTCTTGGATTGTTTTTCCCCTTGGAAAAGAGGAAATGAAATACAAAAATAATTTTGGCTTCAAATTTTAAAATAAATACTTGCTCTCACAAGGGGCATCTCTGTATAGAGCGCCTAAATATTTTATAAGGCATACTTTGTCTCTTTTTTCTGCTGCTAAAATATGTATCTACAGAGCGGCTAATTCTAATATCACTGCAATGAATAGTGCATTAATCTGCAAATGTTCACTTTAATACCACTAATATTGGAGACAGCAACTATTCATCTGAGGAAAGGTGGTAAAATAATGAAATAATTTCCTTTTAATACACTGCACTCGAGGGATTTTCACTTCCCATGGCTTGGGAGGGATGGGCTAATGGAAATTCCAGTGGCTGCAGAGGGAATTTGCACTCATACATCTCTGGAGTGTCGATGGAAATTTCTCGTGTCAAACGAGTTGTGATGATTGAAGCTGCTGTAGTCTGCTCCCAGACGTGCGCTGGGAGACTCTAGATTCCCAAGTGGATGAAAAAGTAAAAAAAAACTAGGCTGGAGCCAGCTTTCTTGCTTTCAACCCATCCCTTATGCAGCACAGAGCTGTCTGCCAGGTTCCACTTTTATATCCGCAGACTTAATTCTTTTTAGGGAGAGGGGCAATTACGAAGCCATGGGAGCTCCTTAGATGCGCTCAAGTATTAAAGACAGATTACTTCTGATATTTTATGAATGTCTGAGCTCCCGTGGCTCTGAAGCAGCTGAAAGCTGGTTTTAAAAAGTCTTTAACTACAACCAAGACTGAAAAGCAAAACTTATGATTCAGAGATTCAGAACGGCAAAGACTGGGGAGCCGCGTGCCTGACCAGGGGACCTGCGAGCGCGCGCCCCACTGATCTCAGCACCTGCAGCGTGGTGTTGCCCCTGCCACCCTGCACCTTTTGCCCTGCCGTAGTTTCAGCAGCAGTGTCTGCAACCCAGGGGAGCAGGGCTCAGGCCAAACCCGTCTCACGTCTTCTTTGCATTGGTTGCGTGATGCCCAATAGCCAGCTCTTCCCAGGGGGATAGAAACAGAGTTTGCCTTAAATGCAGCCCTCAATGCCACGTTGCTTAGGTAGTATTGTGAATTTTCTTTCTAAACCTAAACATTTGCGTTACTAAGATAATTTTATTGATGTGGTTACATTACAGGTCCCAAGGGGGAGAAGGGAGATGCTGGTCTTCAAGGTCTTCCAGGAACCCCAGGTCCGCAAGGTCCAAAAGGTTCTAAAGGAGAAAGAGGTAAAGCAGACTAACTGCTCATTTTGAAAACAGATGCTGTCGTCCTCATCAAATATCACAAAATTATAGGAAAACATATTTTTTTTTTCGAAGGGAACGGAGTATGCTGATATGGATTGACACTTGTGAGATTTAGCTGGCATCAGTGGGGGGACAATAACTCAGATGGTGGTAGCGTATGCACAGGTGGGACAGGAACAGCTGCTCATAATGCTCTCACTTGAAACTCCTTGTTCTAAATGGGAGTTTAAAAACTGAGTGCAATTTGCTTTAAATTAGGGACATAAGTAGGAAGAAACCACCACGGAGGCTACGCACAGGTGTAGAAGCTGTATTTCAATTTAAGTATCTCAGGCAGAATGATTTCGGCTAAGATGGAGAGCAGTTATTATCCATCAGTAGTACCTGGAAGGAAACCCTGCCTTTCATTTCAGGCGCAGAGCAGCTCTGTCCTGCCACACACCACTGGTACAACCTTGCCTTCAGTCTTGGAGAAACACACAACAAAGCTGATAATGAGGGTACCAGCAGCATCGTGCTGTACAGTTCAGTCAGTGCATCTCCTAGGCTTTGATTCACTTCTTGGACACAACTTTTGGTGATCCCGGAGTGAGAAACGCAGAGCTGCCACCTCCCACCGAGGCACTGCTGAGAGCCAGAAACCCAACATGTGCGTGAGATGCAGTTGTTGTGGTGCTTGGTGCTGTGAGATTCAGCTGGGGTTTCTGAGGGCATTTCTTGAAAACACACATTGCTCATCTCTCTTTTATTAATGAAGTGAGGGACACATGCAAAATGGTACCAGTCATCTCCTGTGCAATGATTGCTGTGCTGCAGACAGCGTCGCTAACAGTACATTAATGGTGAAATGTCCTAGGAGGCAAAGGGGAGCAAGGCGAGCGAGGAGCAAGTGGAAACCCTGGTTATCCAGGCAAACCTGGGCTGCAAGGTACGTAACACGGACTGGAAAAGTCTTTCCCTTTGCTGTTGGTGATACCCCTCCATCTCCAAAGCAATCCAATACTTTTAATCCTTTTTTTTTTTCCTTCCCACTTTGCCCTTTTCCTAGGTGAAGCTGGAGTAAAAGGCAATAAAGGCAGCTATGGCTTCCCTGGACTAAAGGGACAAAAGGGGTCCAAAGGGGACACTTGTGAGAATGGGACCAAAGGAGACAAGGGAGATAGAGGGGATGCTGGAGACCCGGGAGTGGACGGAGAACAGGGCGACAAAGGGGAAAAGGGAGACACAGGGGAGAAGGGCTATTGCGGAGAGCCAGGGGGGAGAGGTGCGAAGGGAGAAAGAGGGGAAGGGGGAATAAAGGGAGAAAAAGGGAGCAAAGGGGAGATGGGGGTTGATGGAATTCAGGGGGTGGATGGAAAACAGGGAGAAAAGGGCGAGCGAGGAAGTAAGGGTGAAAAAGGGGACCTGGGACCTGCTGGCGTGATGGGACCTTCTGGGCCCAAGGGTGTCGCTGGCAGCAAGGGGGGCCGAGGCGCTCCGGGAAAGAAAGGCTCCCGTGGGGCAAAAGGCGCCCGAGGGGACACCGCAAAGCTCCTGCGGTCAGCGTTCAGCGCCGGCTTGTCCAAGCCCTTCCCTCCACCCAACGTCCCCATTAGATTTGACAAGATCTTGTACAATGACCAAGAAGATTACAACCCTTCCACCGGGAAATTCAACTGCAGCGTGCCTGGGGCGTATGTCTTCGCCTACCACCTGACGGTGAGAGGGCGTCCGGCCCGCGTCAGCCTTGTTGCCCGCAGCAGGAAAGTGGCCAAAGCCCGTGAGACGCTCTATGGCCAGGAGATCGACCAGGCGTCCTTCCTGACCGTCCTGAAGCTGAGTGCGGGTGACCAGGTGTGGCTGGAGGTGGCGCGGGACTGGAACGGGGTCTACGTCAGCGCTGAGGATGACAGCGTCTTCACGGGGTTTCTTCTGTATCCAGATGTTTTTGAGATCATGCTGTAGATGTAAAGGGCAAAGATGTTACTGAGAAATGTGCTTTTCCCTCTACCTGCGAGAGGAGAAATGAGCATCAGTTTAGCATCTGGGTTTAGTTGTTAGGCTTTGTGCTTTTTTAACAAAAATATTTGCAAAATATGGATTAGTTTTAACTAGCGGCCCCAAGAAGCCGTACGTCCTTTGCGCAGGTGGGTGATGGCTGAGAGAAACCATTGTCCAGATGCCAGCAGGACCAGCATGGGGAGAGTGTTTCACATAACAAACTTCAGGTTTGTAATTAGCCTCTTCAAATTATGTAATTAAAGTCATTGTCCAACTGCAACTTTAATCAGGCCAGCTCCTGCATCCTTGCATGTTCAAATCTCCTCTGGAAATCACTACTGAGAGCCGCTGGTTTTGGTAAAGATTGCAGTTTGATTTATATAGAGCTTGATCAGATGTGGACGTGAGCAGTAGGTTTCTTGAAATCACTTGAAAAAAATTGAATTTTTTATTTGAATATTTTATTTGAGTTTTATCATTGAATCAGTATTATCTAGCACTTTAGACGTGGTCATGAATTGTATGAAGCTTTATCTAAAAGAGTATTAGAGCTATTTGATCAGTGTAAAAAAACCCTAACTGTTGTCTTTAGGCCAAAATAGATCTGAAACTTCCAAAAGTAACTGAGAGATGGATAATCTGCCCTACCAGGCTACTCAAAAACCCCTCCTCTCTGAGCCGCTGACGATTCAGCTGATGCTGCAGGGTTGGCCCTCGGCTGTGGGGAGGAGGAGGAGGCACTTGCGCGAGTCCTAAGGCGTTGTGACGGCCGAGGGAACACGTGGGCACTTGTTGAAAAAGCTGGTTTATCAAAATGGGACTGAATCTTGTGAAATAAAAGTCTGATATTGAATAATCTCTGGATGTCAAATTGGATGTATATCCTTATTACTGCACCTTCTTTCATCGTAGTAATTTGGCACCACCTTTGGCATATTAACTATTGCATGGAAAATTATTCCAATTGCTCTTATTTTTTTAAGAAATAAAACTCAAGTCTCATAATTAACCTTCAGTGGTGCTGGGATTTACTTGCCTTCTCAGGCAGTTGCTATCCCAGGACATTTTCCCAGTGATTTGATGAATGCTGGGTCTGACCTGACGAACAGGGCAAATTAGACTGCTATTCCCATTGCTCATGGTTTCCTTGCTTAAATTGCCGTTGTGTTTCCAACACCATATTTAAATACCATCATAAATCACGTCCCTGTCCCTAATGTCTTCTTTCTACATGGCACCAAGATGAAGAGTTCCTGAGACTTCTCTTACACAGTGAGAAAATTAACACCAGAGAATGCTATTAAATTTTAAGATAAAAACAAGGCAATTTTAAAAGGCTGATCCTATCTATCCGGTAAATGTAAAGGGTCCTTTAACTCATTGGCTTTGCAGCCCTCTTTCAGTATCAGCAACTCAAATGTGAGATGAACCGGCTTCGTCAAATAGTTGGTACTTAATTTGATGCTTAATCTGGGTTAGCTCCTGTGTAGTTCAAATCCAGAGTGCCAAGTATATAAAAGATGCAAATTTCAGCTTGTGAATTCTCTGGCAGCTGTTCAATACTGAGGAAAACCAAGAAGTTATAATTTTGGATTCCTGCTGTCACAACACCCTCAGTTCTTTTGTTGTGCCTTCACGCTGCTTCCCATTCGGCCCCTGGAGCAGATGGTGGTGTATGGACATCTGATTAGCAATTCTCTGTTCTCCTGCTGAAGTTTCTTACGCTTTTTTGTATAAATAACCTCTACAAATGCTCTTGAGAAAGTCCTGCAAAATTTCAGGGTCTCTCAAGAACCTGCTCAGATCTAATCCTCTCCATAAATTAATTGCCCGCTCCTCCGGGGACAAGAAAAGCTGGCAACACCACACAAACTAGAAAAGCACCTGCGTCCTTCCAAAAATCTCTGCGTAAATGTACCCATGGAGGGGTGTCCATGCAAAAAGCATGCATACAAGTTGCTGAAATAACACACAGCTCCTTCATATTCCTCAGTTTCCTCGGGTCTATAGCCTTGCCAGCGATGCTTCTAGTTTAATTTAAAGGATTGATGTTTATTTTGAAAGCAGGTTTTGTAAAAATTTGAATTAAAATATATTAAACAAGAATCTTGCAGAGTTGAGTGTGTTAAGCACAGTGAGGGGTGGATAAATATGGATCTTTGCAGAGAGGGAATTGTCTTTATCTAATATCAAATTAAATTAACAATAACACCTGGAAAATATGGTTTCTCTATTATTTTTTTCTGCTTTGGTATCTTGGCCAAACCATGTGTTGTTTGTTAATTAGGTACCTTTAATCAGATCAGTCCACAGCTGGGTTCAAAACTTGCTCCAAATTACAATCACACTGCTGTGGGGGAACTTTGGTGGAGTGTTCTGCTGCAACAACTTTTAACTGAAGCAAACTGTTCTGTGGAAAGTTTTTCAAGTATTAAAAAACCCTTCATTTTTATATGGCTTTCCTCATTTTTCATGCTGTGTCAGAACAACAGTGAAGGACTTGATTGAGGCTGAACTTTGCCTCATGGTGTCCCGCTGCTAAAACCCACCAAAATATTTGTTCCATTTCGCTCTTTCTTTTATTTAGCACAGATTTATTTTGTAAAACCAAGTGTCTCCTGTCTGTGCTGCAATGAAGCAGTCTGACAGTGGTGTAGGAGAAAATAAATGCTGGGTGCACTCATCAGAAGAACAGCTGTTTTCAATAACTGAGAAAAATTATTCCAAGGTGAGTAAGGCCCTAAAAAGCAGCTGCTCTTTAATTAGGATGGTGAGGGCTAAATCTACAGGAGAATTTGGGTGCCTTGCTAAGAAAAATGGACTGGAGCCCCAAGCGAGGCGAATAAATCCTCTGTATAAAACCAGGGAGTGAGGGGTACCCGATGAATCAGCAGTCACGACTCCGTCTGCAAGCACTCTTCCTGACGTCAGGAAACAGAGGGTGCTGCTGGGCAGGAAAATTATTCTTGAGACTTTGATAAAGCCCCGATCTGGTACAGCTTTGCTTTGTGCCATCGCTTTCGTCTCAGAGTCAATAAAGAGCCTGGAGCGGTGTCAGGGCAGCGCTGAGCTCCCCCTCGCCTGGCACAAACCTCACCGCAACCAGCTCTAACGAGATTACAAAGTGGTTCTGATTTCCAGAGAAAAACACCTGTTTTCTGGTATTTTTCATGCCTTTTCATCCCTGGCTCAGGTGTCACACACATGCCACAGTATTAGCACTTATTTTCATAATTTTCCCGGCAGAGCTGTGGGGTTTCTTTGCCCAGAGGCACTGTCCTACACCGCGTAGCTTGGTTCTTCCCAAGCTTCTTGCTCTTGTTTTGAGCAGCCCCCGCTCCTGAGGTCCACTCCGTGCTTTCACACGTCTCACCTTGCTCACCAGCTGAGCTGAGTTTGCCCCAAAACGGTGGCCACCTGCAACCCAAGGGCTGCTTGGTTATTAAAGGGGGTGATGGGCCAGTAGGTTCTGGGTCTCTCTGGGAGCAGGGATGGTGGAAGGAGCTCTGCTGTCCTTCCCTCCTGGATCAACGTGCTGTGTCCTAGGCTGCAGCCTGGTAAGTTGACCATTTGCTGTTGGAGACTGGTTTGGGTGAAAGTGGAGGTGTTTCAGTGAAGGCATGCTGATCTCAAGATGAGAATTCATAATAGGTTTGAAAATGTAATATCATAATCCCAATTCAGGTGTTTCAGCTGAAGTGAGTCTTGTTTTTTCTGGGTTCTCTAACTTTGCTTGCATCTACTTAGCTGCAGAAAGACTTTCTCTCCTGAAAGGAAAAAAAAACCCCACTTTTCAATGTGAATTAAAATAGATTATGGTGTAATCACTGCCAGTTATCTGGTATGCTTAATAGGGGATATTTATCAAGCAATGTGTCGGCTGGTGTTGTTTGCTAGATACAGCCGCTGTTATTTATTCACAGTAAGAACTCTGTCACAGGTTTTTGTGCCCTGTCTGTGAAGCTGTACCTCTGAGGCTGGGGTTTTAGAAATATTGCCTGAACTTGATTCCCAATGGTGGAATATTTGAATCACTTTTTTTTTTTTGGTAAATGAATTCTTTTTCAAGCACGGGTTTTCCCCTCTTGATTAAAGAGAGCTTTCTGGATGGAATTCTGTTTACTGCAACCAGAACTTTTATACTTTGCTTTTTGGGTCATCACACTTAAGGCAATACCCTCCATCTCTTACTTCACCAAAATAAATTTAAGGATGGACAGAAAGTGAACTGGCTTTGTTTTAGCTGATCTTTCTCAGTTTAAGCCTTAAGTTTTGCAGCCTCCAAACTATTCTGGTTTAAGTTTGAGACTCTTCAGACTTAGACTTGGATTAAAAAGGAAAAAAAGTCATCCTAGAACTGAGATATCTGACTTTTTAATGAAACAGGAGTTTGCACCTGAGGCACTGGGGGTGAGCGAAGTACTGGGCTGAAGGCCTGGTGTCAGACTGTGACATCAGGGCCCTCAAATCAAGTCAGAAAATATGTATGCTGTTTGAGAGATTAAGCTAATAAATTGATAAGTTTTCTGGTATTTGGCTAAAAAGCCCCATGCAGCTGGTTCCACAGAACTTAAATCTTGTTTTGCTGTAAATCCTTTTCATGGTCAATGGATTTGAAATGAATTATGGGACTACAGGCATATTATTTTTTTTTCTTTTTTTAAAAAAAAGAGTTTTTGGTTCCCTTAAGCCTTAAATACTTGCATCTGCGTGTGCACCTGTAAGCACCTTTATGCTTGCATGTGCTGATGTAGGTGGATGTTCTGAAGTTTGTGTGCATTCACTATGGGATCATGTGTGGGAGGCAGGCACTGCATTTAGTGACTGAAGCTCCTGCAGACACACCTGACCTGTGGAAATTCTGATCTAAGGGTGCAGAGGCAGTGGGAGAGGAAGGGAGTGGGGGGGAAAAAAAGGTTGGAATGTCTCATTTTAAAAAGAAATGTAACCTGTATTTTTTCATTATGCCAGCTCTGTCCTAATTGCTTTGCATTTTCTGGATGTAAATAAGGTGGTGAACTGGGTTCACCCCTGTTGTGTTTGATTTGGATTCATTGAGGTCACTGAGATTTATATCCCTGTGGGGTCCAAATCTGTGTTTTGGAAGAGAGTAGATTACAGGAGCAGTGAGCTTTTGGGGAGCCTATGGTTTGGTTCTACTAGAAGTCAATGGGCTGATGCTAATGAAGTCTGTTACGAGCCGCAGTACGTTGTGTTTAAGGGAGCATGACTAACTGAGCTTGTTTGTGGTTTTTTGTTTTTTTTTTTTTCTAAACACTTTTAGATTGCAGTTGTGTCCTAGTAAAGCAACATGGGGAAGTTTTGTTAGGAAAAGGAGGTTGGAGGGATGAGCAGCATTAAGGAGTGCTCTGGTGAGCTCTGCTCAGCGAATGGAAATTCAGTGCTGAGCACCCAATCAACCCTTGAGCATCGTGGCAAGGGTTGTCTTGGTTGTGTCCGTGTCCTCAGTGTTGCTAGAAATAATCAAATGGAACAAAGCTGCTTTAGGAGTCTTTATGGGGAAGAGCCTAGTATCATCTGGAGAGACTACAGGTTAGGTTTTGGGTAACTGGTGTACATGTGTCCATTTATAGCAGGGACCCAAAAATGTATTGACTCTTGGCTCCTTGCTGGTCCTTGGCCATTTCCTGTGTCCTCCCAGCCAGAGTTGTATAGATAACTGAATACATCTAACTTGGTATTACAGGGTGGCCAAAATACTTTGGGCACCTGTTGCAATTCTGTTTCCCTACCTCTCCCTGTCTCTCTTTCCAGGTAGTCTTTTTGGAGGTTTTTGTCCAAAAGTAGCATGTTCTGGTAACAGACTAGCTTCTAGAGATGTTGTTGCTCAATGAAATATTTCACATGCTCCAAATCTTGCTCTGTGATTTACAGCATTTTGGGCCCATTTCCTCACATGCTGTGTGCGAGATCAGCCCAAGCCCTCAGCTGCTGCTCCTTCTGGAGGGAACCAACTTTTTCTTCCTCAGCTCATGCTGCTGAAAAGCCTGGGTTCATTGGGATGAAAATTGGTGTCTTTTTCCCTAAAGATCAGTGCTCCTTACTCAAGATTGCAGTAGAACAGCTAGACACAGAAGGGGTAGGGTATAACTTGAAAACTTATTTTTGATTTCCCTTTCTGTGTTTCTGGTGGATGCTGTGTGAAGCGGATGATTAATTTTTTGGCAGCTCCTCCAAGATGATAGAAATGTTTAAGGCTCCCATTCTTGCTCCAAGGAGCTTTCTGTTTAGGTGTTTGATGGGAGATGGATCATCTGAAATGAGATTATATTTTCTGTGAAGGGGCTGGTGTGTGTGGTCTGTTAGGAAGCCAGGTAGGTGTCTGGGAGAGGAGATAACCAGACAGAGCTGCTTTTTCCTTCTCTTATGCTCTTCTGGTAAGAGATCAATGTAAATGTGTCTTCTCTAGACAGTGTAACACTTAATTACTCCTCTCACAGAAGGAGCCAAGAGGCAGTGGAGAAATTGCTGGTGCACCTTTTCTCTGCGGCAGAGGAAACATACTCTCTCTTTATTGTTAAACTGGCTCTGTGGTTGCATCTTGCCCACGTTTACCTCTGCACCTTTTTTTCCTATACCTTAAACAACCCTACTGCTCTCTAATGAGGAAATCAATTATTGGTAAGTAAAAATTACATCTGTGGAGCTTCTTGTTGTGCTGAGTCACCAAGTGGTGAGAAAAGGCTGGAAAACTGAAGTTTTCTGTGAGGGCAAAGTCACAAAACAAGCAATTTAGTTGAATTGTGATTCAAATGAGTAATACTGTATTTTATGGTGCCTGTGTAATATTATTCTGATGCTTCTTGTTATCTCAAACTTCCATTGCTCTGTAAGGATTTATTAAGCCATGGGGTATTAATAAATGTGTGGCTGGCTTAATACAATTGTTCATCAGTTGGGTATTGCGAGGGCATCAACCTAGTCAATAAAGATATCTGTCTCTGTTTCTTTCACTTTATGGAGTTGATAAACTGTCAGGATAATACAATAGCTTTCTGTGAGCTATATTGTTATTTTTTCACTTTGCCCCTTGCTCTTTTTCTTTTGGTATTCAGCTGCATAACACAGGCCAGTAAATTACCTTTGGAGGTGTAAGACTGGGGTTGTGGAGGATACTTCTATAAACACAAGCCGTAATAATTTGTATTCAAAGCAGTGATGACCCTAGAGAACATCTCTTGCTGGATAAAAGTGTTATCAGCCTGCTCAGCATATTTTCCTTTCAGTGTGTGAAGCAGCACGCAGTTGTGGAAAGTATGGCTGCAACTGCAGGACTTCTTGAGAATGGGAAGAAACAAATTTTACAAGTTCCCTTCGACCAACTATTTTATTTTTAAGCTTTTTTTCTTCTGAAGCATTATCTTAAGTTAAGCTATCCTGTTGTCTGCTCCATAGCTTGCTTTCCTACCTATTTCACATGTACCAATGTCATCTTTGGCCTTGCTCTTCTGCCACAAGATGTGGATTGAGGGGCTCTGATGTACGCGATGAAAAGTGCCGTTTCTCAGGTAGCATTGGTGCTCTGCTTTTGAAATCTGAATGGGGTGGCAGCACAGGCCTCCCTTTAGCTCTGCCGCTGTGATAAGAGGAGGGGAAATCCCTAACCAGTGTTTGCAGTCAGTGTTTGGGCTAGATAAGGGAGAACGAATGCCACAGATGAGAACTTTTTATGAACTCCTCTGTAGTTTTGCAGTTACTTGGGAGGACCTAATGACATGAGAAAGGTCAATTCAAATGCATTTTCTCACCTAGTAAAGCTCTGCTGCCTTTATAGCTTTTTGAGTGGTCTGAATGACCTGGAAAGGTCAAGGTCTGGCCATGACCATCACAGAGCCCAGTGGTCCCAACCTGGGACCCTTTCAGCATCCAATTACCTGCTCTAAATAGGAGATTAAACCGTCCCACAAATGAAACTAGCTCTTCGTGACATGTTTCTCCTTTTTCCCATAGAAAGTGTAATTAATGTAGCTGCAAACGAGCTCTTCCAGCAGTGTTCCCCACTGTCCCATAAAAAGTGACAAATATGGGTCAGTGCATTTATTAGACCCTCAGAATGTGTGCAGCTCTACCGGCTCCTGGCACTTAGCAATCAGTCCTCTGCTCTCCCATTAAAACGTAAATTGGAGGAGAAAATGTCTCCAGGCTGGTGGGTTTCTGACTTAGTGCCTCTGATACTGCAGGGGAAGTTAATGGGAGAATGTGATTTTTCACAACCTCCCTCATGCTGAAAGAATTGGATGTTTGAGGCTGATATTTAATTAGTTCTGCTTCTCCTGGGTAATAAATGGGGAGAAGGGAGTTGATGCATCATATTGATGAACTTCTGCCTGCAGCGATGACTTGAGGGAAAGAGTTGGGTGACTATTAATCCCCCAATGGTTTTGCTGTGGCTGGCACAGCTGGAACTGGAGGTTCCTACCTCTCTGCAGTGCTAAATACAGCTGAAAGGTGGACAGATGGGTCACATCATAGCACCACAGAAGGGTTTGGGTGGGAAGGGACCTTTCCAGTCTGTTCAGTCCAACCCCCCTGCCAGGAGCAGGGACATCTCCAACCAGATCAGGTTGCTCAGAGCCCCGGCCAACCAGGCCTGGAATGTTTCCAGGGATGGGGCATCCACCTCTCTAGGCAACCTGGGCCAGTGCTCCACCACCCTCAGTAGAAAAATTTTTCCTTACATCCAGTCTGAATCTACCTCCCTCTATTTTTAAACCATTCCTCCTTGTCCTGTCACAACAGGACCTACTGAAGAGTTTCTTCCTGTCTTTCCAGTAGGCCCCCATTAGGTACTGGAAGGCTGCTATAAGGTCTCCGTGGAGCCTCCTCCTTTCCAGGCTGAACAGCCCCAGCTCTCCCAGCCTGTCCTCACAGAAGGGGTGCTCCAGCCCTCGATCAATAATAAGCACATGGTACCCATTGAATACTCTGTTCTTTGACCGCTTTTGGCCAGCTAAGGGGTGTCACTGAGTGCTAGAGCCTCTCACTAAGTGTATGCAATAAGTGGTTTTTTTTTTTTGTAGACTCTTGGTGATGAAAAGATACCAAATGACTCTGCTCAAATTATTTGCATATTAAAACATATTTCTTTGAGATTAATCGAAACAACTTTAATGATATGTGTTCTAGAACCCAAAAACATTTGGTATCCAGTCGTGGTGCTTGGGCCAGAACCAGTTCCAGAACTGAGCTATTTCTGATGTTCTGGTGCTCTTATTTTTTGGCTGTATTGTGGAACCTCTGTCCCTGTGATCCCTGCTCCAGCACAGCTCCACAGCATCAGGAGGAAATAAAGTACTGATGGCTCCAGGCTGAAATGTCAGGATCTTTCTGCCCATGTTCAGGACAAAAGTGAGGGGTTCCCTTCCCTGTGCAACCTGCCTCTCTTCTAAAATCCCTAGGCAGCCAACTCATCAGGATTTAAGAGAAAAACACAAGAGTTCTTATTAATAGAGTGAGACTGAAGTCCCATCTGGTCAAAACTGGCTGTGAGTTGTACTTTTAAAAAAGATGTGTTCTGACTAATATTTGCTTTGTGGCACTGAATATCTGTGACATGTTTATTAAAACAGTAAATTGTCTTTAACAGTAATTTCAACTTCCATGTGGAAATACCTGAAGATAAAGCCCTTGGACCTCTCCTGCTCTGCACAAACACCACCAATGTGGATTTTGACTGAATTAATTTACCAAGGAGGTGGGAACAGGGCAGGGACCAGTGTAACTGTCTTTCACTGCCAAGTGTATTCCAGATGTCTGATGTGCTCCTAGAGAGAATACTTAATGCTCTCATGGCACTCTTATTTTTCTTTCTTTTTTTTTTATCTTCTGCCTTCTGTGAAGGGTAAATACCAGCAATCCCAACTCTTTATCCCCGCGTCCTCTTGCTGAACATGATGATAGCCTCTAAGTTACTGGAATTTGCATCTGTGGATCTGGCAAACAATTTCTGGACAGGTGGAAAGCAACAGGGTCCGGGAGAACAACCTTCTGTGCATATGCTATTTCTAGACACAGAGTATTACACGTAATCTGTAATGCAAACTAAAGGTAACAACACAGCCCTGACATGAGAGATGATTAGATTGTGTAGACCATCCTCTGCCTTGGCAAGGCTTTTTCTTCTAGAACATTTTGAAGTGAAATAACTCCAGGAAACTGTTTATGGTCTGAGATCCTGCTCTGTGACCTTCCTCCCATAATAATTTTAATCTTAAATCCTGATTCCCAATATACCCTGACTATCCTATCACATCTGGCTGCTGGTGCACGGAAGGTGGATGTGCACCACACAGTGCCCGTGCAGGGAGGCTGCTGCTGCTGGCAAACGCTGGCCACATTGCATGTATGCTCCTGGGTGACCCCACACCTGAAGAACTCCAAAATTGTAGGATATGGCAAAATTATTCAGCGATGTTGGACTACAGGTGGGTATATGACTGGCTGCTTGCGGCTTGCTGTGCAGATGTGCTGGAAGGGATTCTGTGCACAGCTGGGCACATCTGGGAACTCAACAGCCTCAGTCTTCCTCCACAAAACTTGGGGCAGGAGATATTTGTGTTCTCGAACACTTTAGTGGGGCAGGCTGGTGTGTTTGGTGCTTTCAAGATCTTTGTCGTTGTGCTATAAATGCAGTCACACAAGGAACAAGTGTCTAGTGCTGAGTTGTGTAACGCACTTCATGCTGCCTTGGCTCTTTGCTCTTTACACTCACTTTGTTTATCTTCTACATACTCAGTGTTTATTTTCCTGAAGTTTTTATTTTGCTTTTATTGCTCCTCAGATTTTTCTACTCCCCAGGGCACATCTTTGTTTGGGTGACTAACTTGCTTTTCCTGTATAAATCTAAATTTCTAAGTTGCTGATCCAAGTCTCCAACCATCAGTCACTGTCTGTCTGTCTGCTTCCTCCTGAGCTTGCGCTGCGAGCTGCAGAAAGGATTCATGTATCTGTAGTGGGCAAGCAAGTTATACTGGTCAGAACTGGTAAAGAACAGCCTCATGCCTTGTTTTTTTCTGTGTTCCTGGCTGCTGAGGAAGGAGTCCCCTTTGCTAGACTTATTTTCTCACTTTTCATGCCCAGGCAGCTTTCTGGAAAAAAATAAAAAATTCTTCCAGTTTCTCACTGTAATTATGATGAGGGTTCCATCCCCTGAGTCTAGTTAGCTTTGTCCTAAAGCTGCCACTTAAACCTCTATTTAATAGAGCTGTTTTCTATTTAATAGAGCAGTTTCTCAAGTTTTATTTTTAAAGGTGGGGGAAAAAAAGGGCAGGACCATGGGCAAGCCACGAAGGTGGTTATTTGCAAAAGGAGGTAGCTGAGGTGTGCCTACCTGCATGCAGGATTTAAGCAGGTTAAATTTGCTGCAAATAGCAAAAAAAAAAAGTAAAAAATACTATTGTATGTTTGGGTGAAAAAACCCAAGACATTGTTAGCTGAAAAGACATGATTTACTCCCAAAGGACTGAACTGCTGGAGTATGAAAAGCTGTTTTTGAAGTGATACACACTTGCATGTTATCCTGATGTGCCAAGGTTTAACACCTGCATTGCTATTTTACACTGCTTTGTGATGCTTCATCTGACTGCCTCCTTGCAAGCTCACGGCTTGTATTTCTTAAATAGCTAATTAAAACGTTAAAATCCATTTAAATAAGTGATGGATCGTGGACCTGTTTGCATTCTGAACAGCTTTGTTTAGGCTGCGCTGCTGGGTTTCACCTGGTTGTTGGCGAGGCTGCTGGGGAAGGCGAGGGACAGCAGATGGCAATGTGGTCCTGCAAAAGGACCAGCAAGCTGGAGAGAATTCTACTCTGGCCTACAAAGTCCCTTGGAAAACCAAGACAACTCCTACTGTGTAGGACCTGCCTTTGGTCCTGAACCTGTCCTTCGTGTAGTGTGCTGCTTTGTCCCTCATCCTTGGGCTCGCCTTGTCCACTCTGCTGCTTGCTGGTATTTTTGGCAAGGCTGGAGAGCGCTGGGTTTGGGGTTGTGGTGGTGGTTGGGCATTACCAGGGTGTCCCTTCCACTTACGGAAGGTCAGTTTATGACTCGATGCCCTCAACTTCATGAAAGGCCAAGCTTGGGTCCGTGAGTTCGGTGTTTCATGCTTATTGGTGACTCCCTATGTATGTATATTTTGGGGTTGTTATGGATGCAAGGAATGGGATTTTCTGGTACCTTTGCTGCTACCAACCTCTCTGCCTGCCTGTTTCTTCCTCCCAGCCTCATCCTTGCTGTCTGGGAGCCATGTAATAAACTGTGACACATGTCATTGCAATGTGTCACGCTGAAGAACTACATATGGCCTGCAAAAGTGCAGGTGACCTCAGCACAATCCCTCTTGAAAACTCAAAATATTGGTCAGATCCCTGAATTTAGCTTTGTTTTTTGTTTTGAATTAAACATGGTTTTACCACAGAGGATGCGTGTCCATGGTGAGAGGTTTCGATGCAGAGTGCGAACCTCAGCATGTAATATGTGTGTTGTTCCCCAACCCTTGCAGTCCAGAGTCTTAAACTTAAAAGAAGTGTGTGACCACATGGAAGACTGTTTGTTTTTATTTTTTTTATGTAAGGACTGTTTAAAAATGAAACAAAACCTAAACCTCCACATTTTTGGTGTCTCCATGTGCAAAATTAGGAGGCAGCAAACCTCTAAGTGTGACATACAGCTCTTGGGCATGTACTTGATTTGTGAGACTCATCAATTAATGAGACACCCACCCAAATGCCGTTATCTGCACCTCCAATTGATTTTTGGATGGCGAATTACTGGTACTTAATTAGAGGTGGTCTTTAAAAGAAAAAAGTTCATTAGCCTTTCTGGACCTTGAAGCATAAATAAATCCAGTGGGTTCTCAATGTGTGAGATGTTTCTGCTTCCCTCTTATTGCCTGGAGAGTGAGGAAAAGATGTTCTCTGTTTCTTTGCAGGTACTGATTCTTTTCAGGTGCCTCATTTGTAGTGGAGCTCACTTGGGAGAAGTGGGGAGAAAAGGGACAATGTGGGTGTTTCTTTGAAGAACAGGGTTATGGCTACCAAGGAGGTGAAACCATGTCAGGACCCGTGTTCTACATGCCCTTGAGAACACCTGGATGGTACTGAGATGATGTTGTTGGGTGTCTCTAATCACTAATGCATGCTCAAAGCTCTGGGGATCATGGAAAATGGTGTATTCTCTCCTTGTGTAATTCTTTGCCTAAGTCTTGGCTTTATCACCCAACTAAAGAAGTAGATGCTGTGAGTAGTGAGGGGATGTGAATACAACACCCAAACCCTTGGGCTGGAAATGGGTCCTCTCAGCAACCTGCTGGGCCCAGAGATGTTGGCAGCAGTTATTCAACAAAGAAAACAATAACTGAATGGTAGTCATGACCCATCTGGTGACTGACAGCTGGGAAAATGATGGGTAAACCATTAAAGATCTCATTTGCAGCACAATGTGAAGGCTTTTCAGGAAGCTGTGTTAAGAAAAAACTGTGCTTTCCCTTCTTCAGGAGGAGCTTACAAGCACTCTAAGTGGTTAACTTAATGGATATATTGGCTCTCCTTAATTTCATGCTTTTATCGTATTTTGGAAGATCTGTTCTAACTTTCGAATGAAGCAGGATTTTAATCTGTTGTAGTCTCGTGTCCTTAATGACTGCCTCCACTGTGAGGGTTGGCATAAGCCTCCCTATAAAGCTCTGCCATGGAGCTTTCCCTTTTACTAAAAATCTCATTTTCACAAGGCACTTTGTCTGGTGTGGCTGAGCAGAGGCAGACTGGTTTTAGACGAGATGAGGTAAATCAAGAAACAGTTCTTGTGCTGTGGGACTTTTGGGGTGGGAGCCAGAATAGCACTTGTTCCTGCTCTCCCTTCCCCAGGCCCTATGTGTGTTTGGAGAACACTTTTAAGGCTCTTTGGTCTTTTAGCTCATGCAGCACCTGAAGACAGCAATCCCCAGCGATGAAGCCTGGCACCCAGCGCTGGTGGATGCTTCTCAAACCCCAGAGCTAGGCGCTGGCCCTGCCTGTGTCCCCTCCTGTTCCCATGCTGTGGATACTTGTCCATCCACGTGAATAATTGTACACTTTTTTGAAGTTCTCTTGGATGAAGTTATTATACAAATTAATCATATTTCCCAAATCTGTTTTTTTCCAGATGTTGTGTAGTTTCACAACTGGTGATCATGTGCTGACTGCAGGAATACCTGTTACAAATGCTATAGAAATGCAGAATTTGGGGCTGGACTATGGCTCCTGAAGAGCTCTCTACCGAGGCTTTAATTCCTACTACAGTCCAAGCTTCACACAAGCATAAAATTATATTTTTTTCTAAAGTACCTCTCATACTACAGACTTTTCTCATTAGGCTGCAGCGCGATGATTTCTTAAACACTGTCAGTATTGCTTGCATCAGTCTAAGCTGTTTTAGAACAGCAATAGTTATTTTTTTTCACTCTACTACAGTAATGTTCTCTGTGATGTACTGGAACAGATAGGACTAGGAAGAGATGAACTTTGATTCAGCACTGTTTAATGGAAGTAGCCTTTAAAGTCAGAGGGTTTAAAACTGATTTTCACACAGTTTGTATGGAAGAACAAATGCTGTCTTGTCAGGGCACCCAAATGAGTAACACCAGCAAAATCTCTCATTATGAGACAGAACATAAACAGTGTGGGCATAGAAGAGCAGACAAAAGTGTTATTAACATCACTGAGGAGAGAAATTGAGTCATGCGGAATAGGCTGAAGCCAGATGTAATGATCTCTTGTGCTGAGCAAGGTTTAAAGTGGCATAAAGCAGTGTGAACTTCAGTGAAAGACCACCTCTACAAGGCAGCTGAGTTGTCTTCATCCCTGAGGTGGATGTTTTACAGTGTTTAATCACTCAATATGATTAATGTGACCATTTTAGCGGGGAGAGGTAGTGTGTGTCACTTAAATTCTTGAAAACAAAGTTTATGATGAACTGTAACTCTGCTCTCTGGTATTCCTAGAAAATTCAATCTGTGCTGTTCAGTTGAGGACTTTCTGTACAGGCGAGAGCTGCCTGATGTCCCCCTAAACCTCCACCTCTGGTTCATCAGATGTTTTGACAAGGACTTGTGACTAATGGCTGTTCACAGTGGGCTGGTGCAGCTGGGAGATGGCTTGGCTGGAAGCGTGGCTGTTGAATGGTTTAGGTTGGGGGACACCTTTGGAGGTCTTTGGTCCACCACCCAATCAAGGCTGGGGTAACTTCAAAGCCATAGTAGCTTCATCAGTGTCCTGTAGTGCCATCTACAGGAAGTTGATTGACATAATGGGAGAGAACTTTTTTGTTTTTCTGTATGCTGTATGAGTGAAATTTAGCTGTGGTATGAGGAGGTTTCTTTGACTCAAATGCCTCTTCCAGTCTAGGCTTTGACGCTTGTTAAATATCCCAGCAGAGCACCTTATCAACATTCTTCTTGTTTCCATAATAAAACTAATAGCTGGCTGTTTGTGCCATGTAACTCTTCAATTCATACCTGCACTTCACATCAGTGCGCTAGGTTTCAGGGATAATAAATCTATCACACGGGCGCAGTAACCGCTTGCTTTTAAGCTTAATAAGATTTATTCATGTGGATTTAGTGTGTGAGGAGCAGTCACGGTCTCTATTGGCTGTAGCTTTACTTGCTCTGCTATTGCATAAAGATATCGAGGTACAACAAATGATGTTTGAGAGCTCAGAGCTCTGGAATACCAGAGTTTTGGGAAGATAAAGTGGTATTTGCTGTCTTTAGTGCATTGTGTATTCAGCATTGAAGGCTCTTCCGTGGGATTTGCCTATTGGTGAGGAGAAGCTGGATGAATGTACCGAGGACAAAGGGGATTGCTTGGTGGACTTGAAACTTTGATTTTATGAAGAATTTATTTAAAAACACTCCTTCAGTGGCTATAGTTTGGAAATACCATTTAAAGTGAGGTGAATTGGAATGGGTGTACTTGTGGGATCACCTTTCTGTTTACAGCCATTGCAGCAGGCATTTGGACCTGAACTCGTAGCTCTGGTATTTATTGATGGGTTGGACACTCCAGCTGTGCCCTGTCAGCGCGGT
This sequence comes from Tetrax tetrax, assembly GCA_009806455.1. Lineage (NCBI taxonomy): Eukaryota > Metazoa > Chordata > Aves > Otidiformes > Otididae > Tetrax > Tetrax tetrax. The sequence continues at coordinate 31,202 of WHYT01015059.1, read as the reverse complement.
GGATATTCTTTTGCATGGTATAACAACTGTGCAGAATTACATAATCTTCAAATATCTGAAATTTAAAAAAAACCCAACATATATATTCCTCTCGTGCACTGGCAGGAGGTCACTGAGGAGTGTGCTAACCAAGAATCTCCCCCAAACTTTTCTTCTAAGCAGGTGATAAACATCAGATTTGGAGTTTATGCTTCCAGAATGCACTGACAAAGCTCTGGAAAAGTGGGCAAACAGACTTGCAATGAGGGATTAAAAAGCAATGAACTTTCCTTGGGGGAAATCTCCTCTGCATGTTGATAAAGCACACTGAGGTTTTTTTAATAGTAGCTTGGTTTTCTCCCCAGACTGTTGGTGCTATCTCTGATGCTTCTTTTGAGATTAAGGCGAACTGCTCCTTGGCAGAAGGAGTAAATAGCTTTTTGGAAGAGAGCTGGCTGTTTGATTTGTGGATTTGACTAAAGATGATGATATTGACATAAGATGCTGATCCTGTGCTTGCTTCTGCTCTGCCACTCATGGGCTTTATCTGACTGAGGAATTTCTGTGAACACAACCCGGGGCCGTCAGCGCTGGCTGCTGCGGAGCTGCTCGCCGGCTGGACGTGGCACGGCTGCGTTGATGCCTGACGGGGATGAGCCTGACTCCTTCTTCCGTATTCACTGCTCAACAGGCACGTCGTAGGTTGTGTTTTCATTGTTAATCTGGAATGTTAATGATCAGAGATCATTCAGACCAATAACTTCCCGTGTAGCAGTGCTGTATGGGCCTATTGAAGGTGTGACTGCAGTGCCAAAATGAGATGTTTAGCATACCTTCCTGCGCTCAAGACAATGTGAAGAATGATTGATTGGATTGATTGGATTGATTTTGTTTTATCTTCTCACAGAGACTCCTAGTTAGCTGGCACTCAACTCTAAATGCCATTAGCTTCTACGCGTGGCTTTTAATGTAGCTTTTGTACTCTGCCTCAACAGCTCTCAACCCCACTCAGGCAGGGCTACCATGTCCCATTGCCTTTCAGACCTCTCCCTTCAGATTTTCTCCAACACCCTTGGAAAGGAGCAGGAATTTTGCTCTGGATCCTGCCCCACAAGGTTCAACTGATGGCTGTGGGCAGGAGGACGTGTCCATGATGCACCATGGCTTGGGCTCAGCTGTGGCAAATCCTGGCTCTTATTCCTGAATTAGACTTTGCTGGCTGAAAATGAGCATGACTTAACTTTGAGTTGAATAGCAATAATGGAGAACAACTGAGCTATTAAAGCAGTGATCACAGTTATAAACAGCTGTAGCACAGTCTCTATTTCCAAATACATCTTCCTATTTCTTATTCACTGTTGTTATCCGTGTTTAACTCTAATATAAATGTTTCAACTCAATTGGTTGTAATTGATTCAGTCACTTTAAGGAAAATAACTTAAAGCATGTCTAAAATATATTCTTTCAGTGGTTCGTAAAACCTTCTCTGAAACTATAAAAAATAAATCCCATATACGAGCTGCTGTTCCCAACAGAGACTAAATTCATCTGCAACATGATTAGTTGTAGCATCTCTTGGCAGCCAAAAAGAGTAATTAAGAAGTAAAGCTAAAAAGATCTCAGGCATTGGAAAGTTTTAATTTAAACTGAAATAAAGCACTTGAGTACAAAGGTAACTTAAAACCAATTTTTAGTAACAGACTGGCAACTTGGTCAAACCAGATATCAAGTTAGTTATATCCACATCTCCACTTTATTCTGGATAAAGAGGTTGTAATAGGAATTGCAGGAATCTCAACTCCAGTATTTAATGTTGAACCCACAGACACCAATATCTGAGATTATGTGAATTCAGCGCAGAAAATAACTCGGATTAACTCCACATGCCCCACTTCTGCTTGCAAATGAAGGCAATGCATTCTTCCCCAGATGATGATGTGCTTAGGAATTTCTTGGGTACCTCAGCTTCTCGAGTGCTCTGGAGCCAGATGTGTGCAGCCTGATGCAGGTCAGCTGTGGTCTGCAGCATGTGCCAGCTGTGAACCCGTGGCTTTCCAGATGTGCACTCCCCCATGGCTGGGCTCTGGTGGAAAAATAATGGAGTGTTTTTTGGCTTCTTTTTGTAGAATATGGAATAATCTGCTATACAAGCCCTGTGTGTGTTGGGACAGGGGGTTGGCACTTAAAAGTCTGAGGTGTGATATGGCAAATACTGCTTGTGTGTGAGGTCTGCTAATTAGTTTTGTCTCTTCATTACATCTTTGCTGGATCTTGTGTATCCCAGTTCAAGGAAAAAAAAATCCTAGGTAGCTTTACCCAGCAAGTTGCTGGTGGCAGGATTTCTTCACTAATGCTTATTTAATTCAAATAGGGAAATATTTGCTGTTGAAACAGTGACTTGTCCATCCTGGAGTACTCTATCATTTGTGGGCTCCTGACCAAGCCCAGGCATGCTCTTGAAGTGGTTATCATTCCATATTACACAGAAAATCCCTGAACACTGTCATCCTAATGAAAAAATGTTTCACAGTGGACGGTTTAGAAAGATGTAAAAGTTATTCTCAGTCATCGGGGTTTTGCAGCAAAAGATGCTTGAGTGCTGTCTCCCAAAGTGATCCTAATAAATCAGTGGTGCTGAAAACATTAAAAAACTTAGCGGGGCAGAAAAAAACTATACTTTCAGAAAATGTTTTTTCTTTCTATAATGTTTTAGAAGTACTTTATCATTTTGCTGGAGCCAGCCCCTCCTATGAAGTCTGTGGCCAATGTGAGCTGAATGGGTGTGCCAGACCTGTTACTGCAGTTGTGCATTCACAAGGAATCCTTATCAGCCAAAACGTGTTCAACGCACCCTGCCTGCGCTGGGATTTGTGGCAAATCGATTTCCTTGAGATGTAAAGCAACTTGAAATCTGCCTGAGATTTAAAGAACTTGGAGCAGGGGAGCTTTGGGGATTTACAGCGTTTTCAAATTTGCAAATGCTAGAAATGCCATTATCTGAGCATGTCTTCATTAATCAAAACAAATAAAACCATTTTTCTCTCCAGCAGAAAACTGTAGAGCAGCTCCCTAACTTCTGGGGAGCGTGTGGTAGAACGTGAATTGACCAGAAATCTGCAATTCCATGCCTTGGATGATGGGGAGCTATCGAGAGCAAAATGGAGCTGTCTTGTTCAGGTGGAGCTTAAAATGTTCTTTAGAGCCATGGGTAGGGTGTTGGAAGAGGTCTCCAAAGCCTGTGGGAGTCTTTGTTGTCAATGTGAATGAACTTGGGATGCAAAAGGAAAATAAGATGTGTCTTTGAATGACAAACATGCCCTTTGAGGAGAACTTTTCTAGAGGATCTGGGTGCAGATTTCCATCACGAAGCGGGGAGGTAAGACCTCATTTAGTGTGAACAGCACTGGGTAGTGGGGTTTGGAGATGTGGGATGTGAACTGATGAGACCCTGAAACAGCTCCTTCAGATCTTGATGGGGTGGTTTGTGTCTATCCAAGCTGTTGCCATGGGGCAGTGGAGAGGCAGAGCTGGTGACGTCTGGCTCTGGATGAGGTGCTGGGGAGCATATGGCCTGTTCGTGGGGAGCCTTGTGAATGATTTGCTATGTGCGCTGTGTGGGGGGAAAAAAAAATTGTTTTGATGTAGCAGGCAGCTGAGCGAGCTCCTGCCTGGCTTTGTGTGTTGAGTCCTCTCTGAGTTGAAGCTTTGTACAAACCTGGAATGATTTGGTGCAGGACAGTTTATTGTTCCTTCTGAAGCACTTGGCCGGTGCTTACACATGCTGGTGATCCCAGAAAGGTGGGAAGTGAGAAATACTGTTCATGGGTATCTTTCTGGATCTAACCAGGGTATGGACTAGCCCCAAATTACTTCTTCAGAGCTGCTTTCAGGCTGGTGGTATCTGCCCTGTCACACAGGCATTGCAACTGAGTTTAATGTTATAATCAAATTGATTTCTTGCTCTTGGTGTCTTCTGCATACTTTAAGCACTTTCTGAAGCCTCTGCTATGTAGAAATTGTCTTTATTTTTCCTTTCTGCTGCTGCCTCTCCCCAAATGTTCTTATTTGTGCATTATCTTTGTCAAAGCATTTCTCCACCTGACACTTTTCTTTCTGAGGTTCCAGCTTTTTATTGCTTTGCAGCAGGAACTTGCTATGTGGTGGTTTTTTCTGCTCTTCCTGATAATTTCACTTCCCACCAGTGACAACCCTTCAAGCTCCCGTGAATGGAGGTGTCTTCACGCTGTTTGCTTCCTCTCAAGCAGAGCCTTTAATACCAGAAAAGTCTGAGGGGAAACAAAATGTAAAAGGTGACATTTTTGAAGAAAAGGTTTACTTTTTGTCAGTTTTTCCATTCAGTAGAATGTCAATCTGGAGGTGGCAATAATTGATTCTCTGCCATTAAAATCTTGCTTATATACCTGATAAGACTACCAGAAATCCAGCTAGAGCTATCTGCAAATTTTTGGATTGCTTATTCCATTCAAAAAAGTGATTAAAAAGTAATAAACAAGCAGTTAAGCAACACCTCTTGCTGTGTATCATGTTCTTGTCCCTTCAGGTTGTGGACCAGCCTTCAGCAAGCTCTGTTAAATTGTACCTGTGCTCCAATAGTGAGCTCTCCTTTTGTTTTCTGAGCCAGTGACAGAATATTTTAAGGTCTAACATGATTGATATCAGTATTGCAAAGCACTTACGAGTGATGCTGGAATCTTGTGTATCTGAAATACTTTGCACACAAGGATTGTACAATCCCCAAATTGCAGTGCATGGCAAAGCAGGAGAGAACAGAAGGGCAGTCTAACCAGATAATGTACCAGCAGCTAATGGGATAATATCTCTCAAAGGGCTTTGCTGTTAGACCACAGACTAATGGATCGGACCAGCTTGGTTGGTCCAAGGCGAATTCAGTTGTCTGTAAACTTGGCCTAAATCCAGAATATCTTCTACTCTTTTATTTTGTTTTATTAAGTGGTATATATGCTTTCAACTTCAGTATTTAAATGTCTGTCTGTCTTATTCTTCCTTGAATTCCCATTTCCTTGCTTCTCTATGGCAAGCTCTTCTCACAATGTGCTGTTTCATCTTGGCCAAATTTTCACCTTCTTGAAGATCTCCCATTTTTAAGTGCTAGCATGACAACTGCAGGGACTTCTACCAGATACTTGGTCTCCTTGCAATATTCACGTGATCTGTCCTCTCAAGTCTTGCTTATTGTTTCCTCTTTTTGTTCTTGCTAGAATGCTAATTAGTGCCTATGACTCCAAACTGGCTTGGTTAGGGATGTGTACCCACCAGTGATTGCTGCATGGTGGTGTTGCTGATGTGTAATTTTTTTTTAGTGTTTTCTTTAAGTGTGTTTGGAGTTAGAATTGCATGTGAACTGAAGAACATTGAGCAGGCGAGGTTGTAGGGCTATAAACAACTTGTTTACTTGCAGGTAACTTCCTTGCTATTCTGGTTTATTGCAGTCTAAGTCACTTTTTTTTCCTCATTGGTATCTTGCACTCTCTCCTGAAAAATAATGTGCTGGATATTCAGTCTCTGTGAACCCCAGGTTGATCCACGGTGGATTTTTTTTTCCAGAGATGCTGCAGATGTACTCACAGTATAAGCACGTCTGCTTTATTTTATAGCTTAAGTGTGTCTGTATCTAAAATGCCACTTGAGATGAATGTATAATCACTGTGAAGAAGTTATCCAGGAAATGCAACTTTTTCTTTTCAAATTGACTGAGAACACCATTAGACTCTTCTTGAGCTCATTTGAAAGTCAGTGTTGGCTGTTAATGCATTCTGCAAATACATTCTAGCCCATGGATTTCTTGCCGCCAATTTGTTCCAAGTATTTGAAATCCAGGTAATGCCTCTTTCTGTAATCACCAGTATGGATTTATCCTTGAGGTCTGCTTGGGGCATGACCTAAAGCCAGCTGTAACCAGTGAGAGTTCTTCCAATACCATTAATCACTAGAAAAACCAAGTACATTAAAAGTCTGACTTGGGTTTTACTTATCCCGTTGGCTTGAATGGAGTTACAAAGGCTTCAGAAAGGGAGAATGTTGCATCTTCTCATCAAGTTTAAAGAGGATGCTCCTCATTTTGGACACATCATTTTTAGCTTATTAGAACCAAACTGTGGGCTTTTATTACATAATCAATACATCTAATCAAGTTTTATAGGAAGGGTGGATTTATTTTATGTTTTCATAAATTCTCCTTGTTTTGTCCATCAATATTTACAAGACATTTGAAACGCTGTTTAAAAAAGAAACCCCATCCTGTCTCTCGCATCTAGTTTATCAACAGGACTCTTAAATCTCTGCCCATGCTATGTTAAAAGCAGAATCAAAGAAGTGTTTGGTATCCGCTTATTAAATCTGTTCTCCTAAATCAAGTCAAGACAGACATCCCAGGTGGAAACTCATCTCATTCTCATAAACACACTTTATGCACACAGGTGAAAAGCATGGATATTGATGGATCACTGAAATAAAATTCTCAGAGATATAAAACCCCCCAAACTTTGTAGTGCTAACTCTCAATTCTTCATGCCTTTAGCACAGGACTGCTCTTGTCTGTGCCTGTTTTGTCATTAAAACAAACAACACTGGATGATGGTGCTCTCCAGTCGCAAATATAAAGGGTGGGCATTGGCTGCTCAGTCTAACTCATCCCTAAAACATATTAAAACAAATGGACATAAGTTAATTTTTTAATTATTTGCTATTCAGCACATGGAAGAGGTCTAAAGGAAAAAAAAAGCTCTTCGCAGACTCGTGAAGAAGAAACAGAATGTGGTGCAGTTTCACCCCTTCCTATTCTGAACAGAACAGTATTTTTTTCTCCACCATTTTTACTGAAAATGGTCACAAATCTGAAACACAGGGTGCAGTAGTGAATACCATCCCTGAAGTACTGTAGCTGGACTGAAGGGCTTTTGAAGTATTGAGCAATTCCTTGTAAAAATAAAATTCTGCTCCTGCACAAGAAGACTTCAAAGTGGAATGGAGGTAACAACAGAGGAACCAGCTTCTGTCCATGACAACACTTTTTTTTCTCTTTCTGTCCTTTGGAACGTGGCAGGGAAGCAGGAGTTATTTCGTGCAAGGGAACCTAATCCACTACTAGTGGAGATTTCTAACTTTTGGATTAGATGTTTCCACTAGTCTTCTGGGTTGAGGGGTCCTTGCTGTGGACCCTGGAGAAGGGTCACAGACAGGAGGTTTGTGTGGCGCAAGGAAGGAGCGAAGGGCTGTCCCTCCTCTCCAGCTGTGCTGGGTCTCCATCCAGGTGAGTTCAGAATCCTGGAGGTCAACTTTTTGAGCAAAGTGCATTCTAGAAAATATTTTTAGGAGTGAGACTCAAGGCAGCTGAGTTGGTTAATAGATTTTATTTTACATGTCTTATTTATTTTTTTTAAATAAATGAAACTTATATCAGCATTTTCTCTGTGGGAAAAACAAGTGTTAAAAACCATTTTATAAAAATGACTGCAATACGTATTTAATCTGCAATACAGAATTTGATCTGAGGTGTAAGTGTGCTGTCTTCATCTGTTGGCTCCTCTTGGTTTCTTACCAGCTATTGGGTTGGGTTTGATCAGAAATTAGCGGTTACTTCAAAGCAGTACTGGGGACAGGCAGGCTGGGAATAGGATGGCTCAGGAATTAATCTTGCAGCTACTGCTTTCCACATGCAGTAAACCTAACCTGCCACCTAACGCCAAGTACTGGGGCTGTGTGTAGCTGTCTGCTCTACGCATGACCTGCCACTGTGAGCGTCCCCCAGGCTACAGACTTAATTTGAACCTGGGAACTGGACAGTCTGACCCCAAAGGATGAGCGGTGTCTACCTAGATATGAAGTTTTAGCCCCCTTGAGGCACCACTAGCAAGACATAAGGGATCAGAATCAGGATAAAATGCCAAAAAAAAAAAAAGCTGCTGCTGTTTAGTGAAGATTTCTGTGCTGAGATGCCCAGCAGAGCAGGCTGACCTTTCTGGATGTGGAGAACTATCAGCATCTTCTCCCAGACCTCCCCTGTGGCAAGGCACTTCACACACTTTCCTGGTGCTCTTTTGGATGTACTCATTTCAACTTCTTCCTTTTTTTCTTTTTTTTTCCTCCTTGGACCACAGAAGAAAATTCTCCCCTGTCGCTCCTGTTATCTCCTGTTACAAGCACTACTTTCCTCACTGGGAAACCTATTTTCCAGCAACCTCCCTCTGGAGTCTGCTCTGCTTTTCAGCCTTTGCCGCTGCTTGCTGACTCTATCTTCTGCTGTCATGTGCCAGTTAGGTTGGGTTTATTCTTACGACTGGCTACGAATACTAGATTACTGTCATATTTAACTCTTTTTTTTTTTTTTTTTTTTTTTTTTATGCAGAGTAATCTCAAAATGAGATGTACTCTGTGGAGAGGTGCATTTTGATGTCATGCATGGAAGTATTCATGGCCAAACTCACGTGAATTTTTTAAAATTTCACTGTAGAAAAAAAAGAAATGAGTGCTATCTTGGAGTAGCAGCGAGCTACCTGCTTTTGTGTGGCTTAAGACAGTGACCCATCCTAGCTAGGCTGAGCCTTGCTGTGTGGGAACACTCCAGGAGTAGCACGTAATGTTGGCCACAGTATCTTCAGCTGGCAATGCTTGGCAACCAGTGGCCTTAGTTGGGCAGGACTGGTGCTGGGATGGAGCTGTGGTTCCTCCCTAGTGCAAGGTGCTGTTGGTGCACGGTTCCTCCAAGGCGCAAGCAGAGCATCTGAGCTTCCCTTCCCCAGTGTGAAGGGGTGTGGGTGGATGCTTAACAAAACCAACAGGTATTGGAATCTCATAGTTCTATTTTTCTCCCCTTTCATCTTAAAATAAGCATCACTTTATATTTGTGTTGAAACTAGCTTTTTCTCCTCAATTAAGAGCTATTTTTTTTCTTTTGCCAAAGTGGTTGTGCTGTTTTTTTTCCTGAGATACATGATGGAGTTTTAGTTCTGGAGTTGGTACCAACACAATCATTGTGCTGATCTGATGCTGCTTCATGCAGGGTATGTTGTATTCACGGGGAAATGATTAATGGAATTATTTCCTGAAGGACAGCAAATATCAGCCTTTGAATTTTCAGGTCACTGCCTAAATAGGAGCAGAGATCTGTCGACCTTGAACTTTTTGCAGTGGCAGAAATAAATTGTTTGCTTTTTGTAGAGGTCTGCTTTGGTTTTGGTGGAGAATGTGTTTATATGGACGCATGCGTGATGCTGCACAACTATCTAGAGTGCTGATGTAGTTCAAGGACAGGATCAGGAAGCATTGCCAAGGGATTTAAGATGCCCTTCTGTTGTGCAATATTGTGTCCTATTTTCACAGCAGACTAATAGTTTGCCGACATCTTGTATTCAACGGTTACTGTGGTTTTAATTTATGTTTATGTTGTAATTTATTCATGGCTGAGATGACATGGCTGGATTATTAATAGTCACTTAATCGGTCTGTTTTCTAGTGGTGACTTGTCTTTTCTGGCTGAGCAGGAGCTGTCAGTGGAAGGCAGGCAGTAACCTGGAATGATGCAAGTGCTTTGATCTTGACCTTAAAATGAGGGCAGGTTGCCTTTTTTATATTAATACCTCCTCCTGTTAAGTCTCTATAATTTTAGAAGAAACTGTACTTATTCGTAAGAGGCCGAATGTTGTGTTTCCAGATGTATTTTTACGGTGCACAGATTTAGAAAGGTCTTGGCCATGCAGCTGTACCCAAAGCGTTGCAGCTAGCAGATCCTGTGGTGGGTCACCTCCAAGTTCATGAGGGTACTGACTTTTTCTGTTTCACCTTTGGCACAGCCAATGGAACACCCTTACAGAATATCCCTTGGTTTACAGTCTAAAAATAAAACAAGTCAACAGTTCATTGTGAAAGATAAAACAACAAAAAACATTGAAAGCTGGTAAATGCGATCAACTCTGGACTGTCTGGTCCCTCTGAAGGTGACCATTAGGGATCACTCTTTTTGGGGTGGCTGTTGTACCTCAAACAGAAACCACTTAAGTGAGGTGTTTTCCTTTTTTTTTTTCTTTCTCTCTTTCCCTGAGGATTCACCAAGGTAGATTCTCATATGTGCAGAGGGTAGAAGAGTCAAAATGGCTGGAGGTCTCCAACTTGATGTTCCAGCAGAGCTGTGAAGGTGGAGGAGGTGGGTACAGCCTGCTCTTGCTCTCTTGCTGTCTTACACTTGCTGCTCACAGCTGCCAAGGACAGTGTGTGCACTGGGCATCAAACAGGAAAGATGCTTTTATCTTCTGGCTTGTAATTAACCCTGAAGTTGAGCTCCTCCTTGAGTAGGAAGCTAAAAGCATAGTACGGGAAGCAGATATTTACCTGATTACTTCACTTCTTGATGCACTGCATATTTATTCCCAGACTATTTCTGGCCAGCAGGAGTTACTGATATTAATGATTGTTAGACTTTCAAAAGATCCTGAGTTATAAAGCAACTTTGAAGCCAGTTAGTTTCCTTTAAACTCCCTTAAACTTCTGCCAGTACAATTTATTTCAATATAAATAAAGTATTGCATTTGTATGATCTTGCTTTCCATTCTTAACTTTTTAGTTTTCTTTGTAATCTAGATTATTTTTAGGACAGAGGCGAACTATTTCCATATTACTTTGAATACCCTTTATGCAGGCTTCCAATACGGTTCATTCAATTAAATGATGACCTTGAGATGAGGCTTGAGCCTGTATCATGAAATTTGGGAGGACATTAAAAATTCACAGTGCATCTAAAGCGTGTAACAGGCCCTGTGAATGCATTTTCTACCAAAGGAATCGATGTTCATAAACACAGAGTATTTAAAATCCCAAATGTAATTTTGACTGCAATTTTTGTAATAGAAACCCTGCTATGACAAAGGGGTAGATCTTTCTCATTGAAATGTTAAAGAAACCATTCACTCAATCACTGTTTTGGTTGTCTCTTGCCATGACTGTACCTTCACCTTGACATTTGATAGCGAAACATCGTTATCTCCTGTTCAAAGAGGAATTAATCTGAGCTGTGCTGCTGTTATTTCCTCCTCCTTGGCCACTTGTCTGATCAAAGCTGTAGTGATGGGGGAGTTTCTGATTTTCCTTTACTCAAGATAATGAAACTCTCTTGGTGAAATTAGATCTATCTTGTTTCAAAAAATTGCTCTACTGTGATTAAGAAGGTGTTTGATGGCCCCTTTGATCCCTCAGCTAATTAACAGGTTGGGGAACACAGCTGCTTCTCTTTAACTGTCCTGCAATGAACTAAGGAGTGGAAATAATTTTTCAGGTTCTATTTTTTTTAATTTCTTGTCGTCATCTCCTACCTGGAGCTCCTGGGTGTGTGCTGGCAGATGCAGAGCTTGATGATGGACCAGATCCATGGTTAGATCTCCTGTGTCATCTGGGTTTTGGGCTCCATATTTCATATTACAGACTTGTTTCCACATGCAACTGAACAGCATAGCAGCAAGTTGTTTTTGTTTACTTGTTTCTTTTTAACTTTTCCACCAGAGGTCTGAACCAAAACTCAGCTTTTGGTTTACCAATAGTTTATCAGTGTTCAGCTGAAGTTTCTCCTTGCTGGCTATCAGGTAGCTCCTGCCTTAGGGATGCTCTGGGCTGTGGCTGATCGGTGCAGGCACGCAGAGCCCACCGGTCTGTACAGAGCTTGGTCTGCTGGGTACCTTGGATCACTTGGTATTTGATCCATGTGCTCTCCTGGATGGAGATACCCCATCAGACCTGGGGCATCTGGCAGTCTCATCTCCTGGCATGTTCCTCCATTTCCCTTCTGGTTTGGAGGCCAGGGTGGAGAAGCTAATTTGCTGTAGCAGTTCACAACTTTGTCAAACAACACTCTGTCCAAAAGCAGGAGATCTTGATATTCCCCTCATAATCTTTCAGCTTTCTGTCCAAGAATTTCTACTGGTCCTTTCATAATTAGGCAGTTAAAAAAAAAAAAAAGGAAAAAGCAATGAAACCCTGTAGCTGAGATAGGCTGCAAACTGTTTTCTGTTGTGAATCTCCCCTTGCAAAAGAGAAGCCAAGAAACCTATGGGAACTGAAGGTCTCTAGGAGCCCTGAGACCCATGCCCTTAGGTCTGAATACTTGGCTTTCAGCGTGACCTTCCGAGAGCTTTGTTTGAATTGGGTTGGTGCAACCAGTGGTGTGCCTTTGGCATGGGCACAGCAGGGCTGATCCCTTCCCTCCTGCAGCCTGCACGATGTTCTTACCCCTCTGGTCTCTCACAAGCACCACCAAGGCCAACCCAAGGGTAAAGGTGGGCCAACCCAAGCTGCCACTTCATCTCCTTTGTCCTGAGCTCAACCTCACCATGGGCACCCATGGGTTTCCTTGTGTGACCCTGCTCACATCTTCAAGGCAGAGCATGTGTGCTTTTATACTGGTGCTTTACAGCATATTAGCTCTACACATTACACTGGAAGTCCCACAAAAAGGTCATAAAACTCAGCAGCAATGCATATTAATCTTCTATCTTGTTTTATAATGTGTGAAAAGCTGTGGCTCAGGTGCCTGTCTCTGAACAGGTGTAATAACTGTGGTCTTACTTCTTTGCCTTCAAAGAAATAATTGATATTTGCTTGGGGATGTCTGCAACTCTGTTCTCTGCTATTTATGTGGGCTCAAATCCAGTTGGTTTAGTTTGAAAAAGTGGTGATGTTCTTACGAAGTCAATATTTCAGAATGACTTCAAGGGGAGGAAAGTTAGAGAATACCAATATCCAGAGCGATGGCTTTTTAATCCTTTCTTTCATTTAGGTCAACTGTTGTGAAATAATCTTATGTCATCCTACCCAGCCAGGTAGTTATGGATACTTCTTCATTCCTCACATCTCTGTGGTTCACTACCATCCTTGTCTGTAATAGCAACATGTTTCCAGATGCCTAATGATAGCATGCAAAATGTCCAATATTTTCACATATCCTTTAGCAAAATCTATGAATTCATATTTAATGAAGCCCAAGTGTCAGCGAGAGTCACTTCAATTATACTTCTGACAAATATTTCAGAACATGCAGAGAGCGCTGAGAAATAATTGTACATGTCTTATTTATGTGACAACTAATAATCGAAAATATATTTTTTTGCTTATAACATGATTTGGTTTCATGAAAGTGATTTAATTTTTCTGTGGAGTGTGGTTTCAGCTGCTGCTCTCATGTGAGATGGGAATTTGTTAGTAAGAGATTCCTCTTCTGGAGGTCAATTGCTTTACTAGCCAGCTGAGTTAGGTGATTTGACTTTAATTTTAGCCAAATTTCCTGATATTCTGTTCTGCATGTGAAGCAGAAGGATGTTGTTTGACAGATGATGGCTCACTTACAGGAAGAATTACTAAAAAATTCAAATACTGCTTATTATTCTTGGGCACTGTGTGCTGTCTGATAGCAGGGAGTGAATGGGTTGAGCTGGAGACCCCAGTCCTCATCCCAGTTGCTGCTTTCTACTCCCCACCAGATTAAAGGAAAAGTGTTCCCTCTTTGAAACCTTTATTTAGAGGGATAGAGAAAAAAGAAAATACATTCTGATAGCAGAAGACTTTTCTGCCTCCATTGATAATATATCTGTGGTTGCAGGAAATGCATGTTTTGTTGAGGAAACACTGACATTTGGTAATGTCTAGTCCATGAAAATATTATTGTGCTGTTTGACGTTTAAACACAGTGATTTCAACATCTTTATAGGGGAAAATATTTGCTTTATTTTTTTAATGTTGGTACTGAAACTATTACCTTTGTGTGAAGAGGTTTGTTCATGTTACTTCAGGTATAAAAAAAATTAAGCACTTGGATAAACTTTTTTTGCATCTTAGCCATGTTTTTTTTTTGTGGAACTGACTGGGCAACTTGTCTACTGTGGAATAATTATAAATAAAAAGATGAATTTTTTACAGTAAATTGGTTTAATTAAAACCAGAACCCCTGACTATGATACCTGTAGTTTTAATAACCACCTTATATAAATAGACACCTTGTATAAAAACACCTTCTATGAACTGCCAAAGCTGCACCTGTGTGGGATCTTCACCCTGGTGCCTGCCCGTAGGGAATTCCAGCTCTGAGCCTCCGAAGCCCAGCCTAAGGCTACCAGGAGCCTTCAGCGGGAGGGAGGAGGGCAATGCTGGAAACCTTTGCAGATTCCTCCCTAAAGAATTAAAAATATAATTTGTTCTCTTATTGCTTCTTTTTCTTTCTCCAAATTAGTTTTGTGTTAACACAGTCAGGAAGAAAAATACCTTCTGATTTTTGAGATTGAGTTTTATTTTCTTCGTGTGCAATTGTTTAAATAAATGATGCATATCAAATTGAAACATGTGAAATGGAGCTCAATAGCATAAAAAGCGTCAGTGTAGCGTGGTCATTGTTGAACTTGTGAACTACATGTAGATATTGAGATAAATTCAGTGTTTGACTTTGGTGTGTACAGCTCCACAGACTTCAGAGGTTGATATTGGCTTCTAGTGCCAACTTGGTACTTGAGAGGTAACTCTGGATCTAGCCAAAGTGTTTGCTTCTCTGGAGTTAAATTGTGGAGGATGTATATTTTTGGCAGATATTAACTTAATTCAGTAAATTGAAGAACATATTTAATATCTGTTCTTCTAAATATACTCTCCAGTATGTTTTTTGTCTGTTCAGGATGTTTGGATCAAATCTTTGAACAAAGACCAGGAGCTGTATAAATGCAACACTTTGTAATAATTTCTTTTTTTTTTTTTTCTGTAAGCCAGTTAATCATATGCAGATCTTTTAAGTGTTTTTCTTATTTGGGACTTTTGTGCAAAAACTCAGGATTATTGTCTGTTAAAGAATAGATAATGCTATTTTCCTCCTTTTTGTGATCAAGCCTGCAGTGCCACTGCATTTCAGAAATAGCACTAACAGTCTTAACTGCTAACATCAGTGTGTTAATTGGTAGGGACTATGCAGTAATTACTCATCTAATTGAAATAAAGGCAAGCAGAGGAATCCCTTGAATGGTCACAGAGTAACTGGGACATCAATCAAAGGCTCAAAGATTTAAGAATATTCTAAATTTAAACAGAGTTCAGACCCCGCTGGGGAACTGTACCCTGCCTGGGAGGCTTAATTAGACTAACCGTCTGCGAGACAGCATAAAACAGATGGGTACGTTCCTGTTGGAAGCTGTTTAATGCACCTTTTGATAGCTCCAACAGCATATGCATGAACTTCTATGCATCTTCAACTAAGACTTTTGTTTGATCTCTTATTTCCTGGAGGAGAATTTCAATAATGGGAAGAGCAATGTTGAAGAGCTTTGTGTTTCTGAGAGCTCTGAGCTGGTAACATCTGTCTGGTGTGGGAATTATCTACAAACCAAACTTGATGGTTGGCCGAGAAGTTTGAACGGGAGAGCCCAACACCCTAGCTAAATGCAACTTATAGTTTGAGAAATGTGGAGGGTATTTTTTAAATGAATTGGCCTGTAGCACATAGCCAATAAAGTGTGTGCTAATAATGAAAGTGTTGTCTAAACTGCTTTTTCTTAAGTAACCGCTTTTTCCCAACTGTTCTTTTCTTATGAAGCAAACCAGCCCTGTCTTTGCATACAGTTATGCTAGTGCTTCTACAGGAATTGTTGCAATTAAACTGAAAACCAAAGACATACTTTTTTTTCTGCTGCCAGGATCTTGCCTGGGGCTGGTCTTCGCTCACCTGCCCTGGCTCTCGGTTGCTTGAGCAGTGGCTTGTGTCCCATTCTGCTGTCACTTATCCAATGTAGACAAATGGTCCCTTCCTCAACAGCTCCCACAAATCAGAGCTGACACAAATCCCTGTCCTTAGCTCAGATACAGCGGAGGTAAGAGCATGCAGGGATATTTCATGTTGCAGAGGCAGACTGAAGGAATGTTTTCCTTTGTAGAGTAAAGATAAAGTTTTCGGTGATTCTTAGTTAACTTAACTAGTTGCACATTAGTTTGTTTTCTCGTCTAGAGGCTGCTACCAAGCTGTGCAATGCTCTGCTGGCATACATGTGCTGTACATCCAAATAGACTGGGCAACACAGAGAAATGGGAAAACTTGGGCTCCTTCCCAGCAGGAGACACAAGACTCTACTCAGTTAAGAAGACGCCATAACTTAGTCCCCTTTGGTGTATGAC
The DNA here is from genome assembly GCA_009806455.1 of Tetrax tetrax. NCBI lineage: Eukaryota > Metazoa > Chordata > Aves > Otidiformes > Otididae > Tetrax > Tetrax tetrax. Next base: position 15,059 of record WHYT01015059.1, on the reverse strand, counting down.
AGTTGGGCAACAAGGAGTACAACTTGCGTTCAAGAGTTTTGGGATGTTTCTTGGCTTCTCTCAAGCCAGCCCAGCATCGGTGGGAGCTCTTGAGGTCACTTAGCAATCTTCAGTTTGTTTCCTTGCTTGTGAGAACAGATGGAGGCTGACTTCGTGCTTGGGTGAAGCTCAGGCAACATCAGGAAACTGGTGCAAAGGTAGATAAAGAGAAAAACATGGACATGTTTATTCCTGGTTTATAGAATTCTCTTATATCCTGGCGAGGGTTTTCTGTGTTGTCCCTTGCCAGCATAGCGATCTTACCAGCTTTGTGTGAGATTTGGGTCATCAGACAAAAAGGACCAGATCTTTTTGTCCTTGAAGAGCTTTGAATTGACATCTGTGGATTTTCTGGTTAGAGTCCTGAAAAAATTTTAGTTGTTGGCTTGGCTAATCTGTTAATTTCATTTCTGAAAAATAAACATGATCCTTTTGAAACGGTTGGTTACATGCCTCTGCTAGAAGTCTGTATTTATTTCCCTAAAGTTTTTTTTGTAATAATGACTTTTGCTATAATGTTTTCCCAGATTTTGCAGCTTAAGAGTAGTAGAGCTTCCTAGCTTTACATCTTCCTGGATGCTTCATAAGAGATTATTATTAATCTGTGCTTAGATGAATCAGTTTTCCTGGAAACACTGGGGTTTTCATGGTTGAACAAGAACTAATTCTGCCTGGCAGAAACTTTGCTATAAATAAGAGCTGATGCTGTTGCATTGAGAAGGAGCAATTGTAAATAACATGAAGAAAATTCTATTCATAGAGGTACTTCTTGTCCAGAGGGTCATACACTTTTTTATTTATCTATTTGTTCTTAACTAGCAAAATGTACGTATTTGGAGTGAGTATAGATGGGGTTGTATTTTATTAAAAGTAGGAGCTGAATGCTCTGGCTGGGGTTGGCCAAGTTTAAAGTAACTTAATTGCTGAAAATGCATCTTCCACTGGAAAACTGTGTGATAAGTCTGCCTGGCACAACCAGTCTGCCACTTTTTTCAAGCATCAGAACTGATTTTTGTCTCAGTGGCTGGTTTGATGTTTCAGATTTTATTTCGTAGGTGTTGAAATTTTCTAAGATTAAAAGGAGTTACACAAAGTTATTCTTCAGGCTTCCCTTCACCAATTTTCTCTGATACTTAATTCTTTTTTAAATGCTGCATTATGCTTGATTCATCCTTAGTTCTCCTAGGTTTCCCTTCCTCTTTTGCTTTCTTCCTTCTGACACTGTAACATGTTCCTTTCAATGTTTTTATAGATCAAAGCACTCTCCTCTACCTTTCTTCCTGTTGCTGTCTTTAAAACAAGTATTTCAATTAATGTAGACTGCAGCTGGAAAGGAAGGATGGTTCAAGAGCACTATAGAGCTGTGGTAATTTAATTTGGATATCTCTGTGTATTGCTGAATTTCCAGGTGTTTAATGTGCTTAAATTTCTTTGTCACATTTGATTGTCATGGAAATCTTGGGGGACATCTCCAGACAGCTAGAGTGCCCTGAAGAAGGAGAAAAGGAATAGAGTTCAGAGAGGTCTCGTTTATTCAGAATATAATTTTTGAAGATGAAATGAATCTTTAATTGGCAGCCAACTCTCTGGGAACACTGCTCCGCAGTTGAGGATGTCGCTTGGGACTTGGTCACCTCCTAAGCAATCTCTCACATGTTTTAGTCATCGTCCAGGCTGCTGGCAGCCAACCTGCAGCGGGTTCCCTGGGGGGAAGCGTGGCACACCACTTAAGGGGGAGGGGAAAAAAAAAATTATTCATAGTTCAGAACCAGCTGCTTAACCAAGATTGTTTTACTTCATCAAAACAGCTAACTAGAGATTTGTGTGTTCCCTTTCTTAACTGATGTATCTTATCAAGCAAATCCTTAGGAAGAGGATGGAGGTGGAATCTTTCTTTCACAGCTTTCTCCACTCTGGTGCAATTTCACTTCGCTGTAGAGGCTGCTAAAACATCAGAGGGCAAAAGAAAGATGAATGCAGGTGGTCTTTCCATAGTATTAAAGGAATCAAAGCATTATAAGGATGCTCAATTCTTTTAAAAAGCCACCAGTTATGAGGAAGCCTCCATTCTCTGTAAGCAGGACTATTTTACTCTTAAAAAAAAAAAAAAAGACGACTTAACTGTATGGAAATGTGTGTCTTTTTTTTTAATTTTTTTTTTCCCTGTCATTCCTTGTCCCTGGGCTGTCCTGCTCCTGTGTCCTGGCTAGACAGGAGGATGCAGGGCAGCAGGTACAACCATGTTTTGGAGTCTGTGTGGAAAACATCTGTCTCAGCTTATGGTTGCATCTCCTAATTTTCATGGCATCACATGCCATATGCAGTTTCCCCTTCCTCATTGCAGGGCCTTGCCTGGTCCCTTCCCCTGGCTCCAACACAAAGTTAAGGAGGAGGGAAGAAGGGTGACTTGGAGATTCCTAAGCCAGATTCAGCTCACGAGCCTGGATTTGGCCACCTGATTTTTTTTTTTAAGATTGGAAATATGGATGTAAATGGGTGTGTGTGCCTCCAGTTCATCATGGAGAATCTAATTTATTGCAAGACAAGTACTTTAAGGTGCTGAGCTGGGAAAACAGGGACTCTGTTTATAGCCCATATTTGAGCTGTTGTGAGAACATGGGAGAAGTACAGCCATGTTGGCTTTCCTCATCTGAAAACTCTTGTTTGAAACAGCAGGAATATGGGATATTTTGGGGTTATTCAACCACTTGGTCATAATGAAACAATTGATGCCTACTGAGATGCTGATGACTCTGGCCTGTTCTACACACTCCTGTTTCTTGGCGAGAAGGTGTCTCCATGCAGGAAGGTTGTGAATCTATTGAGAGCAGCACTGCTGGAAACCTGAAGAAGAAAGAAACATCAAGGTGGACAGTTATGAAACACCATGTGTGTTCCCACTTCATAGAATCATAGACTATTTAGGGCTGGAAGGGACCTGTCCAGGCCACCAAGTTCACCCCCTGCCAGGAGCAGGGACATCTCCAACCAGATCAGGTTGCTCAGAGCCCCGGCCAACCTGGCCTGGAATGTTTCCAGGGATGGGGCACCCACCACCTCTCTGGGCAACCTGGGCCAGTGTTTCATCACCCTCAGTGTAAAAAAAATGTCTTCTGTATGTCCAGTCTGAATCTCCCTCCCTCTATTTTAAATCCATTACCCCTCATCCTGTCACAACAGGCCCTGCTTGAAAAGCCTCTCCCCATCTTTCCTGTAGCCCCCTTTAGGTACTGGAAGGCTGCTCTAATGTCTCCCCGGAGCCTCCTCTTCTCCAGGCTGAACAGCCCCAACTCTCTCAGCCTGGCCTCACAGGAGAGGTGCTCCAGCCTTCTGATCATCTTTATGATTTCCTTTGTACTGCGATCAGTCAGTGGTTGGGCTGTACCCTCATGGGAGAGGAGTTCTCAGTTTTACAAGCCTTCATCTCATTTCTTCTAATCCTGGTAAAACCACAGTGGTATCACTGGTTCACTTCTGCAGATTTGGTGTCAAAATTTCACAGAACAGTTACAGACTGGTGGGCAGTGTAAATATGTATTGCAATTCCTTAAATTTGTTTTGCAATTTAATTAGCTGTTACCTTGATCTGTTGCGGTGTAAATAGGAAAGTGAGATAATCCATTTTTTTCCGCAAAAGGTCCAGATAATATTTAAATTGCTGAAGACACAATGTGTTTCTGCAGCTGCTTTGCTTTAGTTTGTAATAAAATCTGTTTACTAGTTAGAAAACTGCCAGCAGGGTCATATAGTCTTTTTTTTTTTTACTTTGAATTTCTTTTCATTTTCAAATACCGTAGGAGCACTACACTTGTGTTACATTAATCTCCTTTTACATTCAAACTGAAGTTACATTTGTTATAAGTAGTCATAAACTGTCAGAGTTGAAAAGCTAACATTTACTAGTTTCACAGGAAGGAGAACTGGTGATAAGTGAGGTTGTATAAAGTCAAATTAAATGTTAATTGATGCAAGGGTGCAAAGCAGTGAGGAACTTATTTTGGATGCAGGCTCTACATTTATCATACTTGACAAATTGACCACTGTGGTTTCATGGATACTCTCACTTCTGTTTTCATCTTCATTTATATGAAGAATTAGCTGTTGGGGGGGAAAAAATGGTATTTAGACTACAGCTGTTTATTTAGAACAGTGCAAAACTGCAGGCAAGGCTCGAATCCATTGTGTGTGCTTGAAGTGTTTTATTCTGGGGGAAAAGTGATGATCTAAAAAGAACAGTAGCGAGCAGCACTGATAACTTGCGTAGAGAGAAAGGACATTCACCTACTTGGGGAAATAAATTGAAAACCCTGTCTTAATCATAATATTGCATTTGAATTATGTGAATTTGCATAAATTCTGATAAATACTAAAACCTGAATGATTCTTTTCAGAATCATCACAGAATCATAACAAGTAACTGTTATTACATGTGTAAAACAAAGAATTAAAGTTATCAACATTAAATCAGATGTTAGGGACAATTCTTTTCTTGTTTCCTGCTCTTTCTCCTTAATAACCTGAGATGAATCAGACTGTTTAGAATTGCTTAATTCCTTAAAATAGGCTGCAGAAGTAGGACAGATACATGAGCATACATTTACGATGCTAGCATTGGCCTTCAAAGTAAGCTGATTTTGCAAAAAAGAAAAGGAGGGGGGCCATGGCACACAAGTAATCTTTCTCCTGAAAATTAAATTCTCTCAAATTCTAAATCAATGCGTCTCAATCCTTGAATAGAGTCTGCTCAGCTGAGGAAAGCTTTGCAGCAGAAAACAGCAAGATTCAGACCCCAGTCTTAAGATTTCTTTTAGTTCAAAGCCTAGCCCTGCCAAATCAGTCTAAATTGTGTCCTAAAAAAAAACAAAAAAAAACCCCCAAAAAATAAATCCCAAACACAAACCAAAACAACAAACCATCAGGCACTTTCTCACCCACTCACTTGACTTGTGTTGAGGAACCCTTTGGGACTACTCAGGTGAGTAACATGAGTGGGATTCTGCACTGAAGCTCATGATATAAAGCCTTCAGAAATTAATTCATATCTGGAGTCTGAAAGCAGCTCCTTCATAGTGGTAATTTTTTTGAGCATGTAGAGCTGTACAGCAGCAAAATAAAGGTTCAAATGAAACAGTGAGACAGAAGTGATACCTTGGAGAAGTGTTAGGGATATCGGCCCACTGTTTCAGGTCTCAGACTCTATAGATGTGAGGGGAGCAAGAACCCTGACCCTACTTGGTAACTCCTCAGCAAAGTCAAACCTCAGAGCCCTACCATGTCTTCAAAGGCTCCTGATAGTGTTGGAGGGAGGAGTAGTTTACCACACCCTGGAGAACAGGGTAGGATGCTCTCTGGAGGAGTGTCTCACTTGCTCCTTTAATTTTTTTAACCTTCTCCAAGAAACAAAATCTGACAGAAAAACCCAATCAACTGGACAAAATTAGATTGTCACAAATGTAGACCTCTACCCAAGTTTGCTGGCTGGCTTCACTGCAGCTTTCTGACTTTCTGGAGAACATAATCTTTCATGAAACTCCATCAAATCTCTTCTTCAGAAGAAATGTAGTCTTGTAGTATTGATGCGGTGAGAAGCAGGTTTGTGCTCCTCAGACTTTGACTTGACCAGTTGGTATTGGCTTTGCTATGTAGTCAAAGGAGTCTGCATTGCCTTTGACTCAAAATCCAAATATATTAAGGTTTTAGTATAAATTATAAAGTATTTTTGTGGATTGCTGCAAGCTACTCATAAAGGGGTCTCCTGTTTACTCAGTGTCTCCTTGGCGTTTGAATGCTGATGGTGGGGATAAATGTAAAAGCACCCAGACTCCCTTTCATGAACTTTTTTATATATGAAGAAAAACACCACAAAAAAAAAAAGCTCCAAAAACCCCAACCAAAGCCCAATCGAAGAGATCAGGTAAATGTAGTCAACGTATTGAGTTATCCAGGATGGAATAAGCCAGTACCTGGATGGCTGGGTAAGAAGTTCAAGGACAGTCTTGGTGAGCTGTTAGTCCCCCAAGCAAACAGGACAGTGCTTACTGTGCTGGTAACTGACCTTTTTATTAGATATACCTAGATGCCTTTATAATCTGATAGGTATGTCTAATACCTATACATAATCTAGGTATGTCTAATAATTCTGAGTTTGGAAATGTCAGAAGTAATTTGAGGTTTTCCTCATTTGAGGTGCACCCCTTTTTTCTTATTTGTTTTTTTTTGTCCCCACTAACTTGAAGTTTAAGTATCTGGTTGTGAACCTGCTTATGCTGAAAGCCCATGGAGCCTCTATTCTCCATGCCAAAATCAGCCTGTTTCTCACAGCTTTCATAATTCTGTATTCCGTTGCTGCAAAATCCTGCTCTGCCCTTGCTGCAGCACTCGTCTCTGTGCTGCAGATCTCTGCTTTGTATTCTGCCCCGCTTCCCTCTGGGGAGCTCCCGTTGATGCTGAGGAGCTTTCTGCATGCAGAGTAAGTGACAGTGGTGATCAGAGCAGGCTTTTGCCCTCAATATTTGGTATAATTCTATGTAATTGTTTATATAAAGAAAAAAGGGTGAGGTGGGGGAATCAACACCCCTTTCTTCTTGCCCAACTTGCAGTATTAACCTCTGGGAGGAGGTTACAGGTGTTCAGCATCTCTATGTGACAATTTCTACTTGTCCTAGTAATGCCCTCTATTTGAGAGGTTTTTAGTCATCTGGTTAATGAAAACATGGTATTTCTTCAACTGACTAGTGCTGCAGGTCAAGTTATGGGTAATTCTATCCAACAATGTACAACTTGGATGTACTGTCTGACTTGTAAACTTTAGAAAAATGTGTCACGTTGAATGTTCTGATGTGGGCTTTAATGCTGCTACATCTGCAGAAATGTGAATTGTATAGATGTCAATAAAACATCTTCTGAGAATACTGCTTATGAGTGTACTTAAAAATATTTAATTGCTTTATGAAAGAATAATTAAAAATACCAAAGATTTTCCAGCTATATTTGTCTTAAATGTTATACTGAAGTGCTAATTCATAATTCTTAAGTTTTTGAAGAATACTTCTTTATTCAAAGTCTCTTGGCTTCCTGGGGGGATGAACCAGACCCTGGTGGGTCTCCACTTCATATGGATTAAGTAAATCTTCATTTCAGGTCACATAAGCATCATTTTTCACCTCCTTGTACATGGTTAATACCCTGTAGAGGTGTCTTATGTTTTATTTGAGTGTGTACCTCCTGAAACAAGTTAATGCTCCATAAGAACTGGGGTTTAAATTGTGTAAAGTACGTTGGATCTTTCTACTTCATGTTGGTACAGGTTGTATCCAAGATATATTTTAAAATATATTTTTCATGAGACAATAAAATACTCTAATAATTCTGTATATCACACTTGAAGTGTGTGAATAAATATGACATACAGAGAATATATAGCCTCAATACTTTCAACTATTGTATGCCTCTACTTTTTTTTTCCATATGTACTGGAGCTTGAGGAGCAGGAGAGAAATAACTTGAATAATCAACAGACTGTGGCAAGTGCTGTGATTAATCTCCATGTTGCTTGGTTTGCGTGTGGGTGGTGCAGGAGTTAGTGGTAGTGGAGGGGGGAGTCACAGTACTGATAAATTTGAAATACTCCTGGGACAGCACCAGAACTTTTCTTAACTCCAAGAAAACTTCTGAGGCAATAAGGTAGGGCTTGTGTGCTTGAAAACAAGCAGTATTTTAATGAAACTTATGTAAATATTTTTATATAGAGACTTAGTGATGCCAGCGAAGATTTTAAAAAAAAAAAAAAGTACATTTAGCACAGTGATGCAGCCTCTTGACCTCAAACTGCTTGACAAAACTCCCTGCTCTGGTTATGACCAAGAACTGCTATGCAAAGCCAAAAGAAATGAAGCCTTGTGTTGGGGAGTTGTTGTGGTGTTTGGAGCTACGTGGTAGAATTCACAGGGCATGTTATCATGCCATCATTTCAATGCTATAGCTATAATTCAGGAAGCAAAAAAACGGAACTTGAGAAAGTGGAACAGTTTGGTAAACAAAATAATTAACGCATTTCCTCTGCAAGCATGCACAGGAGTTCAGTCAGAGAAAGCTAATTGAACTGGACCCTACTTGTAATAAAGAGAATTAATTTCCTTCTACTCTCCTTCTCTATGTGAAAACTTATCTTCTTGAAAACTCAAAATATCTGGCTCTCCCTAGGCTTTGTTGTTAGCAGTCTCTCTGTGCTGCTTTGGGTGAAGAGAAAGACTAGACTTGGTGCCAGGGGAGGAACCTTTTTGAGGGCGACACTGAGGTGAGATGCTTGGTTTGTGTGCTCTCCAAGAATCTGAAGAAATAACTTTCAAGCAGCCAATATTTACAAAGAGTAACAACTGATAGTTGAGGTGCAGAAGTCACCTCTCTAAAATAGAAAAAAATGTAAATATGTTTGTGTGTGTGTATGCATGTATAAAGATGCATTCCAGGGTGCTTATTTTATTTTTTTTCTACTATATGCTCACTCATTTTCTATTTTTCTTCTTAGCTGCTTTTTTTTTTTGCTTAAATCCTCTGTTTCTCCAGATGTTCATTTGAGTGCATGAGTACAGTACCCCTGAATTGGCTAAGTGTGGCTCATGGATAGACTTTCTCATTCTCCTTGCCTCTTTTGTTTTTCATCAAAACAAAGTAAAACTTGTAATAAGTGGGCGTAGGCTCATTGACTCAATGTGAGCTTAACTTTGATTAATTTTGGGATTTATTTTTTCCTATCATTTAGCCTCCTCTTCTCAAAGGGTTAAAACCCTACAAATCCCTTGCAACAAGAAAATTTACTTTCCCAATACCATAACAAATCTTCTATTTCAGCCTCTGTTTTCTCTTCAAAATACGTTTGTCTTGGATTAATATTAATTTCTGTTTCTCAGTCCATATGTAGCAGACTGTGTGGATGAGCAACGGAGAAGAGCAACTGAAACAGTTTGCTCTGTTGTAGTCAGCAGGGAAAGGGATGATGTATAGAAAGATTTAAAGGATTTACCAATATTTGCTATTGCAACTGAGCTTCTAGGGTGAATGATAGCTGTTGATATAGAATGGGATTCTTACCTGACTTGTGACTGAAGCAATATTTGCAATGAAAAATGTGGCTTTTAAACATATGTACATAGCTACGGATGGTTGTAATTACACTCCTTTTTGATTGCGGTAATGTGATCTTAATTTAAAAAAAAAATTAGGATGCAAGGCAATGGGATTAAAAAATTGTGACTAAATGTCTGGTCCATGTATGAAAAATACTTTTTGTGGCACTTCCTGCTCTTTGTGCTCTCCTGTGGTCAACAAATGATAGTCTCTCATGTGCACCTGCGTACCCACTGATCTTGTGATCTGGAGGTTTGCCAGACATCAGGCTCCTTGATGGCTGGTGGAAGCCAATGACAGAAGAAAATGTCCTTCTAAGCTGCCTGTTGTCCTGTAACTGCAGGATTAGTCTTTGCAATGACAAGGATATAGATCTTTCTTTACTTAATGTTTAAGTGATTCTTTTCTCTCGTCCTTTCCTAAGGGATGCTATTACTTAATCCATTAGTACCTGTGCTGCTTAATTTTCCCTAATGCAAATCAAGCAAAGCAGAACTCTAGGCTTAAGTTAACCCTAGTTTTACAGTTAGAATCAAAGGATGGTTTGGGTTGGAAGGGACCTTCAAAGCGCACCCAGTCCAACGCCCCTGCAAGCAGCAGGGACATTTCCAACCAGATCAGGTTGCTCAGAGCCCCATCCAACCTGGCCTGGAATGTTTCCAGGGATGGGGCATCCACCACCTCTCTGGGCAACTAGTTTTATCTTGCTATGTGTGGTCAAGTGGGTATTGTGTTGGCAGGCTGTTGCACCATGCACCTCTGTCTCGAGGCGTGAAAGAGATGTGTGCTGAGATGGTGGGTAAGACTCCTGTAACCTTGTTTCTACTCAGCCAAATTCATGACCAGAGCATTTGATTTATTTTCAAACTATATAAGAGGAGTTGAAATAAGGTAGCATAGCATTTATTGTGGACTGTCCTGGACATAAAAAATATGACAGCTTGTTCTTTTTCAGTATAAAATTGTAATATAAACACAAAATGCTGCAAGATGAATCCAATCTCCTTACCCTCTTAAGATTTCAATGTTGCCGTTTAACTTGCATGTTTCACTTCGTTTTCAGTGGGTCTTGTCACTTGGAAAACTTTAGGTGATTTTGTGGGTACTGAAGGATTTTGTGCTGTAATTTTCTTAAGGCTGTTATCAATCATATTCTGTGTCCTGGCTAATGTTTCGTTCTCCTGTAGAAAAGCTGTTTCTGACTTTCACAACAGAATCAGGACAATTACTTCAGCAAAATTACAGTACATTATCCATGAAGTGTCAGAAGATGGCAGCCAATTTATGCTGTTTGATCAGGATGTTTAAGATCATCCTCATTTGGTAAGAACAAAAACTCTCTGGGGAGGAAATGAGATGTAATGGTAATTTTCAGATTGCCTGTCAGCCCTAAACACATTTCTATCCATCAAGACAGTGACATAACGTTGACTTCTCTAGCATTTTGTGGTTAATTTGCATAACCCACAGCACCTGTACTTTCTTGAGACTTCATAGCAACTTCTCCATGTGTAATTCATAGAAAAGCCTTCCACATAGTGTAAATAAAGGCTGAAGAAGTTTACTGCCATTGCATGACTCGTTATCTGAATGTATCATGGTACTGCTGCGCAACTTATGTATAGCTTTTGATATAAATTATTGCTATAAAATCAAAACTCTTCTCAAATAAGCCACACTGGTATTTTATGTTTATGTCTGTGACAATAAATACTCAGCAATAAGGGCTTGGAAATTTTTGATGGCTTGAGGTTAGATGACTGGCTAAATGAGTGTTTTGGCCAGATAAGGACTCCTGAATTTATTACCTCTGGATTGGCAAGGATGCATGTCCTGCTGGCTCTTCAGTCTACAGACAGAGAACTCTTCACAAATAATCTGATATAAAAAGTCTAAAACCAGGAGAAATATCCTCAAGTGTGATCTGTGAAACTTTGCATGTTGGTCACTGTGCATGGAACATTTCTGAGTGAGAAGTTTTTTTTTGTCTGTGCCTTCAGCATCTCTGGAGGCTTCATCCCTTACAAATAATCAGAAATTTCTCCTGACTTACTGCCATGATATCGCTTAAGACTGGAAACATCAGACTGAAGATGAACAGACTTCATCTGATAGTGTGACTTACTGAAGCAGAACAGCAACCTAGCCTTTTTTTCCTGAATTGTTTGTTTTTTTGGGGTGTTGGGTTTTTTTTTGAGAAAGAATTTATTTTTAGTGCATTATCTTGTAGCATTTTCTGTAATGTTTTATTAGAAACCTAATAATAATTGATGATCTGGCAAGAGGTGAGCTATCAGGTGGGCAATATGGGCTGTGATACTGCGGAGGGTGGAAGAGTGAAGAGCTTGTCTGGGAACCAGTTTGTTTCCCCATGTTTGATGTTGATTGTGGCAGCCTCTGAGCGTACACAGATGTGGTTGAGGTCAGAACCAGGGTGATGGGAGTGGGGAGCGATTTGCCGCTATTGTGCTGGGTGGGAAAGGAGGGGAATGGATGGCTAAGCAGCTTGTCTAGGCAAAAGTAAAAGCTCAGAGCAATGGACAGACTTCAGAAAAGAGGAGGATAAGGTGGAGAAATAGGCTTTGAGATCAAGTTTAGGAGAGGCACTGCCAGACTGTGTGGCTAGCTTATGTGGTGTGGAGTGAGTGGAAGCCAGGCTGAAGAGTGCATCCAGGGTAAGAGCATGGATGTAGAGAGGCTGGTTGATGTGTTCAGAGGAGCAGGGGAGAAGCGAGAAAGGCTGTCAGTCACAGAAAACTATTTCCTGAAATAGATTGCCTCTAAGAGCATGTTTTGTTCCTGGGACTGCAAGAAAGGTATCATTTCTGATGACTAGTCTATCTAAAATTAGCTTCCTAAGCTGCTGCCAAGGAGAGGATGATTTTTCAAAGGAATGTGTGCCAAATGTATTGAACTAGCTAGAAACAAATAGGCTTTGTTTACATTTTTGAGGGAACTTCCTAATTATGTTAGGTTCAAGAGCTGAGAATGTCAGCAAGCAATGAAAATAAACTGGTGACTGAAGAAAAGAGTTAGATACCTTTCCCAGAGTGAAATGGTTGATGGCGTATCCCCAAGTAGCAAGAATATTGCAACCAGAGGGGTCAAGTACAGTTAGCACCTAAAGGCTAATCGTAGAATAACGCATGCATTTCATTTATTATGTAGAATAAATGCAGCTATACCACCTTGTCTGTAACCTTCGAGTCACCTACTTATGAGAAGCTTTTCATCCTTTTAAAGACGTAATTTAAAATGGCATGTGAATGTAAACAGAATGAGTACTTTTTTTTTTCAGTTGGAATTCAGTTTTGATCAAGTCTGAGATTCTGCTAGCACTGTTTTAATTTTAGACTGTCAATGTCAAAAGTTTCTACAGAAATTAACATTTGCACTAAAAATGGGAAGTCCTTCGGCTAGGTTTTGTGTGTCTGTGAGGTATGTCCTGTGACATCTCTGGTTCACTGCTTCCAAAATAATACAAAGGATGTGCCTCATAACTGGATAACCTGCAAAGTGGGATGGAACTATAGAGTCCCAGACCAGAGATCTGCTTGCACATCCAGATCTACCAATGCTATCCCACACCGATGTCCCTCTAGACTCTGCTGATGGCTTCCAAATGTTTCCAAGCCAGAATTTTCCAATATGTCATCATTATTGCCAGAAATGTTAACTTCAATGCAAAGTCAAATACTTTTGTCCTGTCCCCCATGGACAGAGATGTAGAATGAATTATTTTTCTTTTGAAGTGACTTTTGACTGGTTTGAAGTTGTTGTCCCATCCTTCCCCTTTTGTCTTATCTCCAGCATTTTCTGCATTTATCCTTAATTTGATGAGCCTCACATCATCGGTCGTCTTTTCTAGTCCAACAATAATTGTCACTGCTTTTCTTATTTTTCCTGGAGTTATCTCCAAAAGTGAACTTAGTTTTTATTTCATGCAAAATAAATCCAAAATTCCTAAAAATCATGAAACAGTAAGGAGTTCGCATTTGGTAACTACCATGTTCCTGCTGTCTGTTATCTCTTGAGTCCTTAAAACACACACAGTCCACAAGTATCAGAATAAGACATTGTGTTTCATATTGTGTTAACTTCTTTGACGTATCTTGAAATTCTGATTAGAAATGTTACAAGCCAATGGGCCCTAAAGAAGAGTTTCTTTTCCTTAGTCCTCCCTGCAGTCTTCAGCTTAGCTGCAATATTAGCTTCCAAGAAGTAATGCGTTGTCCTTAATTTCCATAGTGAACTATATCTGCTTTCATGAGTTGAACTTTGTTATGAAGCAACACGGAATGTTGGTGTAGATATTTCAACTATATGTTGATTTAGTCTGAGTTCACTGTTCTTTTCTTTAGTATCTCTGTCCGATTTAATTTCTCAAGATCAGTATAGAATGATTTTGAAACTCACTAAATGACCAGAAATTTTCAGCGGGACTGATGTTTCTCTAAAAGCGCATCGCAAACTGTAGAGCCTGTGTATGTGGGTGCAGTGAGAGGAGGAGAGTTCTGGGAAATATCAAGGCTAGTTTCCTACCTGCAGTTTGTGTGTGGTAATAGAGATGAATGAAAAGGGGTGGAAAGAATATCGTTCTCATCCATCATCAAAGGAGTAAAATGTTCTCAGATGAGCTCCTGAGTTTTCCTCTCTATCATCTCTTGCAAGTGATAGATCCCTGTTGTTGCAGTAAGGCAGGACTGGTAGATGATCAGCAAGAGCTGTGACCCTTTGAGTGTTAGAAATTTGTTAAGGGTCAAGTAAGAAGAGATTTGGATCTTAGACAACAACCTATACTCTGTGAAGGAAACACTTTTTGCAAACACCTCAGCACTCTTTCTTTCCTTCTGCTTGTTAATCTTGACCTAGCAGCATTCCTCCATTGTATCTTTTCTCCTGTTACAGACAACTTTTTTTTTCTTGTAATTATGAGAGCACAGTTGCAGACAACAGCTTGTTACATGCTGAACGAGAGAAGTGTTGTAGCTGAAGTGTTATTCTTAGAGCTGAATATCTTCAAAAAGGGGTGACGCACATGACCTATGAAGCTTTTACAAGTAACTTTAAAAACAAAATACATTTTTCTTGTAAAAGTAGTCTTTTAAAAGAAAAATACCCTAAAAATAATTTGATGTGGAAAATGTGCTGTATATATTTATTTTACAGGAAAGAGTGAGGCTTTATTGCTTGTAAATTGAGTCCTAAGACCTCACAAAAACTAGCTCCATATTTTAAATTTTTGTTTGACAAAAGAGTCAGTATTGAATTTTGCACTTTGGTCTTTACTGTCCTTGCAATGGTATCTTCTTTAATTTTATAAAATTTTTATTAATAAAAGTGAAGCAAGTCATGCTACAACAGAAAATTTTAGGAGATACAGTCCATAAAACTGGGAGGAAAACCTGCAGAGACCATGAGGTTTTTAAAGAATGCATCACTAATTTCAAAAAGAAAAGCAGTAATTAATCAGAAAAATTCATGTGATTTTTTAAATTTCACCTTATTGTTACTTGTAAGCTGCTGCTCTGCCTGTCCACCTAGTGAGGAAAGGAAAAGCTTCCCCTAGATTTGAGTTTTACACGTTCTAGCATGTGTATGGTCATTTCTCATAATTTATGAGACTGGCTTGAACTCTGCAGTTATTTGATGAATAATCCATGGACTATAAGCTAAATCTTGGTTAAAAGTCACAAACTTGACCAATGGAAATACATACTCTAGCTCCCCTTTATTTTTCCCCCCTCACCTAAGTTAAACAACCGTGTGTTGCCAAAAAAATGGAAAAGACAGTGAGTACTCCTACTACTCAATGCTTTATACAAATTAAGTTTGTTTACTTTATTGCTTTGAGAAAAGAATGAAAAGACCTCTTTTAGCTGGGCTCATAAACA
>WHYT01015058.1:308183-359058 GCA_009806455.1 Tetrax tetrax | reverse complement strand
ACCTCTTGGCTAATCTGATGACACTTAGACTGTTGAGATCATCTTTTTGCTGTTTTGCATATGTCTAGTCTGTTTCTTTGATGTATAGACACATATTTCTAACAGTAATTATTATTAGAAGCAGTGCTGTTTAACCACATGTTGTGGTACTTTTCAATTTTCTCAGTCTTTTCTGTTAAGCAAATGTACGATGTCAGAGGGAGCAAAAGACTACAAGAATTTGAAAGCATATGATTTGTGTCATAGAGAGTGCCAATGAGTCACTCTGTTTTGGGTAAATGCGCTGACTGGTTTATGTTTGGGGTTCAAATAAATTAGTAATGAGAGTGGAAGCCAAAGGAAACCATATTCCTTCATTAAGAGTCCTTTCTTTTTTCCCATGAATAAACAATATTTCATCATTCTATAAGATCTACAAAATTAGACCAAAAGGATTCTGTTAGGAGCCATTGAACAACTGAAGTCAATAAAGAGACACTGATTTCTGTCAACCAAGGCTACACCACCAAGGAATGTTCAATAGCTGCAGAAAACAATGGAGATTATACAACTAGTCACATACAGGTCACTTAATTACCATTATCTGTACAGCACTCTGACCACACCATATCCATGGTTACTGAAGATAATACTTTACAAATTATTTATTAACTTGAAGATACTCCTAATGTTGTTCGAAAATTTAATGGATCCTTTGCCACTCTGTGTGTTCGTTTTCTTTTTATGTCTCTGAAGCATCAGTTTTAAACCACCTGACAGAAACATAGATGTGCCTTTGAGCACCAACAGCAGGATTTGCTGTGATCCTGCTCTGAACTTCATGGCTAACTGCCTACTTAACCACCTGACTAAATAAGCACATCACTGAGTCCTAGCTCTAAAGCTTCTCTGTATAACTAATGAAAGAGTTATCAGTGTCGATACCACAGGCAGATTATCCTTTCCATAAAATGGTATAAGAGTATATTATATAGCATGGATGTTAAAAATGTTTTTCCAAGTGAGACATCTCAACTTGTTTTTTTTATTAATAATAATAATTATTATAATCATCAACATAATCTTTTCTATGCTAACTCTCCCTTAAAAATATATCTTTCAAACACATTCTGTTTTCAAATGCATGTCTCTCTTGACAGAATATGCCGTTGAGAGAAATCCCTAGCAATTCTCGTTTGCTGACTATATAGAAAAGAGCCCAGCCCAAAGTATATTCAAGGTTTTCTGTCTTCTAATTCCAGCATGTGGCTAATTCACAGCACTGCAAAGGATATTTGAGCTCAGGTAGTGAGTGAAGAGGTTAGTTCCTTTTTGAACATATATCACATTTATTTTCCTTTGCAGACACTTGGTACACTAACAATTTTTCTTTTTATAATAAGTATTGGTTTGGATTGATAATAACTGTAGGGGATCTGTCAGTTTGTAGCATGATCTTGGGAATAAAAGAAGCATCTCCTGTCTTGTGAAACAGAAAATAAAACTGTACTCAATTTATGAAGCTCCCTGAGGTGCTGGGGTTGAATATTCAAACAAATTCAGAAAACATTGGACTAACGGAATAGTAAAGGTACCTGGAAGAGGCAGAGTGCTTGCTCCTAAATCCTAAGTTTGTTGGCTTTGTCAAAAACATTTCTTATGTTGCACTCTTCAGATTCCAGGAAAATGAAAAAAAAATCCAAACCTAAAAACAAAAACAAAAAACCAAAGCACACAGAAACTTATGATAGCATCCTAGTGTATAAAACCAAAAACATTTTTACTACTTGATGCTGGCAAGATGAGTATTCAGCATGTTGCACAATGGAACACCATAAATGTTGTTAGTAAATGTACTTTCAGGGTGATTAACATCGGTAATCAGAAATGTGTTTTGCTGGGATCCTTGGTAAGAATTGACATGTTTAGCATTTTTTATTTACATGGACAAGCAAAATGCAACCACATTTATTACTATCTTCTTTTTATTTACATTTTTCTGCTGTTGAGAGATTTCCAGGAACATGCAAAATATTTTTTAATACTGGCTACACCAGGGAATTTCACAAAATAGAAGCTTATAAGATTTACTTTCTGTTTCTTTTTTAATTGCATGTTTGATGCTGAAGTACATTGACTTTCAAATTTCTAGTACAAAGATTTGCAATATTAATAGCCTCAAGCTATTTTGGATCTTAGTCAATCCTTACAGAGAGACGGTTTGGGTAAATTTTCTCCTCCCCATCCCACCCTTAATTTTATAGTAAATGAGGAGTTTAACAAGGAATTTGACCAAGACTGACTCAATTAGGATCTTCATGTATAAAAATTCTTATACAAATAATTTTGCAAGATATGAGTATAAAAGACTTGCAGCTGAAACATCAATTATTAAACAGGATGTAATTAAATGAAAGATTTGCTAAGACTGGAGTACACTAGAAAGAAAAGTGAGGCACCTAATTCTTCAATGGAATCATGAAGATTATTTGCTACTTAATGTTTCCACATACTAATATATACAGGTCTGTAAGTGGCACTTTATCTTACTACAGCTGAATGCTACCTTTGTAAGACTTAAGAGAACATGGCCACCAGTTCCCCAAAAGACCTGGAAAACCTGAAGCTATACAGTAGGTCGGAAGATAATTGATGCCAATATCTCATTTCTGAGCTAAGACTTTCCTTTTGATGTGTATGTGCAGAGTTTTCACCAATCACAATATAGAGTGATGCAATACACTAAAACAGAGTTTTTCTATTGACTTCAATGAAACAGGAATTTTGCTTATAATTTTGGCATTTTCTTGTATCTAACCTTGATCTATTCCAGCACATCTGGAGATATCCCTTGTGAGGCACTATTTTATCCTGGATGCATTCCTATCAAGATACACTGGAGGCTGACTTGAGAGCACCTGGCCCACTGAGGCCGTTGGTGTGGAAAGTGCTGCCACTCCGATAGCATTCTCCCCAGCTGCACTGAGGCACTGTCACAGTAAATGCCAGAGACACTCAGGAGACTGAAGCAGCCCAATGTGCAACAGCCACACCTAACAAGAACTGTTACTGTATATGGCTATGGTAATCAGCATAAGGTCAAGGACATCTTGGTTGCCAGTGCTATCACCAGCACAGTATCTGTAGTATCACCAGCAAAGTAAATGTACACCTTAATATCATGTCAAAGTTGGGGAAGGAAGAAGAGGGCTCTCACTTGCCAAGAGACGTAGATGAGGATCTAAGCAACCTCGTCTAGTCAAAGATGTCCCTGCTCCTTGCAGGGGGGTTGGACTAGATGACCTTTGAAGGTCCCTTCCAACCCTAACCATTCTATGATTCTATGATTCTATGGAAACACTGTGTATCTCCTCATCAGAATTGCGTTCTCCTGTCTTCCCAGACTATCAAGACACACTGGCCAGAGCTCAGAGGTGCCACCTTCCAACCCAGACATGGAAGAAAGCCAGTGCTGTTCAGGTGAATGCATCCCTAGATCACTCTGGCTCTGTCAAAATATCCTTCCCAGAGATGTTTTTGCCTTCCTCTAAGGGCTCTCAGAAACCACCTCCTCCTTCTCTCCTCTATTCCAGATTGAGATAATGTGCTGCCAAACTAAGGTGACTGGGGGTACACTAGCATCATCACCAAATGCAGTCCATGCTAAGTTGTGTGCTACAATGCAGGGTGTATGTAGTGTACACGGGTCAAGTCAGAATGAGTGCCAGGATCAGCTCAGACGTACCACAAAATTTAGTAAATGAAAAGTCTTCATGATAATGCTGTCTGTGATACACTACACATGGCCAGATAGGGCACTGGAGACCAGAGCGCCTTCACTGGAGTAACCTCCAGAAGTGAACTACGAAGTTTTGTTTCCCCATTTGAAATACTACCTGCACTAGGCAGCCACAGAAACAATATAGAGCACACAAGTAACTACAAATTACTTCTGAAAGTATAATTAAGCCATGTTGATCTGAGTAATTTGTGTCTGCTGCACTTAGAGGCATTTTCCTGGACTTATTTCTTCTATGAGTCTTTTGGGACAGGTAAAAAAAAGACAAATTGAACTGATGGAATGGGATTTTGGTCTAAGGATGAAGCTGACTACTCCATGTACAGTTTGTGTCTGTAAATAGCAGCAGATTACCAGTATTTTAAGCTGGATGCCATTATTTTTTTTTTTAATATTGTATAAGTTAAGTTGGATGAATAAACTGTGGCAAATATTCTATGGTTACTATTTTTAATGGTAATGGTTCAAACATACAATCTGAATTGGATACTATATATAAAGAAAAATCTATTCTCATATATGCTATTTATTGACCTGTCTATTCATTGAAATATTTATATTGCTTATAAAATGTTGATTGTTCACTTTTCCTTTGTTCTAGGAACTGAAAATAAAGATCTGATATTTTCTGTAGTTGTCTTGATTGTTTCCAGATATTTCGGTGTATGCTTTTGCTATTTTGTGTAGGTTTTGTATGGTGGAGTGAAGTATGAAGGCTGATTTATCTGCAACAGACACTCGGAGGAAGAAGTCTCATCAGGCACTTGGGAAAGAAAGTACACATTTCACAAATGAACTGTTAATTTCTTTCCCATTTCAGCACCCATGTACTCAGGGACATCGGAGCATCTGTGATGAGAATGATGGATGTTCCAAATTGGTTGTCACTGAACTCCTGCAATTTTAAAAGGTCACAGAGTGAAGAAAATAAAAAACCTCTGTTTTGGCAGACATAAAGTTATCCTGGCATGGCAATCAGGCCGACAAATAGCTTTATGCTCCTATGAAACACAAAATCCTTAAACTATTTCTGAACTACTTTTTCATCATTTTTATAAGGCTGATATCTCAGCCTATCTTTATTATTATTGTGTTTTCATTTTTAACATCAATGTATTAATATACTACTAATCTTTCATTTACACATATTTTGCGTCCCTCGAGTATTCAAGTATCACAAGTATTCCCAGTCAATAAATTCATCCCTTTTTTACCACTCTTTACTTTGTATCAGTTCTGTACCTATGACCTTAAGAAAGATAGTTCTATCAAGATTTTACTTTTTTCAACAGTACTTACAAGTATATATTTGTTTCTCTTCAGCGCTAGTCTTTATTTTCCTCTAATTGTCAACATATTTCTGTGCACATATCTGAAGATAACAATACTTCCAGCTAGTATCTTCTGCGAACATTTTCTACTCATTACCTTCTTTTGATTATGTAGTCCTAGAAACATGATGGTAATTACTGCCTAACTCCTCTTCAGGCCTAATTTGCCAATGAAAAAATGGGAATACAGACCTCTGAATAAGAGTGAGGCACATAAATACCCTTGTGAATTTTATTGAGTAGACTAGAAATATTCTTACTGTGTAAGCTGTTCAGTTCAGATGGGACTCTAAATACCTTCTACTTGGATTCTGATTTCTTTTATAGCCAATGGTAAGTATATAATAAGTGATGATTCAGAGGATCTGAGTTAGAGACTTGAAGTCACATAGAATTCATTTTTCTGTTAGTACCCACACACATATCTGTTATTTTTAAAGCAGAAGGAGTTGAAGCTGTTGCAAAGCTCTTTGTTCCCAGTATTCATACTGGTAGAGCTCCTACAGAATGACAGGGCCTCCACCTCTGAGGCAGTTAACAGTACTTAGTTGCATCCTTTTTCCTTCTCCTTACACATGGTAGAGTTTCCCTCCACTTGATCATTACAGCTTTTTTTTTTTTTTAAGACTCTTTGGATTAAGCTTTATTGAATAAAGATGTCTAGAACTTTACAAAGCATTAAATGAGGATTCACTAATATCTGACACATGGTTTTAGTTCTTATATTTACTGGAAATCTTCTTACAGATACATGATAGGATTGAATTTTCTACAGCTGAAACAACGAATATCTTGCTGTCATTCTGCAGTTGGCTGATATATCTTGATCTTTGAATAAAAAATAAAGATCCAGTATTTGTACAAGAGTCTTTGACCAGTTCACTTCATAGGAAGAGCCTGTTGTTGAAAAGTATTGCAATCACCTAGTGGAGGACATGGTGACCTACCAACCTCAGTATTCTCCACACAGATTTTAAGACAATGTGAGCGTGACAATATTTGAAATTAAAAAAAAAAAAAATAATAAAACCCCTGAAACTAGCTATTCTTATCACAACAACTCTTGTGTGATACTAAATAAGACACAAATGCTAATACCATTTTCCTCCCATAAGCTATGCTTGCCAGCTTGGTTGCACTAAAACCAGTAGGAAAGAAACATTCTTCTGTGACCAGTGCCATCCAGAAATAAACATTCATAAGGTGTAAGAAAATGGGAAGGAGTTCCTTGACAGTTTGTGACTGATTTTCCTCAAAAGAAGGGATAAGAGCTCTTACTGTTTGAGACAAATATCTTACCAAAACAAAACAAAAACTACCAAGTAGCCTGTTCCAACACTGCCCACCTCCACCAATCACACCTGAAGTAATTGTGTAAGTTCTCTGAAAGCAGAGGTTTAATGAAGTAACAGTCATCTAATGTCTAAAAAGGACTGAAAGGTGCTCAAGATAGAGATTGGGGGGGGACTAAGATTTCCTGAGATGCATTAGATGTATTAATGAAGGATACTAGCAAGATCTATGCTGGCTTCAAAAGAATTATATGAGGTATGGTACCCTCAAGACCCAGAGGAAGAAATTAATCCAGTCTGCTCACACCTGTGGTCTGGTAACTTCACTGCAATTTCATATAAGCAGAACTGGGATACTTCTGAGAGAAGCCATGTGTAAAGACATTGCCTCCAGAACTGCACAATCTTATGCCAAAGCCTCTGTATCCAAAGACCTTTTGGATGTGTGATCATCAAGAAATGGGGAGAGGGAAGAGAAATAGTGATGGGAAACACAGAGCAGTGGAACGTGGAATGTTACTATAGGTTTGCTAGTAATGATTGCACACGCTTAAATCAAGGAGTTAATTCTTATCTATCTTAAGAACATTTAAATAGAAGGCTATGAAATTACATTATATAAATTTGACTCAAAATTAAATGTTTCTCTGTCTGCTTGTATACTTTCATTCGCTATTCACAACTGGGAGTTCATTTTAATAAGGAATTTAATGCTGCAGAAACAATTTAAACAACTAGAGAGAAACTAGAGCAGTACCAATTAATGTTTAATTGATTAAAACTAAGTATCACTTATGAATCGAGGCAGATTTATAGCTTCTGAACACAAATAATCTACCCAGAGAAAATCTCCACCACTAGTCTGGCTTCTTTAATTCAAGGGCATAAATCCGCAACTATAATTTCCCTGATAAGGATGTAGCAGATGACATCATAAGAAATTAGGACTAAAAAGGTTCTTCAAATGGCTGGATACCTTTCTACTGAAGATTTTTACAAGTGAAAAATGGTCTAAATATATACATTCTAGTCTTAAATGGGGCAGATTAAACTTAATGTAAAACTAAATTTTTGTGACAAAATATATCTGGAGAAAATCAATGCTAATTATTATAAAGAATCTGATGTAAGTAGGTAGATTCCAATTATGAGCCCCTACTTTTCTTTGCTGAGGAAAGGACTTAAGACTATATTTGTGTCTGTAGATTCACAGAGTATGCACATCTCAAACACCGTACTATAATTTTGTCCCACCTTCTTCTTTCAGAAAGGATTTACTAAAGCTGGAAAAAGTAACAGAGTTGCAACAAGGATGATGAAACCATAGTCCAAATACAAGCAGTGATTGGAAGAGTGACCTAAGAGTATACTATGATAGAAATCTGTAAAATTATGAAAGTACAAAAAAAGCAAACTTAGGAAAATACTAAAATGAAATTACCCAAATAAATTATAAAGTAGCAAGTAAAAAAAAAAACTAGAAATAAGAGCATTTTTCCACAGTGTGTGAGAAAAATGTGGAATTTTTTGTCCCAGAAAGGGAAAGACTGAAACTACAACTACAAAAAAAGTAATTAGATAAATTTATTGAAGAAAAATCAGTCAGGAACTCCATAAAATGCTTGATCTGGAATGC
Organism: Tetrax tetrax; assembly: GCA_009806455.1. Classification (NCBI taxonomy): domain Eukaryota; kingdom Metazoa; phylum Chordata; class Aves; order Otidiformes; family Otididae; genus Tetrax; species Tetrax tetrax. The sequence goes on along the minus strand of WHYT01015058.1, from coordinate 351,021 downwards.
TGTGTTTGCTGTCTATAAATAAAGCAATGGTATTACTATTACTTATTTTCACTAACATCTGCTACGGGTCATTTTCAGAGTATTGGACTAGATCAAAACTTCATTTGACCTAATGCAGCTGCTGTGCATATGCTACATGTAAATCAGAGAGGATCACCTCACAATCCAGCAAGATCCTTCATCAGTTCATTTCTGTGGTACTTCAGGTCTACTGTCTTGACTTACTAAGTACTCAGTACAGTTTCCATGGCACCTCAGTTCACCAACCCCCACATTAATCCTTGCGGTTTGGTGGAAAATAATGCAGCTTACATGAGTCCTAAGCTTTGCTTCACCTGTAGATATCCAAGGGGTCTGTTAGTAAAAGTTTATTATATGGTTCTAAGCTTTCAGACACACACAAAAAAATTCTTTTTGTTTTACCTTTTATCTAATATCCCACTTTACACATGCAAGCTCAAATATGAAAATGACAAATTTTTTTTTTTTTCAAAGCAAAGAGTTACGTTACTGGTTGAAAAATTTGAATCACACTTACAAAAGAAAAACATGAAAATGAAATCCCACCCAGCAAACATTTTCCTAGTTTTCATCGTTTTTTGTAGCTTTCTTTGAGGCAATGCTTTCCTGCAGAAGCTAAATCAGCACAATTGTTCAGGAATCCTGTCTTTAACATAGGACTTCGGTGAGACATCCTTGGCCAAAATAATGGTTCGATAGTTCTATATTAGAACATGAGTTTATAGCAAATGGGTGCATGTGTAAACATTCTTGTTACTTTTATGAATTAATACATTCCTCCTGAATTGCATAGTTTCCTTCCAATTTGTTTAATATTTTTACAATACTCTGTAAATCACATGTTCTGTGAAACTTGCACTGTACACATACTTTGGAAATCTTATAAACTCTTAGATACCTTTTGCATTGCTCAGTATCTGGACTGGTTTGACACATGATAAAGTATCATGTTAGGGTACACCATAGTCATCAAATTACCATCAAATGCTTCTGATTTAGCTTCTTCCTTACACCTTTGTTACTCTTAAGATTTTTGCAATAAAGGCTCAAGAGGTTTTACAGGAAGACACATTTCCTTCCCTGCTCTCTGTCTTGTGCATTGTTTTTGGGACAGACAGGGAATAAGATGATCTCATAAACAGCTGAAATTTTAAAAGGAATCCAAGTGAATAAAAAAGTAAAACATCATATGACTAATCTTATTTGCTTTGTAAAACTGACTCCCTTGCATTAAATGGTAAAATTCCCCATTGTCTTCCTGTAGATTAGGTATTTACTTCTGATTTTAGACATGCAGAAATGAGCAGGTTTTATTACCAGGTTTGTGTATCTGTTGAAAGGTTTTGCTTGTAGCTCATTGTGCTTGCAGAAAATCAGGTATGCACAGAGTACAAATATTAATTTAATATGAAACTTTGCAAAAGAAACAATGTCTTCCTATTTCCAACATTTCTTGCAACTAGATCTCTGCAAACCTGTATAGACTTTCTGAAATAGAGTTTGCACCTGAAAGAGCCCAATTTTCCCAAGGTCAGATTGCTCTGTGAACTCAGATACGATTTATGCATGGTAACATAGATCAAAAGTGTGTCAGAAGAAGGACATAATTATATGAGACAAAATATGAAAAAATAATGAGGTCGTTTCCTATTCAGATATCTATATACAGGCCTTAATCCTTTGCACGGAAAGGAAGATCAGAAACATGAGTGCAACAGGGTATTTCACATCCAATTTTATGTCTTTTCTCCTTGATTCTGAAACAAGGATTTTCTGAAAAAAAAAAATAATTAAATTCTGGACAGCACTGACCTTTTCTCTCTGAGTTTAATAGGATATAAATTAAGCCACGTACATATAGAAAAATATAAAAGTATAAATAGATATAAGATGTAACTATAGACCCAACAGGATATAATATCTGGATGAGCACAATTTTGAATACAAGAAGAGTTACTGAAATGTATGAAAATCTGAATCATGTGTGATCATATGAGGATAAATAAGTAAGTATCAAAGGCTTTTGTTAATACAGCTGAAAAATATACACTTTTTCATTCATGACACTAAGGCGATTCTTAAAATCCTGTAAGTACAGTGTAACTTAAAATTAAGCATTAATAAAACACTAAACCTTTAAAGAGAACAGATCAAGGACAAAGTCATATTCAAGTTACAATAAGACAAACGTAGCTTTTTAGTAAGGCAAATTTCAATAATTCTTAATCCAATTAAAAACTGAATAATACTCAGTACTGTCACACTTGAGATGAAGTAAACCCATAGTGGATTTGGATAGTGGAGTCTATTTAAAAATCTAGGAGATTCACTTGTACCCCACCTGGTTGTCTCACACACTCCCTCACTGGCTCCTTCCAACACAGCCGGTTCCCTGCGTCTCCAGTCCCCACCTGGGAGTTGGATGCTGATCCAGGAAAGTTGAGCAGAAAGTTGTACCAGTACACGTCATGCTGTGGCTTGCAGGTACCTGCCTTGAGCATCACCAGCCAAGATCTCTGAGCATCCCCTAGCATCTGCATCCGTGCAGGTCTTCTCTGGGACTTTCCCCTACTTCCCAGATCTTTCTTCCAGTCACACTCTCCACCAGCTGTTTCTTGGGTCTTTTTTTTTTTTTTTTTTTTTTTTTTACCAAAACCACATCTTCCTTTCAGGAATCCCTCTTCTGTGCACCATGTCTCCATTCCAGGATCCTACACTCCAAGTTTTCCCAATCTAGGTAGTCTAGGTAAGAAAGCATAACACATGACCAGCCATCTAATTGGTGGTTCTCTCTCAAGTCTCTTTCTCAATCGGAAGATTCAGTATGTGATTTTTTTTCAGCCCAAGTGTTATAAAAATTTAGAGCCAGCCCATGTCAGTGCAATATTTTCTTTTTTAAAAGTATTTATTTTTAAAGAAAATTCAGATTTTTATAGAATGTTCAGATGCTAAAGGAATTGTGCATATATAGTCCAGTCTAATGTACTTATTTAATGCTTACTTTTCTTATTTGCTGTTAATCAATTTGAATTAAGTACACTCTACTATGCCTGCTACGCATGATTCCTGGCATTGATCAATTCACTATACACTTACATACTGCTTTAAAACTTGGTCTGGAAAACATAAACAGTAATTCCTCAGGGAGCCAAGAGCCAAGACCCCTGAGAAGTACAACAGTAAGTGATAAATTAGATTGTTTAATTATAAACATGAGTACAGGTTATTTGTAATCTCAATAAATCATCCAACAATATCTACACTGGGTAGAATTTTAATTCACCTTTTCAAAGAAGAGCCCTGACCTGTTATTTGCCTTTACTGAGCAGATAATGGAAAGATCAGATGATAAGGCTGGAAGGGGAATACTCGGATGTTAAGAAAAGTCTTTTATTTTACTTTGCAATGAGAATTTGTAAATGCCAGCTTTTAGGATGTGTTGAACTGTTATACTAGTCCATAGCAGTATAATTGTTGTAAGGAATATAAGGACAAATATATAGGTGCTTGTTAAGCATCTAGGCAAAATAAGCCCTAGACCTTTGGAAATGCAAATAACGGATGTTTTAGTTTGATGGGATGAATAGAAGAGCAACCACAAGAGGTTTGGAGTAAATCCTCAGTTCTTTTTGAGATCATGGCAAATATCTCAAGGCCAAATGTAACATTGCATCTAATTATAATTGTTTTTATAAGCTTCTGTATGATCAGTGGCTAAAAAAAAATCTGATCATGTAAAGAATAATGCAAAACTATGCTTTTTATTCTAATCAATTTTTACATGTAATTTATCACTTTCAAACATAGTATGAAGCAAGGAACACTTCAGAGTGAGAGAGTATAAAAGCTCCTTTTATCTTTTTTGTTTGCCAACCACTGTGCAGGAATCTCTGGGTAATTTTGATTAAAAATCCCTCTGGTTAAAATTTTCAAATTTGCTTTCTGAAGACAGGCTACTAAAATAATCAATATTCCAAAATTCACAATGCCTTACTCTGCAGTTTTAATGCTATTGATTTGTTTTATCTACATTTTAAACGAAAACAACTCTAGAAACACTGAATCTGTGATATATACTAATGGCTTAGAGTGTGTCACCCTCCAAAGAAGCTGTCTGAAATTCACGAGAGTGGCATCCTTACGTACGATATCTGAGACATGGCCTTCATGTTATAAATCTTTTCAGTGGTTAAAAAGGGGTTTGGAGACAGGGCAGAAAAATAAATAAATAAACCAGTGTTATTCTAGAGTTAGTGCATCTCACAAGGCTAAGAAAAGGAGTGGTCTGTAGCCATCATATAATGACATTATAAATCTTTGTACCTTGCAAGGCAATGACATGAAAAATTAGACTGAACAAGCCAGAGATGCACTATTTGTAAGCCTCAAAGGAAAGGTTAATGCAAGTTAAATATTGACATGTCAGTAATAAGGATTATAGCAATTATAAATTTGCACTAATGCCAGCTGCTGTTTAATTATTATGTGACACTGACAGATTGACAGCTGGTAGATTGACAGCTGAAGGCATTTACCTTATAGGAATTATTCAGGATCTTTGGAACAGGCTCTGATCTCAGTTACACCAGTTCAATTCTACACACAAACCTCCTAGACTCGGGGGAGTTAATTCATATTCCCAGTGGCAAGAGCAGAATTTGCTACTATGTCACATGTTATACTCATTTTCCCCAGTGTCGGGAAAATGAATAATTAGTTATCATGTAAACATATAACAACACACTTCCTCTCTTCTTTCCTTTAAGTCACTCTTCTAAGAACTACACTAGAACATAAATAAATACGGCTAACAGCTGCCTGAGAAAAGAGAGGGGAAAAAAGTAAGAAATGTGAATTTCTACTCTAAATGGGAATGTTTTCATTATTCTCAGTGATGTAATAAGTCTTGAGCTTTTGGGAAGTGCTCAGAAAGGAGAAATATGTAGACAATGAGGGAGAATTTCACTGTTTTCTAAGGAAAAAAAATCAAGTAGTAATTAAAGCAGAGGAGTATTTCTGGAGTACAGGGAAAACAATAGATTGAACTTCTCTGCTGAGATATGCTGGGTCTGATTAAATTATTAATCTGAAAAAATTAATTCAATGACTGCTATTTTGCTGCACTTGCATTGTTCACTAAGCGATCTTGACATCTAAAAACATGCTGAAATTATGGCAGTAAATGCCTGCAAATGACCAACACAGCCTGTGAATCAATTAAATTCTAATTAATCTAAGATACTGAATGAACAGGGTTTAATTTATGGAGAGGTCTTATCTTAGTCCCTCCACACACTGGTGCATTTCTAAAAGACTCTGTAAAATAGAAATTCCTTTTCTCCCTTAAGTTATGAAAAAAAAAATCCAACATATTGGTTTCGCAGGGAGAAGATTAAAGCAAGTCTTACCACTTTTGAAATTTCTGTTTCTTTTCTATGTTCAGTTTCTAGCTAAAAAAGGATACCTACCCCAAAGTCCCATAGAGTTCGTGGTAAAACTGCAGTTTTCTGATACAGAATTCTGTGGTTTAGGGCAGTTATTCATCTGTTTATCTGTAGCAAGACATCTTTAATTCTGAATACAGAAAAGATGCTAAAGTTCATCACGTAACTTCCTCTTAAACAACTTATTATTGAAGGAGCTGTTAGCTGGTCCTCAACACAAGTAAATGGAACTGCATTTTAGTTCTCACCTATCATTAAAACTTTTGGCTTCTAATCCCTCAGTTAAAGTTTCACAGACAGCAAATGGGTTTGGCTGTTTTGATTTTTATTGAATATTTTTTTATTGAATAGTATGGAAACGTTGCTGGAGGCTTCTATATGCTTTTATTTCTATGTTTCTTCTTACAGCCAGTCTTCCAAATTCACTAGAGGCATTGAATCAAGGTTTTAACCTTCTGTAGTATTCACTACAGCTCTTCTTGTATTCTTATCTTCAGGTTTAATTCTGTATTACAAAGGTTCAGTATTGTAAGAAAGAAAGTCTATATGAAGCTCATAAAAAACAACTGTGGTTCCTTACTCTGAACCGAAGCGGAGTGAGTGGTGGCAGTCAGTGGATTCACTTAAAAAACGCACTTGTGATCCAAATTAGAACAGCAATGTAGACACATCCTGTAGTGTCATTCCACTGCATTCTTCACAAGAAATGAAGAGTTGAACTGAGACTTCTTTGTGGCAATATACTGTGGCAGCGTTCGACACTGCAGCAACTCTAAAGCAGACCAAGGAGGTGGCTGAGTCTCTGTCTTTTACCCAGATCATTCTTGAGCTTTAGAGAGGAAATACTAGAGATGTTCCTACACTGCAGTAGTTTAACAGAGATTATTTTAGGAGCTTTCACATGATCAAAATGTAACCAGGTGTTTGCATTATTAGAAAAGTTTCAGTGTTAGTAATTAGCCTAATGTTTCCAAGTATTCTGACAGAATGAACAGAGTCCTCTCCAATTGGATAAAAACTGAATTAATCAGATGGCTATGCCAGCTCCTTTTTTGCTGCACCCAAACTAACAGCAGCATCATTTGATTTAAAACAAATATATTAATAAGTGTACTTTCAATTAAATGAGGCAGGCCGTATTTTAATTAGAATGTTTTCTCAATTTGAATGCACAAATCCAATTTGTGCAGAAAACTAAAGACATTTCTACAGTTTGAGGGGAGAGCTGTAATGGAATTATGGCACATATTTCAAGGACAAAAACCTTTAAAAGATTGACCAATCTCAATTATGTTGTTAATTCCTGAGTGTGCTCATATGAAAAAAAAAGTCATAACAAGATCCAAGGGGTTTGGCAAATGAGAGAGTGCTTCTGCACCTGGCACTATACATGCTCTGCATCACAAGCAGGCAGAAAAGTAGAACTCTGCATTTTTCTGGAGCACTTCACTCTTGTGTAACAATAGCAGTAAGTGCCACGATAAACTTTCTGGGGAAGGGAAGAGATTTCACTAATGTCAAGTATGGAAGACAATTGTAAACAAAACCGGTTACAGCAAGTTATTTTTTAATGCAAAGGTTGTTAACCTCAAGCAACCATAAGCACATATTTATAGTTCCTCTTCCAACTTTCACTTGGTTCCCCAAGGGTTAAATCTTTTTTTTGTTCGTTGTTTAAAGAGTTTCATATTGTTTAAAGAGCAAGTATACCTCTGCTATTTGGTAGTTATAGGATTAATACCACTTTGCAAACCTACTTAAATGAATTCACATAGAGAAAAAATAAGATTTTTGCTGTCTTTGTGGTTTTACTGCCAAGTACACTTATTTTTTCCCCTAGTAAAGCATGAAATTTTGGCTTTTAAAAACTTCTAAAAATAATGGAATATATTTATACACTTCTAAAAAACAAAATGGGATCCAAAATGACTGGACACATTACTTGAGATTTTCTTTCCTGTAGGAAAAAGTGCTCTATGGAAAGCTGGGAACTGCCAGTCCGGATTGTACCTATTGCATCTCTAATCTTGCATGCTGTCTGAAATAGTGTTCAACACCAGTCTGCAGATGTTGCCATTTTCCAAAACAGACTGAATCTTCTCCTCCTTCCCATTCAGACATCCCAACTCTATGGGCTTTTTGAGGATGTGTCTCTGAGTAGACACTCCCAGGACTCCTTCCTAACTTGATATAATGCACCTGTAATGTGCATAGGAAATTCAAAAAGTCCCCTCTACTGTGGATTATTTTTTTAGTTCTGTTTGACGTTACGCTACCATGTTCGTATTCACATAATCCCCTAATGTTTTCTTGTAGCTTTTTCTAGATGTGACTATTACAGAAATATTTTATGATCTTCAAGAAAAATTGCATCACTAATATCCACTCCTAATATTTACAAATATATTAACATCTCGTTTTTCATGGAGACTTTAAACTTTGTATTGTTAATCTGATGTGACAAAACCTGACCATTTACCATCTAGTTGGTTACCTCCGGCTTTCTGTGGGAGACTTCTGAGTAAATATTTGCTCCTATATGCAATTCTTACTTTACCAAAATGTTCAAAGGACTCCAAAGACATGTCACTTCTCAAACTTGCTAGATCTGTTATGCTAGGCAAGTCATCTTATTTTAAAAAGCAAAATTGTAAATTTCCTCCAATATTCCTTCAATCATACTCAAATATACCAGAAAAAAAGTCTCTGAACAATTTGGTCTGGCATTTACTGTGCAGCTAGAGTAATTATTATGCACATGACGCTGAAAGGATTAATAGAAGACATTTATTATCATTTACAACTTTGAACACAGCAGAGTTTGGTAATGTCAAAGATAAGAGCTGAGTCTCAGAGTCAGCTGAAATCAACGAAAAGCAGAGGCAAACCATGAGCTGAAATAGGTTGTTTTGAGCTTTTTATGTCCTTTTATGTGTGAAAAACTCCCTCAAACATAACATGTGTTTGCAAATTACAGAGTTTGTAGTATTTCTGGGATCACTGTAGGAAAATGTGGAATGAGAGGTAGGGAACCTTTATTGCATGATGTGGACACTTTCCTACAGAGGGTGTGGAAAGGATTCTGCATGTCCTTCTGCATTCACTCTAGCCTGGTAGGGCCCTGGGGACAAGGATTACCAGAAATTTATTCTTAGCCACAAAGGTATTTATGAAAAATCTTGTTTCAGCATTCTGTTATTAGGACTTCCGTTAAAGCACGGCAGTTGTCAGTGGGGAGGTGATATAACCATCACCCAGGTTATCAATGAGCATATCTTCTTTATTCCTCTGTTCATTCCTATCCACTGGTTTTCACTGTTCAGATGGTGTGTTTGTGAGGAGGAGTTTATTTTGTGAGCACTCGAATGCATGGGTCACCAAGAGGTCTGGGTGGACCATATAGTAGGGAACACTAAAGCAGGGACTGGGAGAATGAAGAGTCGTCCACTGTTGCAGAAGATCAAGTTTGAGACTATTTAAGGAAACTGAAGGTGCACAAGTCATAGAATCATAAAATCAGAATGTTTTGGGTTATAAGAGACCTTTAAAGGTCATCTAGTCCAACCCCTCCATGCAAGCAGCAGGGACATCTTAAACCAGTTCAACCTGGCTTTGAGTTTCCAGGGACAGGGCATCTACCACCTCTCTGGGCAACCCGTGCCAGTGTTCCACAACCCTCATTGTGAAAAAATTTATCCTTATATCCAGTCTGAATATACTTCCTTCCATTTTAAAATCATTACCCCTTGTCCTATCACAACAGGCCCTGCTGAAGAGTTTCTCCCCATCTTTCCAGTAGGCCCCCTTGAGGTACTGGAAGACCGCTATAGGGTCTCCCCAGAGCCTTCTCTTCTCCAGGCTGAACAGCCACAACTCTCCTAGCCTGTCCTCATAGGAGAGGTGCTCCAGCCCTTTGATCCTCTTCATGGCCCTCCTCTGGACTCCCTCCAATAGGTCCATGTCCTTCTGATGTTGGGGGCTGGACGTAGTATTCCAGGTGGGGTCTCACGAGAGTACAGTAAAGGGGGAGAATCACCTCCTTTAACCTGCTGGCCATGCTTCTTTTGATGCAGTCCAGGATGCGCTTGACTTTCTGGGCTGCAAGCACACATTGATGGCTCATGCTGAGCTTCTCATCCACCAGCGCTCCCAAGTCCTTCTCCTCAGGGCTACTTGCAACCCATTCTCCACTCGACCTGTATTTGTGCCTGGGATTGCTCTGACCCATGTGCAGGACCTTGCACTTGGCCTGGTTGAACTTCATGAGTTTTCCACAGCCTACCTCTCAGTCTCTGATCAAGGTCATTCTGGATGGCATCCCTTCCCTCCAGCATGTCAACTGCACCACACAGTTTGGTGGTGTTGGTGAACATGCTGAGGGTGCACTGTCCATGTCACCAACAAAGATGTTAAACGGGGCCGGCCCCAGTACCATTCCCTGAGGAATGCCACTCATCACCAGTCTCCACTCAGATGTTGAGCTGTTGAATACATCTCTTTGAGTGTGGCCATCCAGGCAACTCCTTATCCATTGAGTGGTCCATCCACCAAATCCATATCTCTCCAATTCAGAGAGAAGGATGTCGTGCGGGACAGTGTCAAATGCACTGCACAAGTTCAGGTAGGTGATGTCAGTTGCTTGTCCCTTGTCCACCGATGCTGTAATGCCATCATAGAAGGCCACCAAATTGGTCAGGCACTATTCGCCCTATGCGAAGCAGTGTTGGCTGTCACCAATAACTTCTTTACATTCCATGTGCTTCAGTTTCCAGGAGAATCTGCTCCATGATCATCCAGCTCTGGAATGCCCAACATAAGAAGGACATGGACCTGTTGGAGCTAGTCCAGAGGAGGGCCACGAAGGTGATGAGAGGGGTGGAGCACTTCTCGTATGAGGACAGGCTGAAGAGAGTTGTGGCTGTTCAGCCTGGAGAAGAGAATATTCTGGGGAGACCTGGACAGGTCCGGACAGGCCTCTGAGCAACCTGATCTAATTGAAGATGTGCCTGCTCCTTGCAGGGAGATTGTACTGCATGACCTTTAAAGTTCCCTTCCAACCCAAACTATTCTATGATTCTGTGATTTATTATCTATTTTGTATTTATTCTCTATTTATCCTCAACAAAATGGCATTCAGTTTGCAAGCCTAGAGTTCCCACACACCATAATATTTGTGATGATCAGTGTTATAATCTCCAATTAATCTAAAAGTAAAATTAGTTATATTGAACAATTTATATTTCCAATAAAATCATTTTAGTTGGCATTAGTTGTTGTTCTTTATGTCCTTAACAGTGAAAATTTATTCACTTTTTCATCATTAAGTGTAAATGTTCTAAGCTTATACATATCGTACTCCTCATACTTGTCATTTCTGAACATTGATACAACATAAACTGTCCTCCAGTCTTCTGGATTTTTTCTCCTATCTCTGAGACTTATTACAAATCAACACTATCAAGCCAGAGATGTCATCAGCCATCTCTTTTGTATACAACTCTCCCAGCTTGATGATTTGAAATGTTTATCACCACCAGATGTTATTTAACATCTTTTTTAGTTATTAAGCAACAATATCTATCTATCTAGACAACAGACATCTTAATTATTTCCAAATGTACGAATGTTCCTAAGATCTTTGCCTTTATTATTTCTTAACACCTTTTAATCTTCTGCATTTAGTGAATGACTTCTCTCTCCTAAGACTTTTGTTGTTCTGATGAACTTAATGTATTCTTATTATGTAAATCTTAGCATGGAGTATTTTAGTTTATTATCAATAATTTACACTTAGAAACATCTCTTTTTATTGATTGAAACATGGTTCTGCTTTTAACACTTTTTATATACTGTGTTTACCTATTGGCTTTAATTTCACAACCACAGAAATATTAAACATACAGTCAAGTGGCTCCCTTTCTTATTTTCAGAATCATATTTTGTCATGGAATAAACTGACGTATTCTGAATTTTATGCACATGCTCTTTTGTCTTCTGACTGGTGCTGTAATTCTTACTAACAGTTTGTTTTCTGGTCTAGTTAGACACTAGTAAGGTAATACATCCCTTTTCTAAAAAGGAATAGCATATTATATAAATCAATTTAGAAGGGAAATGATTGATACAATGTATAAAGGAAAGTCACAGAGATGTGAAGGAAGGCAGTATCACCTGTCAGTCTTGACATTTATAATTCCCTAGTCTAAGTCAAATCTCTTATGCACTATTTGAATAAACCTTTTTCTGGTATGTATATCCCAATTTTTTCCTGCCCAAGGCTAACGACTCAATAAGTGCTGGAACTGGTCCATCTCTAGCATTCTGGAGCTGCTACTCCACAGCAGATCGTAAACTTCCGAGTGTTACAACATGGGGTGAAAAACAGCACATTCTGTGTGGCATAATTACATCAAAATACATATGGAGTGGCTGCAGTGGTTATATGTTCTCCAAGCTGTTCGAAACTTAAAATGGGCTATGGTAGGGGGCCTGTATTTCTTTTTTTATATTCTTAATCTATTTTCCATACCCTTAAAAGCACATAGAAACTACGCAATTCATGAAGGCATGTGTGTGCATAGCCTTAAAGATCTGCCAAAGCACTTCTGCAAGATGTCAAATTTGTAAATTACAATGTCATTCTTGCAGATATTTATGAGGATATTTAGCTTTACACTAAGTAAATAAACACACTAAAGATAAGAAGACCCATTACTAATTCTATTCACTGTTTGCTTATTAAGACATACGTAATTTAATAATTTTTCATAAAGAAAGTATTATCACTTATGGAGTTTTCTTTTATATTAGCCTTTCACACAGAGGCATTATTAAATAACTCTTTCCAGTCTCTCTGACTGGCTAGGACACTCCTTTCAGACAGATGTAGCCTCAGAAATACACACATTCATCTTTTTCTAGGCTAGAAACATGACAAAATGTAGATAGTAGTGAATCTGGAAATGTATGACAAAACATATCTGAAAATTCAGGAGAGTGCAGGTATTCAGTAGGAAAGTTGAATGCCTGGGCTACAAACAGCACATCAGCTCCTTCCATAGCTCTAAGACCGTTGCCTCAGATATCTGTTCCTAAGAAAATCAGAGGTGATAGGATTGCCCAGAATGAGAGAAAAAACTCACAATTCTGTTTATTAGGCAAAGTGGAGTGATTTATTCTGTCAGGATGGAAAGAATCTATGTAATTTGTATGATGTCCCCCCCCAAAAAAGTTACAAAATACTACAGTCATTAAAGAAGAAAAAAAAAAAAAGAAATTTCTCATTTTCTGCTAAAGTCCATTTTAGGGTGATTTAAGATATATCATACCTATGGCTATCTAAACAGATTTGGAGATGTAAAGATCTCAACAGTAAAATAAGCAAATGTTATGCATGACTTGGTAGCCTACATCACACTTTCAAAACATTTCTAGTAATTTATTGATGTTCTTGCAAAAATTAAGCCATCCTAGAGGCCCAACAAAGGAAACTCTGTTTTTAAATTAATTGAGTTGATTTGAAAAAAGAAAAAAAAAAGTGTAAAACAGTCCCAAGACTAATTCAAATAGGTATACATTCCATACTTCCAATCTTGTATATCAGCCAAAAACAAAAAGGAAATTAATTTCTGGTATTATTGTCAGGAAGATAAAATATTAATTTAGGATTTCTTCACAGGGCAAATCTGAAGTCTGATATGATTCTTACTTTTTTAATCGATAATACGTACAAAATAGGAAGCCGAAGAGTTCCCTATGGAATCATAGAATCATAGAATGGCTAGAGTTAGAAGGCACCTTCAAAGCTCATCTAGTCCAACCCCCCTGCAAGAAGCAGGGACATCCCTGACTAGATCAGGTTGCTCAGAGCCTCATCCAGCCTGGCCTTGAATGTTTCCAGGCATGGGGCATCCACCACCTCTCTGGGCAACCTGTTCCAGTGCTCTACAACTCTCATTGTAAAAAATTTTTTCCTAATATCCAGTCTAAATCTACCTCCCTCTAATTTAAACCCATTGCCCCTTGTCCTATCACAACAGGCCCTACTGAACAGCCTCTCCCCATCTTTCCTTGAGGTACTGGAAGACCGCTATCGGGTCTCCCCGGAGCCTCCTCTTCTCCAGGCTGAACAGCCCCAACTCTCTCAGCCTGTCCTCATAGGAGAGGTGTTCCAGCCCTCTTTAATAATGTGCAAGTTAATAAAATTATTACAGTTACCATAGTTCACTCTGCTTTGAATGGGGTTTCCCTATGGCTAGCAATGGAATTATTTCTGAAATGCCCTCTTCCCCTGAGACACATTTATATGGAAAGGCTCAGGGACACCAATACACCAGTCTACAAACCAGGAACCTGCTAGCAGGTTCATATTTTGCACAATTAAATTTCATTTAAAGTTCATTGGCTGATGTCAATCAAGACAGTCCTGCAGATGTTTACTGAGGGAGTATCCTGCTACTGGTGTCCAAGCACTGGTGGGGATCTTCAGCACTGGTCCTAGGGCAAAAGTCTGCTTCAGGAATCCCAGACTTTCAGGGATGCTTAACACTTTAGTTTGAGAAGGGAGGGAAAACTTTGCCTCAAAATATCTCCTTTTCTAGTGAAAAAGACATTGATTTTCCAAGATTTGTATTTTATGTGTTAATACAGAGGTTCATCCAGCCTCTCTCAATGCACTGCAGATGAACTTTGACACTTTAAGTTAATCTACATCATGCTCATCAACACAGAGAACAACTTCCTCTCTGTTGCACATGTTGATACCTCAACTAAGGTATCCACATCCTAAGTGGGTCAGTGTTACTCTGAGCCTGAATGGTTGCTGAGAGGAAAAGATGAGAAATCCATGCCTTCAGCTCCACCACCCCTAGCCACTGTTGATCTGAGGTGTGTTCCCACCATGAAACCTTTCTCATTGTACACAATACAGGTTTTAAAATAAAAATAACACCCAAATCTCTCAGACTACTTCCCTATTTAAAAGTTTGGCAATAAAAATTAGTGCATATAGCATATGAACAGATGTAAACACACATTTATAAATGTGTAGTGAAATGCCAGTTCATTTGCCAAATGCAATTTTCACTGTAATATAACTTTTCTTCTGAAAAATTGTATCTTTTAAATATGAGTCTGGAGGACAACTCTTTCTTTTCATTTCAGATATATTGTAGTATATGGAATGTAATCTTTGCCATATTAATAAAATTTGAAAATGTTAGTGGGGCTTTTTAAAGAGAATAACTAAAACCATGTTACTTTTAACTAGATCAGAATCCAAGGTATTATATATATTCATGTGTATTTATAAGATAATATTTAATTTTTATTGCAAAAGACTTTTTGCCTAGGTAGGATGTACATGGAAACTTCAGTATCCAACAATGAAAACACTTTTCTTTTTAAGGGAATATAGTGATTCTTCTATTTCCCTACTGGGATTTTGATTAGTTTAGCAAAATGTAGTTTACCCATAACAGCTGCAGCCTGCACCTGTGCAGTATTTCAGAAAATCATTAAGAATTGTATATTATTTTTTCATTGCTGTGCTGTGGGGGAAACAATGGGCAGAAAGTGTTTACGGAGACCTAATGAATAAAAAACTAATGCAATATCAGTTTGAAGAGGTATTTATTTTTGAGATATGTAACTAAATGTACAAAAGAATCAAGTTTAAGGAACAAAAATGCCATATTTTCACACTTTCTTCTGAACTGAAACAGCAGCTAAGCTGGATATAGGATGTTTGATGTTTCTAATTTCTTTGAACGTGAAGTTGCAAATTTTGGGGTTTTATCCCCCCTTTTTAAAATCAATGACAAAGATCTTTACTTCATTCCAGATTTTAACAGTATGGACATAGAGAAGCCTGATGTGTGGTGATCCAGTCAGTGGGTGAATTAAACTCCCATAAGATCCATGCCATGAATACCAACCCTCAGTGAATAAGACAAGGGAGGGATTCAACACTTTACTCTTGCCAGATGCTGATCTCCTCAATCTGCATTCAAGTCGTAGTGAGCTACAGGTACTCATCACACTAAGGGGAGGGCATTGTACACTTTAATAGCTGCCAGGGTTGTATTCAACCCTGGTTTGAGAGGCAAGGACTGCCTCAGCATGAACCACAGCATGTCTTAAAGAGTAGGGTGCATGTTGCTGCTAATGGAAGGGGACAAGAAGAAAACAAAGCCACTTTGAGCCTCCTCCCTACTCCCCCCCAAAAAGACCAACCATGTTTGTTTCCACTCTAATGTGTTTTGTTAATGACAATGTCAGATAACGTGAGCCATGCTTTGGAAACCCACTCCTTTCCCTGAATTCCCAGTCTCCCTTTGGGTGACAAAAACATGAGCCAATGACAATAAATTCCTAACAGGATTCTTGTAACTGTATTTGCAGCATTTTAGCATTTGTTAAAGACAGAAGATAAAAGTAAATTAAATACACTTACTTCCATCCATTTAAAAAAAAAAGGCAGAATGCCTTCCCAGTAAATGCAGATACAGTAACAATCTTATTTTAGGTTTTTCAAATAGCTGCAAAGAAATCACTTAAAATAAAACATAAGAAGAATGAGTGCTATTAAAGACTGTCACTAGGCTTGACAAGTTAATGAGGGTTAGATTATGAGAGTATTATTGTTTTAGCAGAGTATTATATTCCACTCAGATTCTCCTCCTGACTTCATAGATAAAACTTGCTTAGAAATCTGTGCCAACTCTTACGTTAGGTTAATGGGACCCTGACATGTGAAACAAAGCAATGCAGTCCTGTTGACCTACCACATGGGAAAGGGATACTGTAGCTACAAATTCAGAAGGGACACTAGACAGTTTGTTGGTGCCTTTTTTTTTCTTTTGAAATAAGAGAATGAGGTAAAGTGATTAAAATTATCTCTAATGCAGTGGACATCAATTATTTTATTGTTGTACTCCAGCAATCTACATTGTTGTGCTAAGTGAAGTAGGCTTTCTTTCCTTTTACTTTTTTAATCTTAAACAAGGTAGAATACTTTCTAGAAGACCCATCAGCTGAGAAAGTCTCCTGCAGACTTGCTTTCACGAGTACTTTCTTGAGGATCTGAAAATAGGTACCTTTGTTTTCCTTTCTCTTACCTTAAAAAACAAGTATAATACTTTAGGGTCTAGGCACACACACAGCACACCTAAAACCTGTGATTTTATTAAGTTCTGGACAAAATGACAATAATTGCTTGAGCTTTTATTCAAAACCACAGCTGTGGCATTGTTGCTATTTTGTTTCACATAATCATTCTATGGCTGATGCATTCCCCTTGAATGAAGAAATTTGCATTAAAATGTCTTCAGCCTGACAGATTTATAGCCACAATCTGAATGCCAGGAACTATAAGCCTGAACTGTCTAGTCTAAGCCCTGCAGAACAGGCATAGCAAGAAACTCAGAACTGGGTATGTAGGATATACATAGGACATCCTGGGAAATGGTACCAAGCAGGAGAGGACAGCATTCCCTGAAACGAACCTGTGTCAGGGATGGGCTGCACTGGGCATGCAGATGTGTTAAACAGACAATTCACTAAAGCCATTGCTATAGCCCCTCTCAGCTCTCTTTCTGCAGCTGAGGTGGATTCAGATCTCTCTTTGAGTATGTGATGCATGTCCCATATCTAACTGAGACTTTCGATCCTTTCTTGAACTTGCATTCAGCGGAAGAGCATCGTTCTAATAATTTTTCTTTTGGCTACTTAGAAGGAAAAAATATTATAAGGAAGTCAGGCCCCCTAGAAAGAAGGACTATGGCATGCATCTTTCTGTATCCTATTGAGGTCCTGCTAAGCTTCACTGGCCCAGAAAGGAAAGATTACTCCCTAGCACTGTCACTATGTTATTTGCACAGAAGAGGGATACTGCTTGCTCTAAGTGGTTTGTTTTCTGTGTTTTATCATATTTCTCTT
Source organism: Tetrax tetrax (assembly GCA_009806455.1). Taxonomy (NCBI): domain Eukaryota; kingdom Metazoa; phylum Chordata; class Aves; order Otidiformes; family Otididae; genus Tetrax; species Tetrax tetrax. The sequence continues at coordinate 333,619 of WHYT01015058.1, read as the reverse complement.
TTGATTGTTACCTGTGTCTCTTTGTGGCTACTGTTAGTGGAATGTTCTACTTTTCTTACAGACTGGTTATAGCCTTTACGCTTTCCCTATGTGTAGCTACTCTGCTGCATAACTAATTAATAATGGAATTTATACCCATCAGTTTCCGTTTGGCCTTTATCTGGCTTAACCGCTTAAACATTAACCCTTCTCTCCTCAGTCTGGCACATAGCTTTACTTCTGTCTTGACTGCTGCACCTATTTGAACAGTTATTCTCTTCCCTCTGTGCCTGCTTACACTCCCTGTCTCTCCTTTTCCCTCAAACACAAGTGGGCCTTTGTTGTCTTGTCATAGTTGAGATCAAGGGATCTGAGCCAATTTCTACAGTCCTTAATCAGTGCCCTACAGGACAGTCACTTGATTAAGGAGTGTGAACTTAGGATCTATAATATCTGACAGTGCACATGAAGCTTGACCATATCCGGAAAGAAGGTTACACTATTCTTATAGCTGATGTGACTGCCTTCTGATTTTAAAATATATGTATTTTAACTATGCATTTTTTCCTACTCTTTTCCATGTTCTGATGATTTTAAAACTAAAGTCAAGAAATAAATGATAAAAATAAGTTTTCTAAATAGTTTAATACTTCAAAAATTAGATATCTATCCCTCTTCCGTTTCCTTCACAATGATTTTGTACTGCACTGTATTTCTTCTGTTTACAGTACGAGAATAATATGTCTCTGGAAAAAGATTATTTTTATGAATGTATGCATATGAACCTATATTAGAGAGAGAGAGCAAAATAAAAGTGAGTTAGAGTTGAAGAAAAAAGCTTCGGTAAATCAGTATCACCTAATCTTTAGGTAAAGGCAATTATTAATGGAAAAGATTGACAGAACTACACTGAGCAAAGATTTATGAATGGAACTGTATGTGTGGCAAAAACTAATTTTACCTGGTCTTGTAGGAGAGCTTGGACTTTCAAGCTGTGTCTAGGCAAAGAGCCATTTTGAAAGTCATGTCAATAGAATGCAAATCAAGCAAAAAATGTGAAACAGTGGTATAGTAGGTACAGAAAATGTTCAAGCTTTGTGCAATATTCCTTTTTAATACAACACTGTAAAATTTTTCACTTACCCATAGTATTTCGGAATGGTAGCACAAGTGCACATGGACTTTTCCTATAAACCACGGGTTGATCAGCTTTGCCTTGGTAGTAGCATTTGTTTAATCAGCCTGCACTGACATTTTGTGAAAGACGCTCATGCCACAGTGTCCTGAGAGTGTGGCCTCTCTGGGTTTTATTCTTGTTTGATCATTGCTCAGATGTGCCCTCCACTCCATTACTCCTTAAGCTATGCTCTGTGTTTTTTTACTGATGGTATTTAAGCTGACATAGCAGCTGAAATGACAAGCAAACAAAGCCACAGAAGCCCCTCTGCTTACAGCCAGCTTCATCCTTGACAGTTTGACCTTGTCCTGCTAATTTTAACTGTCATGCCAATTGGATTTGAGAGCCAAAGCACAGATGAAATCAGTAATACAGAAATATTGTTCACATTTTATGTCTGTGCTCCTGTTTACAAGGAGAAAAGGTAGAAAGAAATCATGCTGCCCAGTCAAGTTTGAGAATATGGAGGTCATTTTGCCAATAGATGTATTCACATGGAAAGAATACTATTAAGTTTCAGTCTGTGAAATAAGCTTATCAGACTGCAAAGAATTGATCAAGGTCTTCTGTAGTAGAAAATGGTAACTGTAGGGCTATCAGCAAGAGCAGCTTCTACAAACCTCTCTGATGACTGAAACAATACACTTTAATTTGCTTCCGATAAATAATGTAGCAACTGTTTCTTCACTATGTTTTCCAATAAAATTTCTTACATGGATTTTCAAAGTGGATTTGAATATTATTTATTTCTTGTCAGTCCTACGGTTTCCCAGCAGTGCCTCTCAAATGCATCATTTTCTCTGCAAATATTTTTATACCCATTTAAATATATATGTGTACTTTATACCTATATGTATGTGTATATTTAAAATTCAATATTTTTATTTTAATATTTGCTGAAAGCTGCAAACCTAGTCTGTTTTTTAATAAATTTGTCACTTTTGTAAGAGTGATACGAATAAAATGCTGAGTTTCAGGTAGACAGATGAAGAGTGGAATGCAAGTACAATTTCTTCCTTGTTAAGCTTACTGTACTCAGGGAATTCAATAACTCTATGCCATCTAACATGAAAGTGTCATTTGAGATCCTGTTACCAGAAGAAACAGGAAAATCACTATGGCCATAACTGAAATTAAACAGGAAGAAAGGAAAAAAAAATTAATATAAAATACAAAGTAATCACATTTCTCTATATTCTGTTCTGTCTCAGCCTCCAATTGCTCCTAATTAATCTGCTGAGTGAAGTGATATTTATTCATGACATGAATTCATGGGGAAAAAAAAGTCTGGCTCATGTCCTTGGGGACTTGCACAGGAAAGTTCTTGGTTTTGCAAGAACTAGAAAATCTCCTCTATCTGTTATTATGCTTAGAAGTTTTTACAAGGAATTAGAAAAGGAGGATTTTTCCATTTATTTCTTGAACATTTTCTGATAGAACAACTATTGACTAAACCTAATACATCTTCCTTTGTGCTGTACTCCTGTTGGGTTTGTGTTTACACGTGGTCTTTTGCTCCTCAATAAAATATATGAAAAACACAAAAACAAAAGTCTTGAATGGTTCCTTCTGCATCTGTCTACAGAGCTGCCATCTCTATCAGTGACTGACACATTCATGTGTTTCTGAAGATGCAAGAACCATGCTGACTGGCGATGGCAAGCACAATGGATATAGAGGACATTGAGCATTTGTCTGCATAATAGTAACAACAGTCAATTCAGGTACGAGCTTTTAGTAAAGGGGTTATCATTGTGTTATTTGTTTGTGCAGTTTCCTGATCTTTGCTGGAGACTCCTTAATGAGACCACTATAGAAATTAAAAATAATGTCTCAATCAAAGGAAAGGTGTTTTTTCTCATTCATAATTCCTTTTAAAGGTACCATCAGTGTCTAGGTTTAGTTATTTATGCAGAGATCTATACAGAAAGCTATTGTAGAAATAATGGATTTTGAAGAAGTGGCAAAGATACAAAGACAGAAAAATACGACAAATCATCCACTAGAAAGAAGGGTTATAAAAAGACTTTGACTTATATGAGCAAAATTCTAATATGGTCATGGTGCTGTCTGATTCTTGTCTTACAATGTGATGACTCAAGAGCCTATTACTCTTCCCTAACTCAATTGACTTCATAACTATTGAAGTCAGTGGAGTTGTGGACTTACTTATAACACTTGTGTAAGTGAGTAAAGAATTAGACTCTCATTTTCCTGTCTGTATACAAACTAAGAGATTCAAAAGTCTCTTTTGATCATAGTTTGACCCTAATATAGAAGGGAAGAAATAGTCCTACCCACTTGAGCAAAAGTATGTTGTAATTCAGCTGATGGTAATGGCAGCTCAAACCTTTCCTTTCAACATTCTTGTAAGCAGAAGACACCAAAAGACAAAGAATAAATAAAATCTAGGGACTTTTGTTATTTCCTGTTATGATTTACTTTTATACAGAGTGGCATACTTCCACAGAATGAAAGTAACAACATTACTGAAATATGTCCGTGTAAACTATGTATGTATTTTCCTTTTAGAGATAAAACTCTGCAAGTTGAGTGGTTATGAAATTTCCCAACAGTTCAGATAAGATTACTGCACTGAACTTTTCTCTTAAGGAATCTGATTTAACTTGTAAAAAAATAAAAAATTGATTTCAACTTTTTTTTTTTTTTTTAAAACTACCCAATGCTTGAGAGTGTCACGAATTTCCTTTTAAACTCAAAATGACAGAGTTAGCCTACAGGCACAGCATAACTGCTGACTTAAGTTCCCATTATATGGAGTGTCATAGTATGCATAACTACCATGCCCTTCTAGTACATGCACAATTAATCTAACTTGAACTTCAATAATGTCAGAAATAACTAATAAGTCAGTATCTTACACAAAGAGGAAGGGAGAGGGAAACCTCACTACTGTTTTGGTTGGGGTTTTTTTTAGTACTTATATAGAACCATAGAATATCTCAAGTTGGAAGGGACTCATAGGGATCATTGAGTTCAACTCCCTGCTCCTCATAGGACTACCTAAAAATAAACCATATGACTGCAAGTGTCATCCAGATGCTCCTTGAACACTGACAGGCTTGGTGGTGTGACCACTTCCCTGGGGAGCCTGTTCCAGTGACTGACCACCCTCTCAGTGAAGAACACATTCCTAATGTCCAATCTGAACTTCACCTGATGCACCTTCTTTCCATTTTGTCATGTTCTACTGCTGGTCATCAGAGAGAGACCAACACCTTGCCCTCTGCTGCCCCACTTGAGGAATTTGTAGACTGTCATGAGGTCACCCCTCAGCCTCTCTTCTCCAAGCTGAACAAACCAAGGGGCCTCAGCTACTCCTCGTAAGTCTTGCCTTTGAGACGTTTCACTGTCTTGGTTGCCCTCTTCTGGGCACACTCTAGTAATATGATGTCCAGAACTGCACTCAGTACTCAAAGTGGAGCTGCACCAGTGCAGTGTAGAGTGGGACAATCTCCTTCCTCAACTGGCTAGCTATACTGTGCTTGATGTACCCCAGGACATGGTTGGTCCTTTTGGCTGCCAAGGCACCACTGTTGCCTCATATTCAACTTGCCATCAACCCAAATTCCAGAACCTATTCTGTAGGGCTGCTCTCCAGCCTCTCATCCCTCAATTTGTATATATAATCAGGACTATCCCATGCCACGTGGAGAATCCAGTACTTGCTCTTGTTAAATTTCAGCTAGTAATTGTCTATCTCTCTATCCAGAGACAGAGATCTCTCCATCCAAGAGCTCTCTACCCTTGAGGGAGTCCACATCTCCTCCTAGTTTAGTATTTTCGGCAGACTTACTTAATGTACATTTGATTCCTGCATCCAGATCATTTATAAAAACATTAAAGAGCATTGGCCCTAAAATTGATCCCTGGTGAATGCCACCGGTGAGTGGCCGCTAGCCTGATGTAACCGCATTTACTCTAATTCTTTGAGCCTGACTCATCAGCTAATTGCTCATTCAATATATTATGGATTTGTCTAGCTGTGTACTGGACAGTTTAACCAGAAGGATATTGCATCAAAATTTTGTTAAAATCCAAAACCACGGTATCTACTGGCTTCCTTTGGTCAATCAGATGTTGTAAAAGGAAATTAAGTTGGTTAAGCAGGTTAAGCAGGACTTTCTCCTTGTGAACCTGTGCTGGCTATGATGAATGACAGCACTGTCTCTCAAGTGTTTTTCAGTAACTCGCAGAAAAAACTTCTCTGTAATTTTACCAGGCACTGAAGTGAGACTGACAGGCTTGTAATTACCAGAGCCTTCCTTCTTACCCTTCTTGTAAATTGGGACATTTGCCAGCTTCCAGTTGACGAGGATCTCTCCAGACTCCCAGGACCATTGAAAAATAACGGAGAGAGGTTCCATGATAACGTCAACCAGGTTCTTCGGTACCCTGGGTTGAATCCCATCGGCTCCTATGGATTTATGCTTACATATGCTTATATAAGAAACAATTTTTCTAATCAAATATTCCTATAGGTACCCATATATAAATCTGTATCAGTTTTGTCTAAAAAAAATCCTAAATTAGTAACTACTCTACAGTACAAGTGACTAATTACCTTCTGACAGGATCGTACTGATCCTGTCACTTGCTCCTGATGCTTGCTCGTCTTGCACATGGATGTATTTGGAAACGTGAAAATACACGTACGAAACACACAATGTAACTATCAGACAATTGCAGTGTTAAGAATCAGTGACTTGCTAGCAAGAAAAAAAAGGAACTGGGAACAAGTTCTTAAAGTTCTTAGTACAGAAGCCATCACATATTTTCTAGGGACCTCAGCTTTTCTGACAGTAAATAATGGTTTTCAGCTGGTGCAAATATCCATACTTTAGATGACATTATGGAACTATATGGATTTATGATAGAGGGTAAATTCTATTTTATACAGATTACACAGCTATGCAGATTATACTGTTATCCAAAATATAACTCTTGGGAACTAGCAATATTCAGTCATCCCAAGACTGGTAAACCTGAACTGTGAGACTAGAATATATCTTTAATTTTAAATATATTATTACTGTTACTTCTCCAAAATCGTCCAGAACTAGTGTGTTTTCTAGAAACATGATTTAATAGAAGGAATTCAAATTAGTATGTGATTTAAATCAGATGCTGAATTTAAATCATTGCCATGTAAACACATTTGTTTGTGACAGGACTGCATTATGATTGCTGTATCAAGATTTTGCTGTGCAAATATAGAGTGAAATTACATGAATACTATAAGATTTCCCTCTGGAAAGGGGGAACAGATTTCCCCCTGGAAAGGATTCGCATTTACGTTTTCTCTGCTAACTTAGACTTGTTTGTCACCACTAGGGGTTTACTGAAACATTGCTACGATGATACGAAGTGGCCTTAAGTGAAGCCATGTTTGCTTATAAAAGTTATCTTTCCCCGCATATCAGAAAGCAGATTTTAAACAAATAAATAAATTCACTTGACCCACAAAATTGAGGCTACCTTGACTGAAGGATGAACATTTGCTACCTGCCCATTCTGTTATGCAGTTTCTACTCTAGTAGCCAAAAATTAGTCCACCTGTCACATGTAGTATAGTGCTCCAGTTTTTGTTCAAAAAACTTTTGAGGTTTTCTTTTTTTTTTTTTTTTTACCCTACAGTAACTCATATTCTAGCTATTACTTCAATATCATTACAGTCATTTAATTCCCTTTGAAGGTTTTAAGTGGGAGGAGTCATTACAGCAGTGCTGAGGCAATTTGAAAGTATATATAAAGCACTTAATAGAATTTAACAATCTATCATATCATGTCAATTGATAGCATGAAACCACTAAAATATTGAGACATGAAAGCATTGGGATAATTCTTATGTACAGCAGTCAGCTTTCAAATATATACACACTCAAGGGAGAGAATTTTAAAGCCAGACTTAAAACACTTGCAGGTTTAAGAAAATATTCTTTCTGCTCCATAAGAACACCAAAGTGCCATCATTCAGTGATCTTTCATCCTGAACTAAGATTGCCATTTGCACAGAGTGCTTTTTTTTTGAAAGCTTTGTTGGTGCCTTGCCTGTGTCAGAGAAAATTAAAAGGGGAGTTTCATGACACAGAGCAGAACAGTTTCATTAGATAGGCATACATTTGGGGGGAGGAGGCTGAAGAAGCATAACTGAAGGAAAGAATAAGACCCTAAAATCTAGGAGACAGACTGTAAATTTAAGTTTTGCCATTGTATTGCTGTGTAAACTTAGACTTGTGCATGGGCAGTCCAACTAACTTGGTAGAACTACTGAAGTGATCTGAGTTAATACTGTTTGTAAGCTTTGTGGCATTGGTTCCTCAGACTGATAGAGAACCTATGTACTTTTTTTCGTATTCTCAAGTAAAAAGTGCTTTGCAGAGTAACAGTATTGTTTTTGAAAGGGAAGACCATAGGCTGTATAAAGACCTTAAAATGTTTCTCCACTGTCATCACTACCAGGTTGGACTGTAACATGAGACCCAGGGGACTACTGCAGCCTCCTTCTTCCCCTTTAGACTAGCTGTGACCAGTCTTGGCTCTACTGGTTTCAGCTCAGCTTCCAGGAAAATCTGAGCTCATAACTCTAAGTCAGTAAAGAGAGGTTTGCAAAGCAAGCCAATTATTTTCAGTGACACCAGTTACTACAGATGGTTTTATCTTAATGTGTATTCTTGTAATTGACCATTAGTTTCTTTCCCTAAAGCAACTAATCCAGCAACAGTCCTGCCAGATGTTCAAGCCCTTACACACATCTCATGGACAGTGACCCACCCCTCTAAGCCTGTCTTGGGGAGCCATTCAGGATTTCCTCTTCTTTGAAAATAGTCTGGTGTGAACAGATTTCATTCTCATTATATGAGATCCCCTTCTCTCAGACAAACTTATCATAAGCATCTGAACAGTGCAGGGATCCAAGCTCCCTGGTATATAGCATTTTTCTAACCAAACCTACAAGAGCAAAGAGTGAAATACAAATTAAAAACCACTAGAACAAAAGCCTCTGTATCTCACAATGAGAAACTACTAATTAGAAGGGAGCAAAAACCCATTCTTTTGATCTGCTTTACAGAAGTACTTCACACAAGATTGTTTTAATTCTTGAATCTTTCCAGCCAATGTTATTTCAGTAATAAAATATCAGGTCTCTTTTCTAACAACTGTTTTTTCAAAGCAGCATTTTCAGTCTGTCAAATAGGCTTATCTATGTACACTTTATAATACGCAATTCAACACTCTATAGCTTTTTAATAAGCTCATCAATGTACTAACAAGATTTTAACTATTATGTAGCCTAAAGTAACACCAAGAAAAGGGGAAGGTAGTACTAAGATGGCTTTTAGCTGGATAGTACTCCTAAGCCTTTAAAAATCATTTTGATGTAGTTAGTCAAAGGACTAATCTCCTTTTCTTATTTCTCCAATCTTTATGATGTAAAGATTGTTTTCATCACAAATGTATCAAGTTATCAACCATATTAATGCAATGTACAGTCATCATAAAGAACAATCTTCAAATAAAATTCTCTATGCTGAAATTGCAAAATACTTGTTTTTCAAAAATTAATTTTAAACCCTTGAAAGAAACGTGGCGTCAAAATAAAAATACTGACCAAAGCTTGAAAACATGAAACACAGCCAAGACCAGAAGGAACACACAATTTTTGAAATGTCAACTTATCTAGTTTTGATACTCTGTTGCAAAAATCTTGGATACTCATCTTTTATTCCTGTTTATAGCTCCATGTCGACTTTTATTCGTATGACAAAAGCTATAATGTAAGCCATTAAGAAAAATTTGGTAGCACTTATCAAGTTATAAGTTACTTTATATCCTGTTTCTCTTTGACCTGTCACATTAACTTTTTGCATAGCAATATTATAAAAAAACAAGTGACTAAGGACCAAATCACCTAGAGCCTAAAGCAGCACACATACAAGACCAAAGGAATGTTAAATTAGGAACAATATTTCCACAAGTCATTCTGTCATGGACAGGCCTTTAACTGTGCAAGTAACATGCACATGGATTCAGTTCTCAGATCAAATAGTCTTTGGGAGCAATCAGGAAACAAAGCCTTATGAAAAAGGCTGATTTTCCTAATTAACTCTTTATTTTTCTTCCAGGGTTCTCAACAGCAAGAGAGACAAAGGTCTCCTTTGGGCAGATATTTGGACAGATTTTACTTAGGAAAGAGCACACAGCAGCCCCAGGTGGCAGACACCTCTGCAGTGGCAGACAATGACAGCAGCGTCTGAACACAGCTCTGTCAGACCAGGAGAAACCTCCAGAGGCAGATCACAGTGGGTGGTTCTCTGGCCATGGTACAGAGTCACCATTGCTAGAATTAAACACGGGAATTCATAAGTGGGTGAAAGAGGCCAAGGCTCGTGAAGCTATGATTCATGTAAAGCCAAAGATTTCACTTTAGTTTTGATTAAATCTCTGGTAGTGGGACTACGAAAACTTCTTGTGTTGGACCATTGTCTTATATGAAAAAACAGTTATGCTGACTCCCACAATGTGAAACCAATTTACATCAGTAGAAAACTGGGTCTTTACGTATTTCCTTATTGTTAAAATGGTTCATTTTCCTGAATGGTTCATTGCATCCTGAAGTCAACTTTTCTGCTAACTTAGTACCTAGAATTTTGATACATTTTACTTGAAAAACACATGACACAAAATAATTACTTAGCAGATTTAAATGAGGTCCTGTTAACCATCTGAAATATCTTTCTAATTAATTTCCACAAACTGGCTACAAGAATAAGTCCTTTGCAACTTCAGAGTTTATAACAGATTTTTAACCACGACCCTAAGGAGTAGAACTTTAAAAAAGGTACTTATTGTAATCCGTTGGGAATATCATAGTTTTAGCATATTCATAAGCAGAATAACAGCAAAAAATAATGTTGTCTATGCCTATAAACACAAAATCTTACTATCATCAAGTACTAACACATGTTGAATTGAAATGAAACACTACTAACAGTTGTATTGCAAACATATATTTACCACAAAATTCTTCTAACTAACCACGATCATTTTTCAAGTCATATGGTTTTCCTCAACAGGCACCATTATTTTCTTTCTTTTTTCTGATATAGCTTACAATTGGAATTTTCCCCCATCTCTGCCTGCTGGAAACTTGCAATTTAGAAGAAGGAAAAAAAGAAAAAAAAAGAGGCAAAATAAAGACCAACATTCACCAAGCTGTTATGCAGGACAATCGTATAATTCACAGTAATCATGGTATTGATATCAGAACAACAAAGGTAAAAGTTACACCCCAGAGGAGAAAAAGTGCAGGTAGTTTTTATCAAGTCAATGTAACCCAGTGCTGCAGTCTAAGGTTATGAAAGATGGCTATTAAATTTTTGCTTTGATTTGTTTTTCTTTTTTAACCTCCAAATGAGGTTATTGTTTATGGTTTTAGCATCCAGCATTTAATGTGACTTGGTCCCTATGAACCTGGATCTATCTAGTTAGAAAATAACCAAAGGCTCTTCAAGATAACAAACAAGAGAAAGAACAAACAAAATGGTGTGTTCATTCTTTTCCACCACTGCCTCCCCAGTGAAAACGTACATTAAAGTAGAAGATAGTGGTAAGCGTTTAGATCTTAAAGCATGAAAATACTGGGCTGTGTTACTTACCCATATTGCAAAATTTTCAGTTTCTTCACACAAAGCTGCTTTTCTCTGATGCCATAGTCTCATCTTTGTATTTTAAGAAACTTGCTTTTCAATGTATGTTTGTAAACCATGTATCAACTTTTCTGCCAGCACGACTCTAAGAAAAATGTTTTCCCAAATGTGAAAAAAAAAGACAAAACCTAAAACACATCCTCACCGCTCATCCCTTTTTCCCAGACTCAAAAAAACACCTTCACTCCTGACTCCTCTACCTCCCTACTGCCCTGAGTACCGCAAGCAGGATGGGGAACAGAGGGCTGTGGTTACTCTGTAATGGTTCCTCTCTATTGCTGCTTCTTCATGCTTTTTTCCTGCTCCTGTGTGAGGCTACAGTCCTTCAGGAAATATCCTCCCGCTCTGGCGAGGTGTCCTCCACAGGCTACAGTGCAGGTTTCTGTTCCATCATGGTCTCTTCACAGGCTGCAGGGGAATGTCTGCTCCTCCCCTCCTTCTCCTCTGACCTTGGTGCTCACAGGATTGTTTCTCACACTTTTGTTCCTTGCTCCTCACTGCCATGGAGTGTTTTCTCTTTTCTTAAACACGCTTTTCCAGAGGCGCCACTGGGTTGGCTGATGAGGTGAGCTATGCCCTGCAGTGGGTCTGCTGGACCTGGCTGGAGCCGGCTGGAACCAGCTGTGCCTGGCGCAGGGCAGCCCAGGCCACTCCTCACAGAGGCCTCTGTGGGCCCCTGCCCTGCTGCAAACACCTGGACCCAGCACGCACCCCCATGCAAGCACAGTCTCTTACCACTCTAATCACATAGCTTGCAATACAGAGCCAGTAACATAAAGAGATACTTAAGTTACTTTTCCCACCTGCTCCATTTCTCATTTAACAAGACAATCCACAACTCTGATTCCCGTGGCAGGAACAATCTCCAAACACCTACTCCTCATCAAATCTGGCAAGGCATTTGGATGAAGAGCTGGGATGCAGTTCATCTGCAACCTGATCTGGTTGGAGATGTCCCTGCTCCTTGCAGGGGGCTTGGACTAGATGGCCTTTAAAGGTCCCTTCCAACCCTAACCATTCTATGATTCTATTCTTGAGATCCATGTTTTTCAATATGACACATTTTTCAGCTAAAACCAAATACCTAACCAGCAAACCCATTATTTATTTGCCTCTCTATTGACAGTATTTTGAACTTCAAGTGGTATTATTGTCTAGAGAAGCAAAAAGAGGAAAAAAAAATCACTCCCTTTAAGTACAACAGAAAGCAATTTAAGATGTAGCAAATGAAAAAAATACCTAAGCAGTAGGAACCATGATCTAATTAAGGTTTATAATTAGAAATAAATTGAGATTGAAATGGGAAAAAAACATCAGGATGCTTAATGTCAGAAGGAAATAGTTGTCAGATTAGTTAATATATTCTCAGGGGTAAACAGGCTACCAAGCAATGAAGATAGAGTAATATATGGAAAATGCAGATGAATTTTGTATTAAATGCAACCAAAGGAGTTGAAGAGAGGAGTGTCCTGCAGCTGTATAATCTCAAATATAACAGTGAATTGAAGACCATATGAAATAATGAGAGGAAACAGGGTGTGAAAGAAAATAACTAAGAAACTAGCAGTGGAGAACAAAACTGGAAAATATACTCTAACAACACAGGACACATAATGAGGACATTCCAGTGATGAGTGGCAGCAGAAAGCTAAAAGCTTTCTAAAAGATATCTGATGCACAGTGATCAGCTTTTCTACTAAATTAATGTAATTGTCCTACTTTACTAGTATTTTCACTAATGCTTAGATTCAGGGAATGCCATGCTAGCTTTTTACACTTTTTTATTTAGCTTCACATTTACTATTATTTAATCTGCTTAACTTTTCTGAAATTAAAATTATTCAGCAATAAAAAAGACTTAGAGACAAATATGTCTGTATACTATTGCTTAAAGTTGGGTGACTTTTTTAAAAAATTACTTTTCCATTCTGCAGTGCCAAATGCTGAGAATCATTGTTCTGTGGGAAATTTCACTTAAATGATCAGGAAAACAGGGAGACAGCCAGGCTGACCATCTTGTCCAGGCTGATCAACCTGGCCAACCTTGGTCTTTTTAGACCCATGGGGTCCAACTTTCCTATGCTGCCCAGCAGAATCCTATTTCCTGCACAGCTAATTGTGTTTATACGTTGTGTTTATACTCTTTATTATTTGCTTATTGAGTAGACCACAATGATGGCGATCCACCAAGTGTAACATGAATCAGAAAAACTGTGGATAGAAGGGCTGGATGGCAAAAGGATCAACAGCAGCCCTGAGGAGCACTTGGGAGTACTGGTGGACAAGAAACTCAACATGAGCCAGCAATGTGTGCTTGCAGCCCTAAAAGCCAACCGCATCCTGGGCTGCATCAAAAGAAGCGTGGCCGGCAGGTCGACAGGTGATTCTCCACCTCTATTCTGCTCTCATGAGACTCCACCTGAAGTACTGCGTCTGGCTATGGAGCCCCCACGTAAGAAGGATGTGGAGGTGTTGGAGCAAGTCCAGAGGAGGGCTGTGAACATGATCAGAGGGCTGGAGCACCTCTGTTGTGAGAACAGACTGAGAGAGTTGTGGCTGTTCAGCCTGAAGAAGAGAAGGCTCCAGGGAGACCTTATAGCAGCCTTCCAGTACCTAAAAGGGGCTTATAAGAGAGACAGGGAGAAACTCTTTAACAGGGCCAGCACTACTCATTGTGATAGGATGAGGGGTAATGGTTTTAAAATAGAAGTAGGTTTAGACTGGATATCAGGAAAAAAAAAAATTACAATAAGGGTGGTGAAACACCAGACCAGGTTGCCCAGAGAGGTGGTAGATGCTCCACCCCTGGAAACATTCAAGGCCAGGTTGGTTGGGGCTCTGAGCAATCTGATCTAATTGGTGATGTCCCTGTTCCTTGCAGGGGGGTTGGACTAGATGACCTTTAAAGGTCCCTTCCAACCCAAACTATTCTATGATTTTATATTCCTAATACCTGCAGAAATACTGTTCACTCAGGAGTATGTTTACTTTCTTTTGTATTTAGTACTTTTTTTATAAATTGGTGTCTGCAAAATCACATTTTATCATACATCTCTAGAATCAGGATTCAGAGCTTCAGATACTGGACAGGACTTAAAATAAGACTAATCAACACATTCATGAACCAAGAGGAAAAAAAATGAAAATTATTTGAATTTATCTTAGCCTGTTAATAGTGTGAATGAGTTCAGATCTTAGTAAAAATTACAATAACACCCTGAATGTCCCAATGGAAGTAAATTTCTCTTTAACTGAAACCAAGCACAGCTGGTCTATGGAACTACTGGGTGGAGCTTTCATTCTCTCCTTCAATTTTCTAGTCATAGTATCAAGTCTCTTATTCCTAAAATACTTATTAAATGTTTTAATAATAGTATCAGTGTTTAAAAATTATCAGATAGTTGTAACTCACCTGAGAGGACTAATGGATATAAAGGATTTAATGCTAAAGAAATAGCTTGTGCATGACACGCCTGTCTGTCATGGTGATTGATCAGGATGTCCTTGACACTAAGACTACCTACGGATCTTTCCAGGGAACACTAAATTTAGCTAATACAGAAAGACTCACTCGTGTTCAGATGTGTGTAGTACACTTGTTGGGACTGGGAATCCTCTCTCATGATGAAGTTTCGACTATGCTCCACATTAGGAAGAAAAATGTTTCTTCAATTAGCCTTCCTAAACTTATCTTTATTATCTCCTAATAGAGAAATCAAGATTGAAGACAATTATAATAAAAATAAATATTTTTCAGATGTACAGCAAAGACAGAGCAAGAGCAAACTCAGAATTAATTTGCTGACTCACTGAGCAGGGGACTATAGTATCACAGCAAAGATAAAATAAAAGAAGGAACACAAATCACTATTTCTAAGAAGGAACCCTGACAAACAGCATCTGTGTTGACAAAACAGGAAATCCCAGCCTTTGTCACCGAAAACTGTCTTTTTTTATTGTATAAAGGAATTACAGATACTCAGGATGAAAAAATTATACTAGTAAGAAAAGTTATCCTACCATACTGATATTTAAGTTATCATCCTGAATTATCTGTAACAGGACTAAACTTGTAGTTAGTATAAATGGAGTGGAACTCCAGAAAGTTGAAACAACCCAAGCAATGGTCAGGGTCATCTTATTTAATATGAGTGGTATTTGGAGTTTATCCAAGAACCTGAGGCTATGGCTGAGATTTATTTTTAACAATAGTGCTGCTGTCATTGTTTAACCTCTTATCTCTCGTGAGTCTTAGGGAAATCAAACCCAGTGTAACCGTTTTCCTTAAAGTGGTATTAATTGCAGATTTAAGTCATGACTTGGAAATTCTCTAGAGAGATATCTGCAGAAACACAGAATTTAAGACCAGGCAAGACCAAGATAATAATTTAATTTGACCTTCTGCATAGCACAGGCCTTAACTTTCACTCCATGAAACTCATATTAAGAAAAATTTCTGGTCAACTGAGAGTGTATGTATTTAAAATATCAAAACTTGATTTGAAAATGCTAGTAAATGCAAGCAATTCTTTTAAAAGTTGTATTTACTAAAATAAGCTCTTTATGTCCAGCTAGGGCATTTTTTTTTCTTCAAGTTTCTATTTCTTGGCTCTTATTATGCTTTTTCTCTGTTAAACGATCTCTATGAACAGAAATTTTGTCCTCATGTAGATTTTGTAAAATATTCTTGTTACAAAAGAGTGTCTTCTGCCTTTAAGGCAATTTGATCTTTTTCACTCATAAGAGCCTGCTTGTGCTTGTGTCTACCTTTGCCAGAAGTTACCCATTTTGCACAATATATGATCAAAATTTTAGGGAAAGTTCAGGCTTTCTTGAAAAAGAATGTAAGAAAATGAATGATGTTTTACTCTGTACAAAGTCTTGCTTCTTACTTCACGCTGTAGGGGTTTCCTGGCTCATGCTGTACCACTAGACAAGGTGAGGTCCTGAGGAATTGCAGGGACACAGTCATGGCTAAGATGAATCATAGGATTGCAGAATCGTTGCAGTTGGCACGGATCTCTGGAGATCATCTAGTTCAACCTTCCTTCTCATGCCAGGTCATCTAGAACAAGTTGCTCAGCCCCATGTCCAGTCGGGTTTTGAATATCTCAAGGGTGGAATTGTTTCAGAGCTGCTTACTAATTGTATAGTTCTAGTTTCCTGAAGATGTGGAGTCCAAATGAAGAAATGCTAAATGTTTCCCAACACAACCAAAGACAATGAGAGCAGTAATTTGAATACACAATGTTATATGTAAACACCAGCATCCTGAGAACATCAGGACACAGGACAACTAGAACCATAGTACATCTTTGGAGCTTCATGCATGTATTTAAAAGGGTATATATCCACTCCTGGTTTTACAGGGTTGTGAAATTAAATTGAATTAACTTTGTTAAGTACTCATCCACTACTGTGATGAGTTAAACTGAAGTGCATGCCATTAGTGTCCATGAATCCAACTTCCAGTATCGGATTTGAATAGCATGCAAGAATGATACTGTAAAGCCACAATGGGGAAAAAGCAAAACATTTAGGTGTGCATGAAGTAAGCACTAATTAGCCCATACAATGAGTCAGACAATTTTAAGGGGAAAAATAGCATGTCCAATTTAAAACAAAATAGACTTAACACCATACATGGGAACAGAGCTAGATTAGCCCCCAAAAAATCTTCATAGCAATATTTCCCATCAACCACTTTAGAGAAAGGGGTAGTTTTATGAGTTTCTCTAGTATTTAAACTTAGGTAGCTTTAGAGAACACAAATATTTCTTCTAAGTATTTTCTGAAACATTTCCAATTCTGCAATAGCCTTTTGAAGTCTGGACACCAGAACTGGACAAAATATTGCAGAAATATGGTCTTACTAAATCTATGCTATGATCCCTTTACATATGAGAAATGAAATAATTTCCAAGACAATAAGTTCCAAGTTCTGTGGCTTGCATAAACACACATGTACTCTGACATTCAATGCCCTTTAACTTATTTTGTTCATAAATCAGCCCTAATGCATAAAAAGCAAGTCCAACAAACAAAACAACAAATGCAGTATTAAATATATCTGCTAAATAGAGAGCTTAACTAAAAGAATCTCTGAAATAAACTCTTTGTTAATACTGTCTATTGCTGTTTGGAATGTAGTAGACTGATTTTTCAAATCATAGAATGAGAGAATAGTTTGGATTGGAAGGGACCTTTAAAGGTCGTCTAGTCAACCCTCCTGCAAGGAGCAGAGACATCACCAATCAGATCAGGTTGCTCAGAGCACCGTCCAACCTGGTCTTGAGTGTTTCCAGGGACAGGGCATCTACCACCTCTCTAGGCAACCTGTGCCAGTGTTTCACCATCTCCATTGTAATTTTTTTTTCCTAATATGCACTCTGAATCTGCCTCCCTGTATTTTAAAACCATTACCCCTCATCCTATCACAAGAGGCCCTGTTAAAGAGTTTCTCCCTGTCTCTCTTATAAGCCCCTTTTAGGCACTGGCAGGCTGCTATAAGGTCTCCCTGGAGCCTTCTCTTCTTCAGGCTGAACAGCCCCAACTCTCTTGGCCATTCTTCATAGGAGAGGTGCTCCAGCCCTCTTATCATCTTTGTGGCCCTTCTCTGGACCCTCTCCAACTGGTCCATGTCCTTCTTATGTTGGGGGCTCCAGAGCTGGACGCAGTACTCCAGGTGGAGTCTCACAAGAGTAGAGTATAGAGGCAGAATCACCTCCGTCGAACTGTTGGCCACGCTTCTTTTGATGCAGTCCAGGATGCGGTTGGCCTTCTGGGCTGCAAGGGCGCATTGCCTGCTCATGTTGAGCTTCTCATCCACCAGCATTCCCAAGTCCTTCTCCTGAGAGCTGCTCTCAATCCATTCTCCACCAAGCCTGTATTTGTGCCTGGGATTGCCCCAACCCATGTGCAGGACCTTGCACTTGACATTGTTGAAATTCATGAGGTTTGTAGGGGCCTACCTCTCCAGCCTCTGGTCAAGGTCACTCTGGATGGCATCCCTTCCCTCCAGCGTGTCAACTGCATCACAAAGCTTGATGTTATTGGTGAACACGCTGAGGGTGACTATATCGGACTGTCCATGTCGCCAACAAAGATGTTAAAAAAGGCCAGTCCCAATACTGGCCCCTGAGGAACACGACTCGTCAGCAGTATCCACTTGGACATTGAGCCATTGACGGCAACTCTTTGAGTGTGGCCATCCAGACAGTTCCTTATCCATCGAGTGGTCCATCCATCAAATCCATGTCTCTCTAGTTTATAGACAGGGAAGTCATGCAGAACAGTGTCAAATGCTTTGCACAAGTCAGGTATGATTTGCCCTTAGTGAAGTCGTTTTGGCTGTCACGAATCACCTCCTTGTTTTCCATGTACCTTAGCCTAATTTGCAGGAGGATGTGCTCCATCATCTTGCCAGGCATACAGGTGAGACTCACTGGCCTGTAGTTCCCTAGGTCTTCCTTCCTTCCCTTTTTAAAAAATGGAGGTTATGTTTCTCCTTTTCCTATCAGTGGGAACCTCACCAGACTGCAATGACTTCTCAGACGATGGCTCGGCAACTTCATCTGCCAGTTCCCTCAGGACCCATGAATGCATCTCATCAGGTTCCATGGACTTGTGGACCTTCAGGTTCCTTAGACGGTCTGAAACCTGATCTTCTGCTACAGTGGGCAGTTCTTCATTCTCCCAGTCCCTGCCTTTACATTCAACGACTTGGGAGATGTCGCTAGAGCCCTTGCCAGTGAAGACTGAGGCAAAAAATTGAGTACTATTCCAAGCTGCAAATGGCATGACATACCAATCTTCTCAGTTGCTCTATACTTAACACCTAGTATAGAAGGTTTATCATGTGGAAGAACTTAAATGGAACTATACCTATAGATCGCCTTGATCGGTTTAGAAAATAAAGCTATTCTAATAAGGAGCTAATTACATGTACTGCAAGAAGGAGTGAAGACTTCATGAGTCAGCACTACTAGTACATATTTTAGTTTATTAAATATATTTATCATATTTTTCCTATGAAAGAAGACAGAGGTTTTATTCAATTAATGAAATAATAGGTTCTCTTGTGCTTGCAATAGATAAGTTTTCTTCCAACATTGTAAGAGTCTCTCTTGTGAATATCTCAGGAATTCTGTAAAAGTTGGTACTGTTTGCTTTCTTTCTGTTCTTTTTAAAATCAACAACAAATTCCATCAATACATAATCAACTATCAGAAAAACACCAATACCATTGTCACATACTCTGCAGAGGAAAAAATATTTTAGTGACTTTATATTTTAGTGGCTGTTTAGTAAAGAAACCCTGCAATATAAATCTTTGTTTCGTATATTTGTAAGGGCTTGGTCTAAAAGTTATTCAGGTCAACAGAATTCTTGTCATCAACTTAATAAGATTCAGTCAGGCCTCAGTGAACACAAATATACAATAGCAAATAAAATATAAGTGTTCACCTGCATTTGGCAATGAATGCAGAAATTGAAAGAAAAAAAAAAACGCCCTGCAGAGAACAAGTTTGCAGTTAATAACATATTGTTGCACTTCAACTCCAATGATTTTTCATTTGAGGTATCTTTAAGCAAAAAAAAAAAAAATAGCTTTTTCCCTAAATAGAATATTTGTTTTGCTTCTCAGCTTTTAGGATATATTTTGTCCTCTCTGCTTACTGAGAGAACCCATTTGATGAAACACTATTCTAATTTACCTGAGTAATAAGACTTTGTGCCAGAGGCAAATTAAAAATTATTGCCATCAAGATTACCTGCATAAGCAACTAGTCTACATAAGGCTACAGAAGTCTCCAGATCAATTTTTCAGTAGATTGGAAAAGACCTTTACGATCATCAAGTCACCTATTTTAACAATTCCTGTGTAAAGTTCAGGCATGTGGAGTACATGGACAGTGGAAAACGCCTGCAACCTTGGGAGTTGGACTCATAGTTGACTCTGGTTTGAGCAAGAGCTTTAACTAAAGACCTTCTGAGGTAGTTTACAGTCCCGGAATTATCATGCCATTCTATACAAAACAATGAGGGAGTAACCACATAGGGAAAAAAACAAACAGAGGAGAACAGAAAAATAAATCATTTGCTTACCCAAAGTTGATGGGAATACTATTGACTTTTTGCCATACATATGAATTTAAGAAGTACAGATATGAATATAAGCTTTCATTTCCTAAGATTTAATTTAAATGTTGTCTCACAGTCAGAATCATAAGATCTTAGAATGGTTTGGGTTGGAAGGGACCTTAAAGATCATCTAACTCTAGCCCCTCTGCCTTTGACAGGGACACCATCCACTAGATCAGGTTGCTCAAAGCCCCATCCAACCTGGCCTTGAACACTTCCAGGGATGGGGCATCGACAACTTCTCTGGGCAATCTATTCCAGTGCCTCATGATCCTCATAGTGAAGAATTTCTTTCTTATGTTTACTATAAATCTACCTTTTCAGTTTAAAGCCATTACCTCTTGTCCTGTCACTACATACTCTTGTCAAAATTCCCTCTCCAGCTTTCTTGTAGGCACCTTTTAGGTACTAGAAGGCTGCTATAAGATGTGCAGGATCTTGCACTTGACCTTGTTGAACTTCATGAGGTTTGCATGGGCTCACCTCTCCAGTCTGTTAAGGTCGCTCTGGATGGCATCCCTTCCCTCCAGCCTGTCAACCACAGCATACAGATTTGTGCCATCAGCACACTTACTGAGAGTGCACTCAATCCCACTGAATAATAGGCACTGAATAACAGTTTAAAAAAGCATTCAGGTATTGGAGGAGAGGAAAAACTTTTATCCTATTTCTCATCATCATTGTCAAAACCTCTTTTAAGAATTGCAGTGTCAAGCTATTAGGAGCACGCTGTAAGTCACTACTGTTCTAAAATATGCTGCATACACTCCTGGTTATGTGTTGTGCATTTTAATCCAGCCTGTCTCTGTGCTTGATCAGCTATTTAAACAATAATAATCACTACAGGAATTCAAGGAATTACATTTTTATTTTGAGAGGGATGTTTTAAATTTCTTTCCAAATATGCTTCACTTAAGTAAATGTGCTTGTGTTTTTTTTTATTTCAGTGAAAAAAAATGTTAGAGAAGATCCATAATAACTTTAAAAATATAGGGATCTATTTTACCTAAAGTTCCACCATTTTGCCAACAATATCTGAATATAAATAAAAATAAATTTTAACACATGTAATTGTACTGTTTAAAATTTTAAAATTATTTATTAGCCTAATAAAACACTTCCTGTAGTGCCATGCTTCTAGTTACATGAACTTTTCCATAACTTCTTAGTTTACTTACCCAAACAAACTCTATATGGTTATAACAGTCAAGCTGTTTTTTCTCTTATTCAGTTTTCAGTCACACACATGAGACTCTGCTCTCTGGCTACATGGTTAAAACTGAGATGATGCTCCTGTGGATACAAGAGCAAGGACAGAATCTCTCAATCTGGGCTCTAGGTACTAGATAAGGAATAATGAAAACTTATTTTTTCATTATTTAAATAGTACTCTGACTATACCTATGCAGTAGCCTTGTGGATAAAGTATTTTTAGAAGGGAGAAGATGCTATTTCTGTATATATATATGCATGCCTCTAAACTTCAACAATAGCTCTTCTGAGAACTCACGGTTCCACTGTTTCCAAAATGCCTTGCTTGTCAAATGTATTAACTGATCTTCATGAAAAAAAATACACAGAATAGTACATCTGTCATTACACCGCATACTTCTTTAGCTCACTAATAAACTGAGAGTCAGACTGAGCAACAGTCACATTGATTGATGGCTCACTTTAAAGCAATGTTCTGCTAATCAGTCTGCCATGGCACCCAAAGAGTGAATGCCAGGAATGCTCAAGAAGTTTTGCCAGTCCATCCTCAGCTCAGTGCTATGAAAATGCCTCTTCAGGGGGGTGGTCCTCACAAGGTGCAGAGGAAGCCACTCTGGAGTGCTGAGTTTCTGCAACTTGCATTCACTCACAAGGGAATTAAGAGCGTTAAGTCCTTGGAAGGCCAGCTCCCACTCACAGATATTGCAGCTTTGAGAGCTAATGTCTGCATTAAATGAGTTGTTTCTGAACCTTTTATGAATTTTAAGATCAATGCTTTTAACTTGGAACTGATGATAGTGATTATCTCTAAGAAAAATAATAGACAATGTGATTATTTCAAGCTTATCATAATATTAATTCACTGGGGAAAAAATGTTGATGTGATTCTTCAATTCTAAACTATATTGCTAAAAATAGATATCAAAATTGTGTTAGCTTCAGTAGGGAATCTCACATTTCTAACTCTTATACAAAGATTTATATGCTTTGATGATGCAGTTATCGCCTATGAAGGACCTGTACAGAGACTGGAGTGTTTGCTTCATTTAGTGTTTCAGTTTGGACTTGAAACATAAATATGTTGAAGTCCAAGGCTCTCTCTCCCCTCGAATTCTCTTGACAGTGTCATAAGCCTATACAATAGGTCTTATTCATTAAGAATTTATTATTTACTGCCATGAATACCGATGGGTGTAGTGCAAAAATGTTTGTTGCTGAATTGCAATTTAATAATCAAGTTATAAAAGCTATTACAGAACATGACCCACTGGCCAGAGACACATAAATATTTAATCAAGAGCCAAGACTACCTTACACTTGCTCTTAACAGAGCAGCTTCTTAAAGTAAGAGAAATAGAGATTTTTCAAAGTGTTGTTGTATAATACCTTTTAAGTGTGGCTCTCTTAAAGAATGGAATATTTTTTTTTTGTTTTAAAAGGATGTGCATATGTACAGGTACTATTATATATAATATACAACTATTATATGCAAACAGAAAACAAATATAGGTGTAAATAATTTTAAACCATTCAATTTAGTTTTAAATTAAAAGGCTAATCTCATTTTAAAATAACTGTGTTATAGAAAGGCAATTATGAGTATGTTAGCCAGGACTTTCATTGTTTTTTCTTAAGGAAAAATCAGTGTGATCCTAGAGATAGCATGTTATCTCGTGTTATCCGAACCCTGCTGTTAAGCAATATAAATGCTCAGCTCCAAGGCTCCTCAGGGACATGGAGCTATAAAAGTGGAACAGTTTTTATACTGTCATGGACTGTAAAAGAGAAATCATCTCTCTAATTTACTTGCAGTAAATGGAAATTGAAAATTTATCAGAAAAGAGGGGGAAGGGGAATGCAACCTCGGTAAAATGTATATTGAATGGAAAAATACAGACTTGTCACAGCCTCTGATTTTGTTTAGTAACATTTGGCTTTTGTTCTCAATGAAAGTGCTATACCAACCTCAGGACACTCCAGGCAGAAAGAACTAGCTTTAGTCTTTCAACACCTCTTTCTTTTATTATGGAATGTGAGTTAGAGTAGTTAGGTAGTATAAACAAACTTTAAATCTCATTAATCTTGCTGCCCTTGCTGTTCCCAATTGTGTAGTCTTCAAAATGGCAATCATATTTTGCACTTAGGCAGCCACCATTTACTGAGAAAGAAGAATGATGTTGAATTTTAAGAACATTTGCTAAAACAGTAGCAAGTTCAGTATTGCCTTTACCATCTAGTATCTATAAATTATCATAGTTAGGGTCATGCTTCTTTTCTGTTTTCCACACATAACCAGGAAGACAAAAAAAAAAAAAAGTATGGTGTATCAAATTTCCTATTTCTAGAGATCAAGTACATTTTCAATTGATTTAATTTAGCCTAAATTAGAGATGGGGCAAACAGAACCTCCCACCCAACTGTTCCACATCAGGAGGGGTTGTTGAAATGATATATCTCCATGGCTGTGACTGGAAGGGATCTGTGCTTCCCTTCTCTACTTTGAGCATAACAGCAATCATGTGAGAAGAATTACACTAACAGGATTTCAGACCAAACTGGCAGTCGCCTCATAAGAAACACTAATCTCAAGAGATTTCCCACCATTTATGGCCAAGAAACAGTGAGAAATGTTTACAAGCTTCCAGCTAACCCTTGTGAGTCTAAATCTGAACCCTGGCCTGAGTAAGACCACTGCTTCCCTGGCCAGTTTTCATGGGTATGTGCACATACCATGGCTGTTTCATGGCACCAATAAGAAGATAATAAAGCAAAATACAGAGGAATGGTAAAAACCTCACTGATGTTTAAAATAATGCCTATTAGCTATCTTGGGCACTTCAGAACAAGTTTCTAAAACTGTAACAGAAAAGTGCTGTTGAATAAATAAGTAACAGTATCTGATGCAATATCAAAAGAGAATGAATGTCTTACAAATTATATTATATAGCATGCCTGAAAATACTGTGTTTTCTTTTGGACTTTTGTTAATGTACTTTTGGACAAGGTGAACATTAACGATATATTGCTTTTTAATTCTTAAATAAACATATCTTAAAAATTCAAATATGTGCAGTGATGTACAGTCAGATAAGTAACATGCACTGTTATTGTCAAAAAAGAACTCATGAATTATTAGATAGAGAGATGTGGCTATGATTCTTAATTAGAAACTTGCTTAATTCCACAAAAATAGAGAAAAATAAGAGGAAATTAATCCCTAAGAAAGATCTTTAATTCTCTAGGCTGATATGTCCAATTTTCCCGATCTTTCTTGCCATATATACTGATCTCCACCCTGTCAGGTCATAAGTAAAGCCTTGCTCCTCTGTAACCCTTGAGCTTATTCTATTTGACTTGCTGAATAGTCAGCATCAGACGGGTGAAAGGTTTTGTTTTGCTTTAAAGAAGCAAGAAAGAAAAGCACTCACCAGCATGCAAAGAGCTGTCTCAAAATTACGTGATCTAATTGGAGCCTCTTCATTTTCCAAGACAGTTGTGGCAAATCAAACTTGAGTGCTGTTCAACCAACTTCTAGTCTAGATGTGATTCCAAACCCAGTAGGAGTGGTTATTCCCAAATAAAGGGCCAACATAAAAGATATTTTTCTCTGGAATAGTATTTGTAAGAGGAATGTAGATAGAAAACTGAGCTACGGATATCCTAAAATTCAACAGTCAGAAGTTGTCAGAGGAAACAAGAAGTGAATGCATAGACCCAGTCCACCTCGCATGCAGGCTGGTATCATCAGCAACACAACTACAGTCAACTGCAGTCAGCTTGGTTGGGACGCCATTCAACTATCATATCGTTTGTCTCCTGTACTAGGGAATTAAAAAAAATCAGTATTGGTATTGTCACGCCTATGTAGACCAAACTCCCTGGTTCCAGCTTGGCATGTTTCTCATGAACAAATTGATTTTTCATACGTAAAATTTGGTCTATTAAATTACATGTACAAAGACACTTGAATGTGTGGCAGTAGTTAATAGTAATCTGAATTAGAGCATACCATACTTCTTCAACTCTCTCTGCTCTGCAGTTAATACCACAGTTAGAAACAGAAGTGGTCTCTGTTGAGGATTAACACATGGCATTTTTGCAACAAGCAGAGAAGCAGCTTAGCTGTGAAGGTAGTATTTACTTAAAAAACTACTGTCTCTTTAGTAATACCAAAAGAGCACAGGAATATAAAA
>WHYT01015058.1:289870-308163 GCA_009806455.1 Tetrax tetrax | reverse complement strand
GAGGCGGCTTGATGAGGAGCTACAAGATATGGTTTAGTAGCTCTGGCAGCAATGGTAGTGGGAAGATGGTTGGACTAGATGATCTCATAGGTCCCATCCAACCATGTGATTCTATGATTCTATGATTCTATGTATGGTATAAAAATTAAATACGTATGCTCTAACCAATATGAGCAAAACCAATCATCTAGCCTAAGCATCTCCGAGTTTCAGAAAAATGTATACTAGAGAACACTGTAAGTCAACTATCTAAAAACCAAAAAGTAACCAAATGTAGTAGCTTCTCTTAGTGTATGTAGATGTAGATACTATAGTCTTCACTCAGGTTTCTACATTTTACTTGAAGCTCACAATTGCTCTAAAATAGATATTCAATCTGTGTCAGTCGTGTCTCATTATAAAAAAAACCACACCAATTAAACTCCACTTGTAGTCCTGCCTTTAACTCTCTAACCTTACGCTGATCTTTTTTTCCTAAAAGATATGTTAAAGGAGTCATTGCTTGTTGCATATTTATATCCATATCCAGGAAAGTATTTGAAAGGAACAATAGATAATATTATATACCTTACGATAAAGCATTAAGCACAATTGTCCCAATACCCCATACAGCATAGCTAAATATATGGACATATGTAAAATTTAGATAAGATTTACATCTTCACAGAAAAAAAAAAAACAGCATCCTAAGCCATGGAGCAATTTAGTCACCTGTAGTCATGTGAGATGTAAAGATGCCAAAAGCTACTAGATGAATGACGAAAATTAGAATAGTAGAATTGTTAGGGTTGAAAGGGACCTTTAAAGGCCATCTAGTCCAACCCCCATGCAAGGAGGAGGGACATCCCTGACTAGATCAGGTTGCTCAGAGCCTCATCCAACCTAGCCTTGAATGTTTCCAGGGATGGGGCAGCCACCACCTCTCTGGGCAACTTGTTACAGTCTTCTACCACCCTCATTATACAATTTTTTTTTCCTAATATCTAATCTAAATCTACCTCCCTCTATTTTATAACCATTACCCCTTGTCCTGTCACAAGAGGGCCTACTGAAGAGCTTTTCCTCATCTTTCCTGTAGACCTCCTTCAGGTATTGAGAGGCTGCTATAAGGTCTCCCTGAAGCCTTCTTTTCTCCAGGCTGAACAGCCACAACTCTCTCAGCCTGTTCTCACAACAGAGGTGCTCCTCTGATCATGTTCACAGCCCTCCTCTGGACTTGCTCCAACAGCTCCACATCCTTCTTATGTTGAGGGCTCCAAAGCTGGACACAGTATTCCAGGTGAGGTTTCAGCAGAGCATAGTAGAGTGGGAGAATCACCTCTGTCGACCTGCTGGCCATGCTCTTCTTGATTACAATTACAATGATTTAACATTACCTCCCATTAACCTTCTCCTGCATCTATGTATATATTCAAAGGACATCCTGCAGTCCTCATCCTCAGATTGACCAATGCAAGAATATGTTCTCCTCATTTATGAACCATGTGCTATGTCTCTTTTCCTTTGAAACAAAGCCCCAGGATACAGGTAGAGTATGCTTGAGCCTTTTGCAAAATTGCTGTAATGAAAAAAGCAGGGACATGTGTCCATGGTGCTCACAATTCCATTGCTTCTGTTGATCTGTCTGTAAACTGTTGTTTTCAGTATTCGGATCTCAGCTTTAATGAAAGGATTTCTCTTTTTCTTTTAAAACAGACCATGAAAAAAGGAAAGAGGGAGAAGGAAAAGACAAACACTTTTATATTCCAAAGCAAGGGTGCTCACATTCAGTTCCTTTTCCTGCCTGTCTCATGAAGAGACTGAAATAGTACATTACCACCACTGTTGACACTGAGCAGAAGAATGTCCAGAAGTTGTTGGTTTGTAGGTGGGCAATAATTAACATCTGATTTTATAGTCTGCTATTTATAGAACCCCCTGAAAATTTTAGCCTTGAGCTTTGGTAACTATTTCCAGAAAATTTCCTGCATTTTACTTTAAGCAATCATGGCATGAAAGTTATGAATGTAACTGTAAACGGAGATGGAACGCAGATTCCTCCTTCCTTCAATGAGGGCTTTAAATTGAGAGAAGGGCTTCAGTTTTGTGCCTCCTCTCTAAAAGCAGTGATGTTGATGCTTACGATTAGAGAAATCCTTGTGGTTGAATCTGGGGCAATGTAAGGTAAAAATGTATAGAAGCTGGGGAGCTTGGGCAGTCTCATCATTAGGACTCAGCTAGGCAGAGTCTTTCAGAAAGGCAAGTTTGGTCTTAGGCATCTAGCAGTTGCCTGCACCTCTTGTTGGATCTAGTCCATAGTTTCGTCATGGAAACTCGTGTAGGCTTGACTGCAACTTTTATTTGAAGACAAATCCTTGGAGAGACCTCTAGTACTTAAGTAAGTTCTAACCTTTTCCTGTGTAAGCAAACATGCTTCATTCTTAAATGTGTTTCTATACATAGACTGTGTGAATCTTCTACAGCGTATTAATGTCAACAAAAGGTTAATGAAAAATAAAGTTTCCAGGCCTTTTTTCATGCTTGTCTGCTCCCACCTGATTTGTTTTATTACTAAAGCTGATGGTTTTCAATAGCACTTACAGCAGCAGCAGTGGAGTTTAACTCTCACGTCTTATTGAAAAAGCCAAATCAAGAGCTGAGTAACGTCAGTTACTTATCTGTTCTTTTTAAAATAAAAAGTGAAAGTTAAAAGCTGACAGGGTTATGGGCAAGTGTTATTGAAAGTCACAGCCAGCAAGCAATTTGCAGCTGGAAGAAAAAAGTTCTTTCCTTTCCTTTTCTGTGGCCAGTCATGGTATTGCTATTCTTCAGTGCTTTTTCCTTTCTTCCCATGCCCTTTAACCAGCACTGATGGTCTGCCTTGAAATAAAGTTCACCTCTCTTATTTTTAGATAAAAGGTAGCGTGATCCAATGTTTTTCTTAGACCAAAGAATTCTGCAATCTGGATTTTAAACCTCATATTTTGACTGAATCATCATGCCACTGATTTTTTAATTCCCTTTCCTCTTTGAATTCCCAGTTTAAGAACAAGAACTATTGGATAATAATTCTATGGTAAAGTACTTTGAGATCTATAAAGAGAAGGGGTTAAATATTCTTTCTTCAAGGCATATACCAGTATTGCAGTCCATAGGGAAGCTAGAAGACAAGCTGTGTGGAACACTTGAGAGTTCACAGATCATTTTTAAAATTGCAACCTGCTTTATAGTAAAGAAAACCTGCCAAATATAAAACGTGAAAGAACAGATCTGAGGAAGATGCCTTCCCTCACTCTTACTGTTAGTGGGATGTTAATGTTAACATACTTAAATAACACATAGGATATTCACAGATGAAATAAGGAAATTGTAGCATTCATAAGAAAAGAAAGAGAGAGAGAGATGGAGAGAGAGATCCTAATATTATGAAGAAGATATGGACATTTCCTTTTTAGCAAATCTGAATGTTTTAGCAAAACACTGTTCAAATTATTTACTGTGACAGTAGGTAAATTTTCAACTACTACAATGAAGATTTTTATGTCAACTTGATTTTTAGCTGATCTCTCGAAGTCAATGATAAAAAAATCTTCCTATGAACTCAGCATTGTAGGAGATTCTGAATTTTAGACCTGTACAGGGCTTTGACAAACCAGTACTGCATTGGTAAATACGAGTTCACAAATTTCAGTGTGTTACATGCAATTATGTACTTCAAGAAAAACTTATCTGGGAAAAAATTTGGGGCCATAATGAAATGTATGCTCAAAATGAAATACAACCTCCAAATTGTCAGCTGACAACAATGAAACCTAACCAGTCAGTTAAGGTGGTTTCATTGTATAAGTGAGACCAAATTTCAGTAGACATGAACAGCAATGTCACTTTTCCTTATTCCAGGAAACCAACTTGATCAAAGAGGAATATGGTAAAGGGAGACTTGCACTCTGAAATTTGTTTTCACTGAAGAAGTGTTAAAAGAACTTGTTTTCATTGTGCAGTGCAAAAGGACATGATTTTTTTTTTTTGAGAGAGATCAAAAATTTTCTGATAATCAAAAAAAAAAAAAAACTTCCCAACTTTTTTTTTCACATGTTTAGAGCTTGTTAAGGACATCATTGTTTAAAAAAGAAAAAAAGAGTTTGTCTTTATTCATTTTTTTTTCCACAGATTGAGCCTGACAATATTGGAATATGCAAATTCCCTACTGCTGACACAACATGAAAATGGAATATTGATATTTTATTTGCAATTGTTGTCAGATCATCAGTTACATGCATTTAGCATCCTTCTCTTTGGTTGTGAAGTACAGTTCCTTTTAAAAGAACCATGCTGTTTCCTTCACAACTTTCTGCCTAACAAGATTGCAAAGCATAGTGCTACAGTTTGTTACTCTCCTGACAGATAGCACTGCCAAAAAGCCATTCTCTCTTTCTTAAGATTCATTAGAGTGTCAGTCTTTTTCCTCAGTTGTTCCTCTTTTCCATTTACCTCACAAAATGAAATGATATTTACAGAAGAGAAATTATTGTTCACATTACAATTTTATTAACGTTGAATTAACAAGTAATTTTATTAACAAGCTTTGAATCAACATGTTTGTTGTGCCCTGGTGGAAATCTTCCACAATTGATTAAAGCAAGCTGAGGATTAAGCTGGTGATTTATTGACAAGAAGAATGTCACCTTTATCTACAGGCAGGGATGTTTGTCTTCGCTGGAGATTTCCCAGTGCATTTCACCTCTCTTTTCCCCATTACCTTTCTGCACATTTCCCTCATTTTCAGACCAAAAAAAAAAAAAGTATTCTTAAATTTAGGGATTATTTGGGCTAACTGTCAGAGTGGGAGCTGCATGTACCTGCAGGATCACACAGTTTTTTTGGGCTGATGGAAACAAAGTTTAAAACAACCAAAAAACCAACCAACAAACCAAAGAACAAGGACAAAACCCACCAACATAACAGAAAAGGATTTCTTGAATATTTTTCATTCTCTTTTCTGTGATGAGCTGCTCAAAAGCCAAAGGTAAAACCAGGAATAAGTTAATGCCATGTGGCTTTATTCAGTTAGTAAACATTACACTGTTTTATATAGCTCTAGTGGATCATTGCTCCTGAACGATGTACTTTAATAGTATGTGTTGGTATATCGTTTAATACACAGCAGTGATGATTCATCAAAATGCAAATCAGTCAGCAAGACGTTTAGTAACAGCATAAAAGAAAGTGATTATAAGCTTCTATGAATCACAGCACTGGGTATCTTACATGTGATGTTTTTTATAATAATCAATTTGACTGCACTTTACACTGGGCAAGTTGATTTCCCATAGGCTGTGTTTCAAGGCAATATCCAATATAACCTGCCCGAAAAGAAAACAGATATGAAGGTCATTTCAAGCAGAATAGGGAGAACTTGCAAAAATCTGCCAACTGAGCAAGCTGACTTCTCCTTATAATTCATAAAACTAAGCTTCCTCGGCTGGTGATGATAGCATAGTTAAATTTTAAGGTTTTCCTGTAGTGAGGGATGAATAAATATTTTTACACATAAAAAACTATTCTTACACTTTCTTCATTCAAAAAAGTTATTGTTACAATCAAAACACTGAAAATATATGTAAACATGATTTTAAAGTATCCTTCCTCCACTTATTTTTCAGCCACAGTATTATTTGACATCCGAATTTCATGCCTATTCTCAAAGGCAAGCACAATATAGGAGTATCCAAAGAGTCTACCTAAATACCCTAAACAGTATCTTTTCTCCTAATTTCTAATGATCCCCACAACTGTGGTGCAGATAAAAGATCTAATAATTATGGACCTCTCATATTATAATCAACATGATGTTATTCATGTTCTTCTTTAACAGGAACAGGACCATATACATTATCTGAAGCAACGGTCTGTTTGCAACAATCAGATCTATACAGTAGGGATCAGCAGATGCCTCTGGTCTCCACAGGGTGTCACACCCTAAAAATTAGACTCTTATTTCAGCTCTATAACTGTAAAGGTGATCAAGCAATGCCGTTGATTTCACAAAACTTTCCTCAGAATCATCCCGATCCCACTCTGCAGTGTAGTCTGGCATCAAACTTACCTTTTTGAGAGCCTTTTTCGCTTTATTTGAAATACCTGACAAGCAAAGTCTTGTATATCTGATTTCTGAATGTCAGAGATCTTTCAGAGGGGCACCAAACATCTAGAAATAGTATTAGCTGTGAGGCCTGCAATCAAGAGCTGCTCATGAACGTAACACCCGAGTAGTGATAAAATATGACAGCAGGGAAGAAGGATTCCAAATGGTTTCACACTTCCCGTCTTTACTATTATGCTTTGGAAACAAGACTACAACAGTTTTTTCCTCAGAGAATGTTTAAAGCGCTCAGTCAGGAAAATCAGATGGACAAGCAGACTCTCACTCCAGGGAGCTGTAACAATGAATTACTTCTGAAATCTTTTGACAGATAGAAAAATGTAAGCTTGTGCAATGTTTTAGACCACTGAATCCTCCACACGGTTCATTTCTGTGGTGAAGGGTGTGAAGTGTTTGACCCTTGCTGTTTGTAAATCCAAACTATGCAGGATTGGCAATAGTCACCATCCACTGATCATCCAAGTTAATTGTCCCTCTTCCCATGTGCAATAACTCAACCTTCAGAGAATGTATCCAAGACTTTAACAAATACACTACCCTCAAAGCAGACTGTTTTTGATCCAGGCTAGTCAATATGGTGGTCAGGTTTTGTGAGGGCCATTTATTCCAGTACACTTGAAAACAGGAAAAGGAAAAAAATAAAATGAAAAGATGAAAAAAAAGAAAAAGAAAAAAGGAAAAAAAAAGAAAAGGAAAAAAGGAAAAGGAAAAAGGAAAAGGGAAAATTAAAAGGAAAAGGAAAAAGGAAAAAGGAAAAAGGAAAAAAAAAGGTTCTGAGTGTTTCATAACTCTCAGAAGAAAATGCCAAATTCTATAAATGCTTCTTCTGATCTCTGACCTAAAAGAAGTATCAGAAATTATGATATTTAAAAAGAAATTATATTAAAAACCTTGGTCATTCGCTCTCCTGGACCTTCTAAAATAAACGTACATCACTCTCTGTGTTCATTTTCAGGGTTTTGGTCTTCCTGACAATCAGGACTGAGTTTCCATTTGCTTAGACTCTTTAGAAATGGATGGTTTGTAATTTATGTGAACTGCAGTGGAATAAAGTTACACCTAGTACATTTAAAATATTCATTTTCAGCCACAGAATCACAAGGCTGTCCAAGCTTGCAAAGAAATGGCAAGTTACATCACAGCTTGCTTATTCCCTTAGACTTCTGGGCACATTTATTCATTTCCCTCACAGCTTTTGCCTACATTGCAACAAAAATGGGTACAGTATGTCAGGTGTACTTTATTCAAGAGCTCTCTCCATTGGATTGACAGTCCCAGTCCCATAAGGTGACTTCTGCTTGGCATGCCAGGACCTTGACCACATCCTGTATCTTAAACATTTAAGACTGATCAAGCAGTAGTCACAAATAAGGAAAAATATTCTGAGGTAGGAAGAGAATGGAAGAGTGCACAGAAGTGGTTATCCCATTTTCTAGTCAGATACAATGTCCTTAATTTGACTCTTAATGGACATACCTCAAAAAAAAGTAGACATGCTGGTAGGTACTGTATTTCTCACCTTTTCGATGACATGTGTTTCTATTTTCATCACTTTTAAAACCATTGATAAACTTAAAGCTCTGCACAAAAGGATTAGGATGGTGGAACTGCAGGCAATATGATCAATTCCTTTTTTTTCTAGCTAGCTACTAAAAATATTTGAGTTCTTCCCGAGCAATCATGACATGTGAGAACACACAAACTAAAATACCAGAAGTCTTTAGTCAGGTAGTTTAGCAAGAGTCAGCATCACTATTGTCCTTAAGGTTATAAGACTTAGAGGCATATTCCTAACCTACAATTGCAGTGGAAGACATTGGAAAACTGAGAAATCTATCACTGCAAAAGCTGGCACTCTGTCAACACGTAGGTTTTATGCATGGCACTAAAATAGTTCAGTACTTTTTTAACATTCAAAAAAATAAGCTATATTTTATTTCTTTCTCTGTAGTTACACATGCATCTGCTAGAAACATATTTTCCATGTGTCTCCTGAAAAAAAAAGACAGTATATAGAGTAAGGGATTTAAATTTAATCATGCAACTAGACCCAAAGAGTCTTGTAAGTTTTGTGGATTACAAGTCTTTTCATTATTTTCTTACTAACACAGTATATTGAAGTAAAAATGTTCTTTGCACCTTTATGGATTTCTAAAAAAAAAATTGTCAGTCAGACAGACACTTCAGCAAAGACATAAATATGTAAAAATTACTGAGCTAATAATACACTACAGTTTTACTTTTCTAATTAAAACTAGAATAATGCAATAATTAAATTAAGGTCTCAATTAAAATTTAATCAATATACCAAAAGATTGAATGATTAAGTCACCAAATTAATACAGCAAGTAATCAGATCAAATTAACAGATTGACACCACAATGAATTATTATGTACTCGTCTTTTCTGTGAAGATTTTAAGGAGAACATGCCTCCTTGGTGCAAATCAGATTGCTTTTTTTTTCCCCCAGAAGATGAAAAAAAAAAGATTAGAGAGAGTGATCTACACCAATTTTTGACAATGAAATGTGCTCAACCTCTTGGCTGAGGTAAGAGCCATCAGAACAACAATCAGCAAAAAAAAACCTCTCTTATAAAATGAGCAATGATCAAATGGATATTTTTTTTTTTCCATACTAGCGTTGTTAAGGGCAATTGCCTCATTACTTTCAGCATTTAAATAATATCCTGAATTTTTTAATGTCCAAGTTGGAGAACCGGTATGAGCTCACAAGTTATTCTAATGTTTGTTGACAAAATATGAGCTGCTTTCACATTTGTCAGAATTCTGCTCATGATTAAGCAATTGTCATTGTAGTACTCAAATTTCTGCTTAAATTCTTCAGATGATTAAGCACCTTAGTTCTTAAAATTATGTGTCTTTTGTTAATTCCAAGCAAATATTCCCAGGAGTCCCAGTTTGTGGTAAAAACACAGTTGTTTAGTTTTCTAATTCAGAGACATTGTTTATTTCAAAGCACTTCCTCTTCAAGTAGTTATTTTCTTCAGTTAAATCATGAGATGAGAAACCCTGCTGCTCTTTCTGCCTGAAGGTCAAAGGGTTGTGTGGGAGAGAATTTACCATGGAAGAAACAATCCAGCTTTACCTGGGTGACAGCAATTATGCAGAACGACAAAAGGAGAAGTTAAGTAACAAGATGAGAACTCTAATACATTCTCCCCAGGGTCTGCCACTCACTCAGCCATGAGAAAAACAATGCCAGACTTCATTTCAGCAGTTACGTCTCTATAAAGCTGAGATAGTAAAGCCTATCATACACACAGCACACTTTGTTGTTTTACTTCCCGGGTGTCTGCTCTTCAAGTTACCTCCTCTTAGATTGTAATTCCTTGGAAGAAAACAAAGAGCAGAAGTAGACCAATCAATTTTTAATTTAAGAGTCCACATGAATAGATAGTGAAGTCATAACTTTCTCCAAAAGGCCAAACCTGGGCATGCCTTTAACCTGCAGTGAAAGAGAAATGTGGGAAAACATATGGAACCACATTCACAGTGTATTAATATCCAAATCAAGAAACAGAAATGTCACTGGGGAGAGGATTGTGGAGGGCATGGGCTCTTCAACTCTCACAATGGGAGAGGTGCAGCAGGGGGGACAACATGTTGTCTTGATTTGGGTTGGCGCTTCAGGAGGAAATACTTAGAAGAGGTACTCAGGCAGACACATTCCCCACAGTCATTTCCAGTAAGTCCTGAATGTAACTGAAAAGTGTACTAAAAGTGAAAAATAAATGCACCTTTACCTCTTGCATGTCATATATGAAAAATATCCAAAGGTGGAATTTATTTGTATTCTTAGGTCATTGTTTGCATTATTTTTTATCACACTCAGGAATTTTTTGTCATTTAAAACATAGGTAATTTTTCCCATTTATCTCAAATAATCCCCCCAGAATGTATTTTGAACACTCTAGAAATATTAAGAAATATCACATGTAAGAATATTAACAATCATTTAAATTATTTTCAAGCTTGAAAAAATGGGACTCAGAAAGATAAAGACATTGCCCACAAAATGTGCTGGTTCCACGATATAAACTTCAGTAGTCCATGAAAGAAACTGAAGCATTCTGATGCCTGATGTTATCCCTAAACAACAACAAAAGTGCGGTCATTGTCTGACGATCACATTATACAATTATTCAGATAATTACTTTATTGTTTATGAACAATTATTGACTGAAGCGCAGACTAAAGACAATGGGGAAACTAAGAAAAAAAAAAACTTCTATACATTTATGTGGCAGTTAAACACTGGTTTCTTTTTTAATGCAATGATTAAAATAATTGTTTCTATTCTCAAATAAACAAGAATATGCAAATATGGATATAAATCCCCTGTCACAGCATATATTTGGATAGTTAATCATCTATAGAAGTTCTGTATAAAATACACCTCTGTGAAAAGCATTTTTCCTAGTAAGTGATTAAATAATACTGCGTAGTGGGTAGCATTAACACTTCAAAACAGTTTAGATTACTTTTCTTTAACAAAACACTTTCTCTATAAATGTTCATATGTATAGAAATGTACACTTTAGTATTTTAGTACTAGAGGAATTTCAAAGGGCTAATACTCGAACTAAGCAATTGTATTAGTTTCACTGTAGTTTAGGGGTTTTTTTTTTAATTCTTTGAGTAAGTACTTATATTGAGTATATGGATAAAAAAAAATAGTGTATTGCAAATCCTATATTTTGATCCTATATTTTTTATTCTTCCTACTTATTTTCAGCAAATGGAATAGTGTATTTTATGTGTATTTACTTCTTTTCTCTAATTTCCTGCTCTCTTTTGCTCCTTAGGTGGTTAAATATGGAGATTGCAAACTTTTCATGCTTTCGTTCTCAACTAGAAGCTTTTCCTAATGACATTTGCACCTGTGTCATGAGCCATTAGAGAAATCCTGACCACAAACATCAATAATCTGAAAGGCAAGCAGAAAACACCTGAGGTAAAGCCACATTCTTAGCTTTCATTAGAAACTTATGTTTAGACCTTCCTGTGAATGCTTCAGGGGGAATGAAAAAAGGTTTTCTCAATGTTTCACAATGCACAAGGCTTTTGAGAAACACAGTTATGAGTGTGTTGTATATATATATATGTGTCCACATTTGAATTATGTCATATATATAGGTATCATATCCATGATATATTAAAACTTACTAGTCATTAAATACCCTGGGGGATTTACCATCCCCTGGCAGTAGCACCGTAATATTATTAATCTCCCGACATCAAGCGGCATCCTCAAGTCCAAGCCTGCTGATGGAGCAAGATACGTGCAAGAGCACACAGTCCCTGCTAGAATGTGGTCTTAGTAGCTACTAACACTGGAAATCGGTTAACTTGTCACTACCAAGTTACTTTGTTTTTTTCCAAGAGTGAGATAGGTGGGATGGGACTCAAATTCTGTCATTAAGATGTTTACGTTACCTGTGAGGGTTTTAATCACGTGTACAGTAGAAAAGTGCTTTCTGAGACCCATATGGTTCTGGTAAACACAACACCACAATGAAGTTACTGGGCTTTTTCTATAACAGCTGCACTGCATTACTGATTTTTCTCCCACTTTACCCTCTGAGCAGTGTAAAACAATGGGTCATTTCTTCAGCAGTCGTAAACTGATGTTTACCATTGATTTAATATGCACAGAGCAAAGCACTGAACCCAAACAGACATACACCAAGGATCTGGTGTATGTCCTATTTTTAAGTCGTCTTACTACAGAAACAGTCTCATGATTCCAATCTCAACAAAGAATTGTAATATTTTCCTCAAAGTTATTCTGTTCTGAATAACTGAGCTGAGCAAAGTAGATAAATGTAATAGCTCAGAAGCAATCTCTCAAGATTTCCCATGTCTGGGAGAAAACCATTGTCCTTTTGAAAAAAAAATATATATATTTTTCAGATGCTGTTTTCTCAAATGTCTAAATTTATAGGAAAATTTATGTTATTGGCTGTAAGGATACAGTTAATACAGGCTACCCATCCCTTTATTGTCCCTATATATTTAATAGAGCAGGAGAGAGATTTCTCCATGGGGCAAATAAACTGAACTGCTGTTCTGAATCATCCTCTGGAAGACACATAAGTGCACAAATATTTTTGATCCCTGTGATTTCCCCTTCTCCACTAACAATATTTGAAAACTAGGGGATATACTCTCTTAACTAAGACACCTGAACTAGATGTCTGAAGAGCAAGGTAGCTGGAATATCCTGTATTGTTTCTATACCTGTAAGGTCCCAAAATATTACACATTACACTTGGAGATTTAAAAAAAATACCATTTACATAAGTAATTTTAAGTCATTTATAATTGTTTTTCTTGTTCCACCTTTTAAGAATTTTTGTATGTGTAATTGAGTGAGAAAGAGATTACAAGTCAAAAGCCATGACTTCGAAAATGAGCGGGAGAATATTTTAACCTGTACGTAATGGTGTAAATTGTTCTTCTTTTGTGATTTTTTTTAAGATAGCATTCTCAACTATCCTTTTCCTTGAAGGCACATTTATATAATTATTATGTTTGTAACAAAGATATGCACAGCAAGCACTTTCAGTGATATATTGAAGGGGAGAAAATCATCTTTGCAAGGATATTTGCTTTCCCTGAAACAGCTAAGACTGTGTAAATATTTAACTATAATTATGCTAAAACACTATTCTTTTATGCCACAGTGACTCGCAAAATACAATCCCATAAATGCCTTTCTCGAGATTTGTTATATGCTGGCTTTTGGTCTTATGGGAACAAATCTCTCTCATTGCTATTGATCTGTTCTTTAAATTATTCTCCCATGAGGCTTTCAGCTAAGAGCATCTTTTCCTTGAATCTCTTTGTATTTTTAATTGGCTTATGTTTGTTTAAACAAAATCACACCAGTGCCTCAGGCTGCAGCCGTCAACTCATTGCATTCAAAACCAGACACACTGTACTCTGTCAGCCTTCACTTCTGTCCTCTACCGGACTCATCTCTTTAGGGATGAAATCTGTCACTAGGAAAAAAAAAAAAAAAGGCATACAAAATTGCCTTTGGACTGGGTTGCTAGGGGCATAGCTGGGATTTGCATAATGCTGTTAGAGTCCTAAAGATGAAAGGAAGGGTAGATTGTGCCATTTGTCTGCAAGCTCTGGCTAGCGGGTGGTGAGGAGACACCGCCCCAGGAGGAGCGCTGGAGACAGTGCCTAGGGCAGGCCCCAGACCTCCCTTTCCGCAGGGTCCCCTGGCTGTGGGGAGGGTCTCTACGCAGCCTGCTCTTCTCTCTCCCATGGCACTATGGGGTCTCCGCACTTCACCCATCCCACTCTCCTAGGTGAAGTGGGGCTGTCAGCACTGCAGACTCAGCTTTTCCCTGTGTCTCGTTCACCAGCGGATACTGGAGCGAGTGGTTCCCAAGCTCCTCTCACTGATGAGAGCCCAGGAACTGCTATTGTGTGCTGCCCTCGCGCCAACTGGGAAAAGGGTCTTATTTCCCCTCTGCCGTCCTTGGCTCAGCAAAGAGGGTTCAGAGCCAGAACCAAAATAAGATAGGCAGTATGGGTGGCAAAAGCAAGAGAAAAGCGTTTCTTGTCATTCAATTTTATTCTTATGCACTTTGATCCCAGATTATTTTTGAATAGTGTGAAGTCAGGCATATTCAAGGGTTTTTAACTTTATCCCATTCTTTTAACTATTTCCAGTAATCTACCAGCTGCTAAAGCACTTTTCTTCTTCTGTGGCATAAATACAAGTGGAAGGAAACTAAGTCCTGCTCATACTCTATTATTTTTCAGTTTAATTGGGTATGAAGCCAAGTCTTTACAGGCCATATGGGCATGATAACTATAGTCAGCCTTGGGCTGTATAGCGCACCTCTGTGCAGTACAACCTCATGCAGCTTTGCCTTCACACCATGCTGTCTCTGGAAAGCATTAGTCCCTAAAACACCTTGCTCCTGAGTGTAAGCCACTAGTGCGGAGGCTCTTCCTCCGGCCTCATGATCCTATCCCCTCCACGCAGTGTGGATATTTCACAATGGGGTAGATATCGTAGGAGGGACACCCACTCCTGCATGTCCCCTTATCAAGACTTATGTGATTCCTTGAGTGCCCACTCACTTACTAACTTAGAAGCAGATGGACATACAACTAGAGATAGTAATATATTTCAAGAAAAATAAAAGGACACCTGGTGTACACTTTTAGAAGGCACACACTTCTTGCACTGTAGGCAAGACCAAAATACAACACTGACAATCTATGTCATCTGAACCAACAATGTTTGTGGTAAGGTTCCAGATCCTCCATGGTACCAGCCTCTTGGTTAGCTCCATTCAGCCCAAGCTTAAGAATGCATAAGCTACCACTTTTATATGAATGAATCACTAATAGGTACCCCATCCTTGAAAACGTTCAAGGCCAGGTTGGATGAGGCTCTGGACAACCTGATCTGGTTGGAGATGGCCCTGCTTCTTGCAGGAGGGTTGGACTAGATGACCTTTAAAGGTCCCTTCCAGCCCTAACTGTTCTGTGATTCTGTGATTCTATTAATCTCAAACAGCTAAGCTCATGCAGAGGAATGAGAGACAATGAGCCACTACATTAGGGGAAAAGAGATTGTGGGGCTCTGTAAGCACTGCACTATAATTTCCAACCTTGAGATTTATACAGTGTTGTGGTTTAACCCTAGCTGACAGCTAAGCACCACACAGCCACATCCCGGTGGGATGGGGAAGAGAATCAGAAGAGTAAAAGTGTGATAAGAACATTTGAGATAAGAAGAGTTTAATAATTGAAATAAAATCAAATATTATAATAATAAAACAACAACTACAACCTCCAATGAAAAAGAAAATGACAAAAAGAGAGAGAAATAAAACACACAAGTGATGCAAATGAAAAGCAATTGCTCACCACTAACTGACAGATGCCCAGTCTGTCCTTGAACAGTGGCCACTGCACCCTGGCCAACACCCCTCTATTTATATACTGAGAATTACATCATATGGTATGGAATATCCCTTTGGCCAGTTTGGGTCAGCTGTCCTGGCTGTGTTCTGTCCCAGCTTCTTGTGCACCCCCAGCCTTCTCTCTCTCTGTCAGGGCATGAGAAGGTGAAAAGTCCTTGACTTAGCATAAGCGCTGCTTAGCAACAACTAAAACATCACTCTGTTATCAACATTATTCTCATCCTAAATCCCAGAGCCCTATGCCACCCACTAGGAAGAAAAATTAACTCCCCAGCTGAAACCAGGACAACAATTGGCATCATAATGTCGTCAGCCATTAAATGAGTGGTGAACGAGGCAAATGTGAAACTGTTACTCACTGAAGCCCACAGCAGTAGAGTTGAACAGCACTCAGTTAAACTAACAGATTGACTGATAACAGCTAAAGGAAGGTACTTCCTTGTGTAGCCAGTGGTGAACACATAGAAGTTGTTTCTGCAGCAGGTGGTGGAAGGTGTTCAAACCAGATCAACAAGAGAGAGACAATAAATCAAACAGAAAGTATCCTCTACGATCCTTAACCTACCAGGTTAAGGAAGGGAAGAGCACACTGCAGAGAGTAGCCAGACTCACATGCTCTCCCCAAACAGTGTTGCCTGCTGCCATGGCTGGAGACAGAGCACTGAACTGCACAGATTGCTTCTTTGACTCAGTAGGGAATTTCATCTGTTCTTGTATCCTAAAGTTATACCTGCAAGCAGCAAGTAGTATTAATATTTCCCTTGCAATCATGCCTAAAATATCCAAATAGGGCCTGCTGTGGAGTTACACACTACACAAGTGTGAAACTCAGACCAGTCCTGTAAACCACGAGTTTACAGTCTAAGTCCTGAAACACTGCCATAACCCAAACCATTCAGAGGAAATACTAAAATTTTGGAATGTTTGCTGATCAGTGAGGTTTGCAGGCATGCACGGATAACAAA
The DNA here is from genome assembly GCA_009806455.1 of Tetrax tetrax. Classification (NCBI taxonomy): domain Eukaryota; kingdom Metazoa; phylum Chordata; class Aves; order Otidiformes; family Otididae; genus Tetrax; species Tetrax tetrax. The sequence goes on along the minus strand of WHYT01015058.1, from coordinate 292,077 downwards.
AGTACTTTTCACAGATAACACAAATCACAAATGCTGATGAAAATTTGCCATCAAAAGTTAAATTAAATTAGTTGGAACAACCTGACAGACATTTAAGTACAAGAAAAAAAAATGGAATTGCTTTAATAAGGTGCTTTGCAAGCTATGAGGTTTTAATTAAATCACACAAATCAACAATATGCCTGGAGAATTACATTCAAAGATACTTGGTTTTTACAAGCTCAGGTGACATGAAGCATTAAAAATTTTGCATTTCCCATTTAGTTATTCCACACTCAAAAGCAGGATAAACAGAAGATCACAAATACTTTTCAATTACCAATATAATGCAATATAAAACAATTTTTATCTCAGAGTCCTAAACTTAAAAATATCTGATGCAAAGACCTGCTCGTTATTATCTTAATCTCAGAATCTTTTGTTATCTTTTTTCATATGCCATCCTCTAAATAAAGTCATTATAAGCTTTTGTGCTGACAATAAGGTTGATAAAAACATACATAAAAACGTTAGTGTCAGGTGTCAAAATTCAAAATCTAATTGAACTTTGCATCTTAAATTAAAGACTTGAAATACGTTTTCCCAATGATAGTGGGAGTGGTTGTTCCCAAGATGCAAAAATCACATACAGCATTTGGAGGAAGCAGCCTGAAGGAGACCATTCCATAGTTTAATTTACAAAAAGAAAGTGGCAAAAATTACTAATTCAATGTAAAGTCTGAACCCAGGTAAACTTTTGAAACTTACAATGTAAAGTCTTATTACAATGTTTCCAGCGTTCCCAGATGCACAACTCTCTGTGAGACCAGTTACTGGTGTAAGCGTGAATTCTTCCTTTAAAGAAAAGTAACAAGCCTGGTAATACAAAGGTTAAAAAAAATGACTACTGGAGAACATTATAAAAAATATTTACTGTCCTCATCTTAAAAAGTATACAGATGGCACTGAAAATACCTATAGCCCTGAAAGGATTGAACTATTAATATTTTTACAGTCATATTTTTTCTTATTTATTCACTAACAAAATGGTTTCTAATGCACCTATGAGCAAAAAAAAAAAAAAAAAAAAAAAAAAAAAAAAAAAAAAAAAAAAAAAAAAAAAAAACTGATTCCTAATTATAAGTTTTACATATACTAATATAAGTGATATATACAGAGAAAAAGTATTTTACAGAAGTGTGGGCTCTGGAAGTGTTTTTGCTAGGCTTAAAAAGCAGTGCCGCTTATCACTCGATGACTGTTGAGCTGGATGCAGACACTTGCAGTGACAAGCAGCTGCCCAGGGCTATGGCTGCCTCCCATCCGAGTGACACAGAGGACATGCCACAAGAAGCAGCAGTAATGCAAGGGAAAGAAAAGGGAAGCCCTCTGGTAAACCTGTCACTGACCATTGTCATGTCCTATGCATGTTACTCTCCTCTACCCAATTTTGTTCCCTTCTCCAGCTTCCATTCTTATCTATGCTGATGTCTACCCTTGGAATTTCACTTTGTCAGGTCAGAGGGAGTTGATGTAAGAGGGCATATGAATGTGGTGAAAATGTGCCCTGGCATTTCTGGTGGACGTAAAGAGTGAAGGGCCGATATCATAGATCATATTGAAAGTTCATAGAATCATAGAATCATAGAATGGTTAGGGTTGGAAGGGACCTTCAAAAGTCATCTAGTCCAACCCCCCTGCAAGGAGCAGGGACATCCCTGACTAGATCAGGTTGCTCAGAGCTTCATCCAGCCTGGCCTTGAACGTTTCCAGGGATGGGGCATCCACCACATCTCTGGGCAACCTGTTCCAGTGCTCTACAACTCTCATTGTAAAAAATTTTTTTCTAATATCTAATCTAAACCTACCTCCTTCTAATTTAAACCCATTACCCCTTGTCCTATCACAACAGGCCCTACTGAACAGCCTGTCCGCATCCTTCCTGTAGGCCCCCTTGAGGTACTGGAAGACCGCTATCAGGTCTCCCCGGAGCCTCCTTTTCTCCAGGCTGAACAGCCCCAACTCTCTCAGCCTGTCCTCATAGGAGAGGTGCTCTAGCCCTCTGATCATCTTCGTGGCCCTCCTCTGGACCCTCTCCAACTGGTCCATGTCCTTCTTATATTGGGGACTCCAGAACTGGATGCAGTACTCCAGGTGGGGTCTCAACAGGGCAGAGTAGAGGGGGAGAATCACCTACCTCAACCTGCTGGCCACGCTCCTCTTGATGA